>CM047813.1:36083394-36599122 GCA_026214975.1 Gentiana macrophylla
TTCAATCCATAAAGTGCTTTGTTGAGTCTATACACTTTATCTTCTTGATCTTTAACTTCAAATCCAGGAGGTTGTTGAACATATACTTCCTCCTCTAGGATACCATTCAAAAATGCACTCTTGACATCCATTTGATATACTTTGAAGTTCTTATATGCAAAGATGTGCCAAGAATAATCTGATAGCTTCCAATCTTGCAACAGTGCATAAGTCTCATCAAAATCTATTCCTTCGCTTGAGAATAGCCTTTTGCAACTAGTCCTGGCCTTATTTCTAACAATGGTACCAGATTCATCAAGTTTATTTCTCAGATACCCATTTAGTACCAATGATATTTGCATGAGCTGGCCTTTCAACTAGTGTCCAAACTTGATTTCTTTCAAATTCATTTAATTCTTCTTGCATAGCAATTATCCAATCTGGATCTGAAATTGCTTCTTCAACAATTTTAGGTTCCATTTGAGATAGAAAACAAGTAAACATAGCTTCCAGTTTGTCTTAGTCCTCACACCTGCTGTCATACATTGCCAATAACTTGTTCAAAGTGGTGATTCTTTAACCATTGTGGATTATGGTTATTTTGATTTTCGTGAATATCATCTTCATGTAGGTCTCATTGTAGTTTCTTCTACAGGGGGTCGTGGATCCTTGAATTGCTTCATTGTTGCATCGATAACATTGTCGTAGGGGTGTTCAAGCAGGGCGATGTCGAAACTTTTAGGTCATTGAATCTTTCCAAAACTTCAACACATCTGGATCGGTGATTTGTTGATTTTCAATGAGTTCACACTCTTTATCTTCCATACCAAGAAACTTAGGTTCATCAAACACAACATTGATTGTCTCTTCATGTTTGAGTGTTCTTTTGTTCAAGACTCAATGCTCTCTTGATCAAGAATATCCTAAGAAAATTCCTTCATCCGATTTTGGTTGGAATGTTTTCAAATGAACTTTATGATTTAGAATAAAACATTTGCTTCCAAATGGGTGAAAATAGGATATATTAGGTATCCTTCCATTCCAGATCTCATAAGGTGTCTTCAAAGACTTCTTGTTTACCGATGTTCTATTTTGTGTATAGCATCTCATTTATTGCTTTCACCCAATATCTCTCGGTAGCAATGCTTCACAAATCATTGTTCTTCCCGCTTCCTTCAATGTCCTGTTTCTTCTTTCAAAGAACCCCATTTTGGCTTTGAGGTGTACCAATGAGCTGACAAGTTGATGGAGTACACCATTCTGCTTCACAATATTCTCTTATAACTTTGTTGAGAAATTCAGTACCCTGATCTGATCTAATCTTTATAACTGTTACACTTTTCTCATTTTGTAATCTCTTCAAAAGATTAGGCAAGCTTTGGAGTGTCTCACTTTTCTTGTTCATGAATATCACCCAAGTGTATCTAGAAAAATCATCCACAACCACTAAGGTGTATTTCTTCCCTGTCACACTTGTTGGAGTTATTGGTCCAAAAAGATCCATGTGCATAAGCTCCAACACTCTGTTAGTTGATTGTTTAGTCTTTGACTTGAAACTTGACTTTATCTGTTTACCTTGCTGACATGCATCACAGATAGCATCCTTCTTGAATGTGATCTCGTGTAAACCAACCACCAACTTCTTCTTCACTAACCGATTAATATCATCAAAATTTAGATGATTTAACTTCTTGTGCCATAACCATTGAGTTCGATTTGGTATGCACAATCGTGCAGTGTTTCGAACTATGATGAGACCAATCCACAACATACATGTTCTCGCTTGCCTTCTACCAAACAAGTACAACTTGATCACCTTTTCACTAATGACAATACAGCTTGTTTTTGTCAAAAGTGACCTTGTATCCCATATCACGAAATTGTCCATTGCTCAAAGAAGTTGTAATCCATCCTTCCACATATGCAACATTCTTGATTGTAAGTCCATTTCGATGAGTGTGCCATATCCTCTTGTATAACTGGTGTATTTTTGTTGCCAAAATTCACCCTTGGACCATCTTTTGCCACAAAATTTGTAAGACAAAGGCTTATTCTTTGTCATGTGTCCGAACATCCACCACCAAAGTACCGCACACCCTACAAAACAAAGTTAATGCATTTTAGGTACCCAAACCTGTTTGGGTCCATAGTGGTCGATGGCAAGCATGACCCTTGGTATGTTTCCATAAGGTCTTCTCCTAAATGTGTCATACTTTGGTTCATACATGTATTCCACACATCCATAAGTTCTAACAATGTAGGTTGTGTAGGAACCACATATGTTTTCCGGCCTTTTGGTACATAATCTTTGTTTGAAATGATTCTTGTTATTAGAAACATTTGCATAACCATAGTGTGTCTTGTCTGTTAGAACAACCTGTAATATGGAGTCTGCGAGGTCTTGTGTAAGTCCTCTGCGATTCCATTGCCTAGGTTTTACCCTAGTGGTATGGTTATACTTGATCTGCTTTCTAACATTAGATGCAGAATATTCCAATCATCATCAATAGGAACAATTTACCTTTCCCCTGAGATAAGTATCCTTGAATGATCAACATTTTTGGATTTAGGATTCTTATTCTTGGAATATTTCTGCTTTTTTCCTTCTGGTGTCCAAAGAGACTTGGTAGCAGTGTCTGCTATCAAAGAGCTTAGAAGGTACAATGATCCTATTTTTGGATTTATTCTTTTACTAGAGTCGTTGACTTCGAGACTTCGATTTTGCTTCTTCGAGGCATTCTCATTTGGTTTTACTCGCTTGAAGAGCTTTTATCGAGATGGATCTAGTGCAGGCACAAACTTAGGACCACCTGCAGTACTAGGTTCAAGAACCTTCTTGGATCCACTCTTGTTAGATTGCTTGAGTTCCAAATCCAAGCCCGCCTATCTCCATAAGGCTTTCCGATTTGTATGCAGATTGGAACAAGATGGTTCAAATGAGACTCAGATGTCTTTGGATGTGCAGCAGACTTATCTTCGATTCTGTCCCAACATCTTTTTCCTTACCTTTGAAAACCCTTAATTCAAATTTCAATCTTCCAACTTCTAACTCAAGAGCCTCTTTTTGACCTTCACAATCTCATAACCAGATTGTATTATCCTCGATTGATTAAGGATGGCATCCAAAGTCTCATTGTTGTCGAAATTTCTAGGATTTGAACCACAGTTGATTCACAATCACTTCCAGCAGGAGTGTTTATAGATACAGATGTTGTATACCTCCTCGCCATCCATGTTGGCCATCAAAGCATAATCCTCCATATCAAAGAACTGGATCTTTGTGTCATCCGACTCATTTCCTTTTCGGATCCCACTTCATATCCTGATTTCATCTTCAGAAACCATAGCCTTCTTGCCATGTCTCCTTTGTTGACTTTTGGTCTTCAGTAGGTCTGGACAATCAGGTCTAAAATGTCCAGGCTTCTTACAGTTGAAGCAAAGATAATCAGGTTCCTTGCCTTGTTTCAACTCAGGACAATCAGGTCTGAAGTGTCCTGGTTTCTTGCAATGAAAGCATAGATAGTCATTATCTTTCTTTGGTTCTTCTTTCCTTCTCTCAGTAGGCCTCTTTGTGAAATTTCTTGTAGGGGCCTTTCCAGTCTTCATCATTCTGATTTTCTTGCTCAGTAGGGCAATCTGCTCTTGCATCTCATCCAAAGATATCATCCTGTCCTCCTGATGTTTCTTCATGATGTGAAGCAGCCAATGCAAAGGGTCTTTGGCTCTTCCTTTTCGCCAGCACTAACTTTTTGCTAAATTCATAGGCCTTAAGATCGAGAGAACAGTTTGAAGGTGTCTTCCTCATGCAGCTTTCTCATTTCTTCAATTGCAATCCACCTTCATCTTCCAAACATCTCTTGCAGAGGTAAAGCTTCCAAGATTTTGGTGTTTACTTCCTCTTTTGAATAACTTACACTCAAGCAGAGTAAGTTCATCTAAGATTGCATTGAATCTGACTCCATTTGCTCAATGGTTTCATTAGGTAGCATTTTGAACTTTTGAAACCTTTTTCAGCCCACACCGATTTTGTTCTTCTTTATTGCATCGGTGCCTTCACAGATTAAGTGAATCTTATCCCAAAGTTCCTTTGCGATCCTTGCAATCTTTGACTTTCATGTACATATTGCTATCCAAGGTTCTCAGAGATGATATCAATAGCAATGTTGTTGAGGTTTGCTCTTTTCCCCTACTTCTCATTCCATTCTCTCTTTGGTTTAGAATGTACTCAGTTCTGCTGTCCACCATTCTCGCCTTTGTAATCTCCAAAGTGGTCCTTCGCTTAGTACATCCATCATCTCATCATGAGTAGCGACAAGATATGCCTGCATTCGACGTTTATACTCATCAAATCTATCAAGAGAGCACATCAACATGGTTCTAGCATACCGTGTGTTATCCATGATGCAAGTCTTGAAAATCAAGAACTTGAAAGAAAGTTTTAAAGAATTTTCACAAGCACAACAAGTAGGATTCCTTCGAGCGTAAGCCTTTGCTCCGATACCAATTGTTGGTCCTTGAAAAGGCTTTAGTTAAGTTTAGAGGGGGTGAATAAACTTAACACTTAAAACTTTGGAGTTAACAAATTACTTTCAATTTCAACTTCTTGATACTTCATAGTCTGCTTGAGACCTCGTGAGCTTTCTTTGATATAAACATGAGTCTCATCGATTCGATTCTTTGCTGAATTTGTGCAAATGAATAATATCAAAATTAAGCCTTGTTACTTGTTGTTAAATATGTTACTAAGTATTAGATACTCAAGAGTGTATATGTGTGTGATTTCATTTGCTAGATTCAAAGAGTTGATATGAATAATGACTAAGTGCGTAAAATAAATGCAGTAGTAAGTAGAGATTTTTATAGTGGTTCCAGGTGATGTAATCCTCATGACGTCCACTCTTCTCCTGTGATGTTGGAGGAAATTCACTAGTAATCTTTGAGTTATCTGTTACAAAGAGTCCTAGATTGCTTGTCCTTCACCAATAACTATGGCTTCACAAACTGAAAACTAAGAACAGGTAGGATTGCTGCTCCTGAGTCTTCCACTGGTCCTTGAAGGGTAGAATTGCCTCTTCACCAGCTCCACCACAAACCAACAGTCTTTCACACCTAACAGATGCTTCACTGTCTTCAGCAGGTTCTTTATAAAATAAAGAATGAATCAAGTAAATGATTCATTTGCAAGACTTGATTAGGATGATATAATCAAGCAGCTTGCGCCTTCAAGTGTGTATGCTTGATGCGGCTTGAACACGAATGCACTTGAAGAAAAATAACTAGATCATCAGACTTTAAGCTCGGTAATTCAAAGCAGGTGTTTTTCAAATTGTTATCACTTAAAGTTTATCTCAAAGTTCATCATCTTCTTTTGAGTTGAAAGTCCTCTATTTATAGGTAGGAATGCATGTGACTTGAATTTGAAATTCAAATGTGACCGTTCCTTGTATTTGTCCCATCCTCACCGCATTCTGTCACTATTCATGGGATCGATAACCTTTGTCAGATTACTTTTTGACAAAGGCAGTCTGCATCACCCTTTGACTTGTATCCAATGGATAAAAATATGGATCATCCCAACGTCTTTTAATCTCACCTTTGATTTGCTTGATAAGTCGAGGTAGTTGGCTCTCTTATCCATGTAACTTCCCAATAATCTTGAATTAATCGAGGTATATATATCAATGAGGTTCATCATCTGTTTGTAAAACAATCGATTTCTTTGAACATCATATTTTTGTCTCAGAAATATAATGCAAATTGAATCCTTATATCCAACTTTTGTTTGTGAAGTTGGTTTACATCATTTAAAGTATAACTAAGTTCCAAACATCATCCAACTTGTGGAACTTAGATCTTCTACACAAGGTATATGTAATCGCTTTAGGTCATCACGAGACTTGCCTAAATTCGATCCCATATCCTTGACATTAAATACTAAGTTTGATCCCTTAGCCTTCATTTACCGAGTTTGAACCCTCAAATTGATCTTGAGTCTTGGCGAAGTTGCGGACCGAGTCATCGACCTATCTACCCTGATCGACTAGACTAGTCTGGCGATAAATCAATGACACTTTTTACGATGGCTTGTTTGATCAAAAAAGATCAAGCATTAAATGCACAATCAATTGAGGATCAATCAAGGACGGATTTTCTGATAGACGTTTGAAAAAGAAATCCCATCACTGAAATCAAGGAGAATATAATTGAGGGGGAATCAAGAATCAAATCAAGGATTATTCCCCACATTAAATAGCCAACGGATGGAAATTCAAATCAAGGATCATCAAGGCTATAAATAGAAGGCATTGACAAACAGGAAAAATAATGATTGAATCTGATAAGAAACAAGCAGAAACTCTGTCAATTTGAAAAGCCTTCAATATGTACTTAAAGGAAAACATCCAAAGATCAAATTAGCAATCAGAACTCAAATTTCATATCAAGTACTGAGATTGATCACAAGTCTGTGAATCCAATTCACATCAACTGAAGCAATTGAAACAGAGGAATCTGAGAAGGAGTTGCAACTTTTGTGATAGCTGCTGAAACATTTGTTCTTAAGGAGCAGTGATAGAGACTGAGTCACTGAAGCTTTTGTAGCTAGGGAGTGATAGTCTTGAATATTGTGAAGCTTGTGTAGTCAAGGACAATTTGACTATTGTATCTATGAAAACAATAGTGAATTCCTCCAATCATCATATGAGAAAAGTGGATTAAGGGATTACACCACCCTGAACCACTATAAACCTTTGTGTCTATTTACTTTCAGCAATTTACTTTACCATACTTCATTTCATTGCATACTATATATGTGATTGCATGATCTACTTTGAACCAACATTTAAAGAAGGGATTTATCCGCTGCCCAAAAGCTTTTAAATATAAGAAAAGTTTTTGAAACTCCACTATAGTCATTCACCCCCCTCTGACTATAGTTTTACACTTCTCTAGGACCAACAATTGGTATCGGAGCAGTGTTCCTAGTATCAAAACCTGTTCAGATTTAATTTTTGGTTACAAGGAGATCACACATTTTCAAAGTTGTTTTCAAATTTGTGCTTTCTGAAAATATCTCTTATTTGTATTCATGGATTCCTCAAATTTCATGTCAAAGGTGCATGTATTTAAGTTAATTATTTTGATGAATATAAAATAAGGATGTTGTCTCATCTTGCAACAACTCATGAGGAGATGTTGGATGGAATTATTGATGGCCCAATCAAGATCACAACTGTGATAACCACAGGAGCATATCAAGGAAAGGAAATAGACAAACTCAAGAAAGATTGGACTAAGGATGATTGTCCTGAAGAAAAAGACAAGAATGAGTATAAGAAGAAGTACAAGACAACTGAAAGAGAAAAAGCAAGAAGGCACTCAAAGCTGAAACCAACAGTGAAAAGAATGAAGAATCATCTGAAAATGATTCTGATGATGATGATGAAGCTGACAGCTCAGACAAAGAAAAAGCATACCTATGCCTTATAGCTAAAGAATCAAATGAAACTGAGGTAATATCTAGCTCATATTCATCATCTAGTGCATCCACATCTAACACTGCACAATCTTCTATTCTCCCCTTAAATTCGGCAAACCTAATTCAAAATCTCATGAGAAAATTTGAAGAAATTCAAGTAAATCATGAAATTCCTAGAACAAGAATGTGAGAATCTGAAAAAGGAAAATAAAAGATTAAAAAAGAGCTGGATGAAATGAAAGCTGAACCAACTAGTAAGGAAATTCACTCAACTGATCAACAAGCAGCAGATGATCACTCATCTGATGTTGAAAGACCATCTGAGAAAATATCCCTACCAGTTAAGAACACCACTGCACCACAAATTACACCAGCTTACAAACCCTCAAAAAGGTTTGGATCCAGATCTGGTCTTGGCTAAAACGGTCAGGATGAGAAAAGAAACAATGGACAACACAATTCTGAATCAAGGACCAAAACTGGACCTAAATTCAGAAAAGGACAGACCATAGTTTTCTACTCACCCTGGATCGGCAAAGTCAAAACCTAGTGTAGTAAAACAGCCGAGTAAATCATCAAACCAGCCAATTAAAGGCAAAGTCTTACTGAAAGATAAGGGAGACTTTACCCTTCAGAAGATGATTGGAATGTTGTACCTCCAAAATACAAGAAGAAACCATTTCATGCTATGCATCATGTGTTTAAGAAAAGCCAACCTAGGCATGTTCCTGGACAAAAGAAGCAATATGGAAATAAGGTTCCTCCTACACTTTGTAGAGTGAAAAGGGATGCAAATGCACCAAAAAGTAGAGAAAAGTATCAGAATACCTTTAGTAGAAATATTTGAAGTTATTCTGCCATGCCTTATACATATGAAGTTGATGACTTCAATTATCCAAAAAGAAGACCCTTTGGATATACACTTGGAGTAGAGGCATGTTGATGACTTCAATTTGGGTCCAAACATACTTAATTTGTTTTAGAATATACATAGACTTGGATGTTTTAGACACATGGCATGATGACTTTAAAGCTTTTGATGGACCTAAAGTAACATTTGGTGGTATTTGAAAATTCAAAATGCGACTGGACCCAATTTCAATCTCCGAGTATAAGTCAATTATGTGATAAAGGCTAAATACATACTTACAAAGAAGGATGCAAGGTGATGGAAACCAACATAGTTGTACTTGTAGGAAGAAGAGAAGATAACATGTACACTAAATTGGAAGACATCAGTGGTGGTGGATGACTAAACAATTCCAAATTCACTTGTCATAGGACCATATTCAACATACTAACAAAGAAAAGAGAAGGCCTACAGAGATCACTTTCAAAAGGAAAACCTCTTTGATTTGCAAGAAGAATTCAAAAAAGATCAATCAACAACAAGAATTTTACATTTGTTGCATGGATCACCAGATCACCAAGATCAGATACACTCTAGGTGGATGACTATTCAAATTCACTTGGACCATATTCACGAAATGAAATTATCAAAATTAGATTTGCTAAGAAGAATGAAAATGAAAATGAATTACTACCATCAACTATCAGATAAAGGCAACAGAATTTCTAAATGAAATTATCAAAACTTCTGTGAAGAGGACTCCTACATCAAAATCGTGTGGGACTCCACAACAAAATGGTGTAGCAGAAGAGACTCAAAGACGCTCAAAGAATCGGTTAGAACAATGATTGCAGAAGCATGCTTACCAAAGAGATTTTGGTCTGAAGCAGCAAATACATCATGCTATACTCAAAATAGATCAACCATCAACAAACATCATGGAAAAACACCATATGCAATAGGGAATGGAAGAAAACCTAACATCTCACATTTACATATGTTTGGATCTAAATTTTTTGTTTAGAATAGGAATCAGCTACATACTTTTGATGAAAAAGCTGATGAAGAAATCTTATGGGATACTCAGACACAAGCAAAGCCTCAGAGTACTCAACAAAAGAACTTTGGTGATTAAAGAGTCAATCCATGTGGTCTTTGATGAACCAAAAACAAATGGTGAAAGTCTACAAGATCTTGAAGAAGAAGCTGCACAAAGACAAGTTTATATGAATACAACAGTACCAACTACTATTCTGACTCACACCTTTGGAAATCAAGATGATGCACGAGTCAACACAACACAGGAGGCACCAACACAAGAACATGAAGTTAATACACAAGCTGAAATTGTGGAAGAACCAACTCAAGAGCAACTTCAACCTGACCTAAACTGGCTGAGAGAGCATCAAGAGGAACAAGTCATTGGAGATATTCATATATGAGTTAGAACCAGAAGACAACTGGAAAGAATGCTAACTTGTTTTCTATCACGGGTGAAACCCAAAACAATAGATGATGCAATTCAAGATGCTGATTGGATTACAGCCATGCAAGTAGAGCTAAATGAATTTGAAAGAAATAAGGTCTGGGAACTTGTTGACAGATCAGACATGGCCAACATCATTGAAACAAAATGGGTGTTCAGAAACAAGATGGATGAACAAGGGACTTTTGTCAGAAACAAAGCAAGGCTAGTTGCAAAGGCTACTCACAAGCAGAAGGAATAGATTATGATGAAACATTTGCACCAGTAGCAATATTGAAAGCAATCAGACTTTTTCTAGCCTTTGCAGATCATAAAGACTTCAAAGTTTATCAAATGGATGTCAAAAGTGCATTTCTGAATGGAATTTTGAAAGAAGAAGTATATGTGGAACAACCTCCTGGTTTTCAACTAAAAGGAAAGGAAGACATAGAGTACAAACTCAAAAAGGCACTTTATGGACTCAAACAAGCACCTAGAGCCTGGTATGAGACACTATCACAATTCTTGATCAACAATGGATTCAACAAATGGACTATTGACAAGTCTTTCTTCAATCTAGAGGAAGGAACAAGTACCTTGTTAGTTCAAATCTATGTTGATGACATCATCTTTGGATCAGAAGATGAGAAGCTGTGTGAGAAATTTGCAAATCTGATGAAAAGCAAATTTCAGATGAGCATGATAGGATAACTAAATTACTTTCTTGGTCTACAAGTGAAGCAAATGAAGGATGATATCTTCATCAATCAAGCCAAGTCTAAAAAGACCTGATACACAAATATGCTATGGCTACAAGTGGCACATCAGATACACCAATTTGTGCAAGAGTCATTCTTGGAAAAGATGAAAGTGAAAAGGATGTTGATCAAAAGCTTTATAGAGGGATCATTGGGTCTCTACTATATCTAACTGCAAGCAGACCAGATATAGCAGTTGCAGTAGGAGTATGTGCAAGATTCCAAGCTCAACCAAAGGAATCTCACTTACTAGCAGCTAAAAGAATCATCAAATACCTGGAGAACACCATAAATGTAGGGATTTGGTATCCAAAAGATGGAGGATTCAAACTGATATCATATTCAAACTCAGGCTATGCTGGATGCAAGATATATAGAAAAAGCACATTTGGAACTTGTCAAATGCTAGGAAGTAGAATAGTATCATGGTTTAGCAAAAACCAAAACTCTATATCCACATCAACAGCTGAAGCAAAATATATAGCAGCCGGTAGTTGTTGTGCACAAGTGTTGTGGATTAGACAACAACTAAGAGACTATGGAATGGAGGAGAAGACAATTCCAATAATGTGTGATAACACAAGTGCAATTTCTATCACAGAAAATCCAGTACTACACTTAAGAATAAAACATATTGATGTGAGACATCATTTTATCAGAGATCATGTAGAAAATGAGATGTTATTCTAAGATATATACCAACTGAAGACCAATTGGCTGACATCTTCACAAAACCACTCAATCATGAAAGATTTAGAAAGTTGAGAACTGAATTGGGGATGATAGAAATTGACTAAGTTATAAGGAGCAGCTAACTGGAGTATTCGGCTAAATAATTTCACCAGCTGATTGAACCTTTGCCACTTCGGGTGAGCTCATTTGGCAGGCAAGACACTGATACCCAGTGAAGTTAACTTTACTAATTGTTAGGAACAGTTTTATACAGCAGCTCAATAAAGAAGTCACTAAACCGGCATAGTGACCAGTCAAGTTCCTCCACCGATATACATCTTGGAGAATACAACAAAGTAAAGTGTGAACAAAATCAACTTTATACTTGTGCAAAATTAGTTGATTAATGGAGAATAATTTTATGGGAAATTGCACACGTGGATCTTATATTGCAAATCGTGGAAGTTATATTTTGCATTAAGGTATGACGGAAAAGCCTTGAAACCCGGGATTTATCATTACATACCTTAATCCACTCCCCAACTACACTCAAATACCGTGATTATATACATAAAATCACGCCATTACGTCACAAAATCCTTTCATATTCAACCTCGTTCACACTACCCCAAACAATCCTATTTAAACAACACTTAGAGAATTTCCAGAATTCTTTACACTCCCTTTGCAATTCATAAACCCTATTTTCTATAAAAAAAAAATTGAAGCTTTTCCAAAATCTCAAACACTTCAAACAATGGCTTCATCCTCTTCAAACACACAAACTGGAAAACAATATGAGAAGTCAATAGCCACTGGATCGTTTTTTCAAGAAGAACATACTTAAAGCTATGTGGAAATGACGAAGAGGCACAGAGACTGGCAACTGGATGTAAAAACCTAAAGTTGACGACTTTTCTAAATCCTCCCATCAAGGACATATGTTATGAAAGCCTCATCTCTTTCTGGAATACCGCCAAGTTTGTTTCTGGGCTCTTTGCTGAAGAAGGTGTCGAAATGGGTGAAGACCGGATTGTTGCATCAGTCAATGGTACAGAAGTAGTTATTACAGCCTAGGTAATTCGCAAAACACCTTAAACTCTCTAATAAAGGTCAAGAAAAAGTAGCCCTTGTTCCACAAAACTTGGATGAATTTTGGGTAAAAATCGCTAAGATGACGAACCCAGGCTCAAAGAAACTCAACTGTCTTAGATCCGTCTTGAAGAAACCCTTCAGTGAATTCAGTGCTTTAGTTGGAAACACAATTGAAGGAAAGCTAGGGGCAAATAATGCCATGACAGAGGTTAGAATGTGCCTTATGGGAATCATCTACAACAGTATGGAATTCAATTGGGCCAACTATTTCTTCCTAAGAATCAAATAGCAAATCCAAGCAGAGGCCAATGCCGCTAAAAAGGGGCTAGCAGAAGGAAAGAAGAAAAAGGGAATCTTTTAGGTAAAAAGTCTTATGGGATTCAATTACACTATTTGTTGCAATGTCTGAACGTCCCTGTCGTCAAACTCCACAAACTACATGAATCCAAAATCATGTTTACCTATGTCAAATAGAAAAAGATAGCATAAGGTGGAAAGAGAAAGCAAACTAGAGCAGCACATCCGGTCAATGCAAGAAACAAAAAGTCCAAAGAAATTTAGATAAAGAGGAGTTTCAAAAATTAATCGATGAAGAAGATACAGAACAACAAAAGGAAGAAGACTGTAGTGAGGATGATCAACTTGAAAATGAAGAAGTTGAAGAAGACAATGGAGATTATTAAGAATCTTTAGAAGCACCAGCAGACACATCTGCAAGTGATATTGATAATCGAATTGCTGCATATCTCGAATGGAAGGAAGGTGATTCCAGACTTCAACTTTAAGATTCAGAACATATGCTTCAGGAAGAAGCCTGGCACTTTGAATTTCTTGGGATCACAACCCTGGTTGGTGTACTTGATGAATCCCCACTATGGGATATGGTTGATGCATCAAAGGCAAAAATACATCCAACTTCTGACAAAGGAAATGGTGAGCAGATGATGATGGTGATGATCATGATGACAATGATAGTGATGATCATGATGACAATGATGGTGATAATCATGATAATGATGGTTATAATTCAAAGGATGATGTTGATGGACGAGACAAAGAGGCTAAACAAACAGTTGATGTAATTGATGATAACATCCTCTTGAGTTCTTTTCTACAAACACAAGAACCAGCAAAGTCAACCCCACCAGTTAAGGCAACACCTCAACAACTGTTTGTTGACAATATAGCTGAACCAACAACAGTGTTGGAAACTGGATCAATTGCTGCCACTCCAGTCAAGGCAAATCCCGAACAGAGCAAGGGGGAATAGGAGATAATGATGCACCTGCTATAACATCTACTAAAGTACTTGAAGAAGTATAAGCTGGTGTGGATGTTACTCAACCAACTGCGCATCACCAAGAATCAGTTGAGGTTCCTCCAACTGTGCAACATAGAGGACAACAAACAGAACCAGAACCAGCCGATATCCGTCATAAATTTACTCAAATGTCCACTGGCATCTACAATGAGGCCTTTGTAAAAACAGCAGATTTGTTGGCTGAAGAACTAGAACAGCAATCAATGTACCTCAGATCCATGACTCTAGCATTCAAAGATGAAAGCTACTCCATAGAGAAAATATTTCAGGCTATTGCTGAGTACATTAATGCTCAAAATATTGTTGTGCAAAGACAAGATGACTTGATGCGCCACTTGAACATAAATATCACAAACAACATTGCCGGTCTTAGACAACTATCTCACAGGAAAATGAGTCGAAGGCAATGGATTTTGGCACAAGATTTGAAAGCATGGACAAAAAGCTGGCTGATCATAATAACATATTTACCTCTATTGAATCAAAATTGGATACTCGATTGGTACAGCTGAAGCTACAAACAACATCTTATTACAACAGAGGGATGATGCTGCAAAAAGAGGGGAAAGAGGTGATAAGCCTGAAGGATCCACAGTTAGACCCCCAAATTTTACTGAGGAACAGTTAAGAGCAAGGGACAGAGAGCTAAGAATCCAAAATGAAGCTGAAGAACATGTATGAAAGGCCAGAGAAGAGAGGGAAAGGGTCACAAATGAACCATGTATTGGATTTCCCCATCCAATCCCAAGAAGAGATGATGACAGAGATAGACCTGGAAGGCAGCAAAGGCCTGAATCCAGTCAACAAAGAAGCTCAATAAGTCTACACAGATCCAGCACCAGTAGAGGCAGCAGCAGTACCAGATATGCTGGTGAGAAAAGAACCTTCACAACTCACAGAAACAAACAAGTGTATGATGCCGAGATACTAGAAAAGGTAAGAGAGTTTTTCAGAACTCAAGATAGTCTGTTATCCAAACCAAAGGCAAGATGAAGCATGGGCAGATTGGCTAGGCTATCAAGATGAGAAGATGAGAGTTGATATGGCCAAGATTTACAATGATGTTAAAAGAGAGTATGCATCTCTCAAGCAAAATACTAGATCTGGCTCAACAAGCAGACCAAGTCAAGCCATACCCATTTCTGCAACAGGACTAGAAGATCTATCCAGTGAACAACAGGAAGACTTCCACATCATGGTAAAATTCTTCAGTCCTATAGGGAAAATGAATCATCAGGAACAATGGGGTCTATTCAAGAGTCTCAAGTTTGTTGATTCACACATTGATGAAGCTAAAAATAGACTTGAGAAACACTTTGGACAACCCAAGGCAAATGAGACTATGTTTGACTTTCAACAGACTCATCAACAAGAGAGTATTTCTTGGAGTCACTGAGTACACTGCTATGGCCTACTAGAAATGAAAGTTCCCAGAGATCAATTGGAAAGACATGGAGGAGGTTCAAACTACAAAGTTCAAGAGACACAAACAAGACCTAAGTAAATGTAGTTGTAGCACCCTAAATCTCTGTTGAACTTATATCTTTTTGCTCTTAAATGGATGAATAAAATTTCTGAGTTTTATTCTATTATTATTATGAAAGAATTTGCACATTTATGTTCAGGCTTATGAGGGTTTTGGCATCATCAAAAATGGGGAAATTGTTAGGAACAGTTTTTATATGTTTTGATGATGGCCATACTAGCTGTTATAGCAAGCGTAAAATAAGTTAGAAATCTCTATATAAGTCTTTACTTAGAGTCTGACATGTTGTATAAGTTGAGTCAGACAAGTATTGTACTAGTTGGTAGGATGGAGAAGTAAAACAGAAATCTGGCAGAGTGAAGCCAGCCAAGTACCAGTAGAGAAGCACAAGAGATATATGGTCTGACTTATAACCAGGGAAGTCTGTGATGACCTTGGATAAGTATAAGTTGTAATTCAAAGTATGGAACACATTGTCAAATATGGTGTACACTGATCTCACCCAAATTAAAGATCAGTGAAGTACAAGAAGTACCTAAAAGATCAAAGAAAATAACAAGCAGTAAACCGGCAGAGTGAACTGACTATCGGCTGAGTAAAGATAAAGCAGTGAAGGAAGAACCAAACAGCCAAGTCAGGAGGATCACTTAAACGTTCAGGGAACGGCCAAGTAAACTTTACTTGCTCAGATTTTATACTATGAAGATCAAGCATTAAATGCACAATCAATTGAGGATCAATCAAGGATGGATTTTCTGATAGACGTTTGAAAAAGAAATCCGATCACTAAAATCAAGGAGAATATAATTGAGTGGGAATCAAGAATCAAATCAAGGATTATTCCCCACATTAAATAGCCAAAGGACGTAAATTCAAATCAAGGATCATCAGGGCTATAAATAGAAGGCATTGACAAACAAGAATAATAATGATTGAATCTGATAAGAAACAAGCAGAAACTCTATCAATTTGAAAAACCTTCAATCTGTACTTAAAGGAAAACATCCAAAGATCAACTCAGGAATCAGAACTCAAATTCCATATCAAGTATTGAGATTGATCACAAGTCTGTGAATCCAATTCACATCAACTGAATCAATTGAATCAGAGGAATCTAAGAAGGAATTGGAACTTTTGTGATAGCTGCTGAAAGATTTGTTCTCAAGGAGCAGTGACAGAGACTAAGTCACTGAAGCTTTTGTAGCCAGGGAGTGATAGTCTTGAAGATTATGAAGCTTGTGTAGTCAAGGACAATCTGACTATTGTATCTGTGAAAACAATAGTGAATTCCTCCAATCATCATAGGAGAAGAGTAGATTAAGGGATTACCCCACCCTGAACCACTATAAACCTTTGTGTCTATTTACTTTCAGAAATTTACTTTACCGTACTTCATTTAATTGCATACGATATCTATGATTGCATAATTTACTTTGAACCAACATTTAAAGAAGGGACTTATCCGCTGCCCAAAAGTTGTTAAATATAAGAAAAGTTTTTGAAACTCCACTATAGTCATTCACCCCCTCCCCCTCTGACTATAGTTTTACCCTTCTCTGGAGACCAACAAACCCGATTGGGTTTAGGAAACTATTTCAACAGCTTTCGCCATTCATAAAGTCACCAAGTTTATGCATTCCCTTCGGGACAGCCATGGGGTTGTTGTCAAGCGTATATTGCGATATCTCAAGGACACCCTTTTTGATGGTATCTTCTTTAGTCGCTCTCTCACCACTATCTTGCATGCCTTTATAGATGCTGATTGGGCCTCTAATCCAAGTGATTGTCGTTCTAGTGGTGTGTAATGTATCTTCCTTGGCTCCAATATGATTAGTTGGCATTCCAAACAACAAGAGACTTACTGTAAAAAGCAGCACTGAAGCTGAATATAAAGCTCTTTCTCATGTTGTTGTTGAACTTCAATGGATCACTTCCATACTTTGTGACATGTCAATTGATATCCACCACCCTCCTACCTTGTGGTGTGATAACATTGTAGCCACTTATCTTACTGCTAGTTCGGTTTTCCATGCTCGCATGAAACATATTGATATTGACTTCCATCATGTCCGTGAGTTGGTTGCTCTTAACAAACTACGTGTCGTTTTCATCTCCTCTAAAGATCAATTAATGGCGGATCTACTCACTCCACCACTTGGCCACGTTCGTTTCACTGATTCAAAGACCAATCTCCATGTTCATTCCATTCTTATTGGATTATGGGGGCATATTGATGAACCTTTTGGAACACCAAGCCTTGTGCCACAAGAAAGTGCCGCATAGCCTAGGGTTTATTTGTTGTATTTGATTTTCGGTTATATCTCTATGGTAATATCTATATAAACAACCATTGTACTCTTGATTATTCAATGAATACAACACATACTTTGCTCTAATAGTCTTACTTGTTTAAACTAATGACACTTGGAACTTTGTAAAAACGTTGAAATCTATGGTGCTCCAAACATTCTCGTCAATGGATACAAACAACTACCGCTATTGTATGCTAATGCTATGTACTTTCGCACTAATTACTTTGCTAGTTTTTGGGTGAAAGTGCAGATTCCATTGCCTATAGTGTTGTACTGTGATGATCAAAGTGCTATAGTTTGATTTCCAAGGCCGGCTATATATTTTTGGGCAAAGATTACTTCAACATCACGCTTATAAAAAATCATACTTACACAAAATTTAAATTCATTGATGTTACATATATTTTCATATATTGTTATCATTTTCATTTGGGTTGCCATAACTAAACACTCATAGCTGAACAGGTGCACCTATGAAATTAGAATTGATGCCTCTGAGTTATAAATTTGGGCATATAATTTGCCTTTCTCAATTCAAGTAATTTTCTTAACAAATTATATTTGTGGGTCTATAATTTGAGCCTTTATCAATTCAAATAAAAAACATTAACACATTATATTAGGTCGGTTTGGATTGAATCTACACAAATTTTTTTACGGAAACATGTAATTTCGGGCCCCACTGACGGTTGAGCCTTCGACCGCCGCCTACTTTGCCTATAGGTTGGGCCGGCTTTTCACATAGCACATAACCATGTTTTTCATGAAAGACAAAACACATAGAAATAGATTGTCACATTGTCAGGGAAAAAGTTCAATCCGGCATAATCAAGCTTCTACATGTTAAGACAAAGGATCAACTAGCAAACATACTGATTAAACCATTGGATTCACCATTTTTCTATGATCTTCTACACATATTACATATCTCCACTATTTTCAGCTCTCCTCGTCCGTATTGAGGTGGTTGTTACAGCTGAAAGTTAGCATGATTAGAAGTTGTAGTTAGTTAATCAGTTAAGAGTAACCAACTCTTAACTGATGTTAACTTCCCCTTGTAACTTAAAAACTCTATTAAAGCAGCTCTAATGCTTTTATTGTACTTACTTCAAAATTATTGAATGACTATTTGATGATCCCGTGCGATGCACGGGGCCCAGTCATTCTAATTTTTGTTTTAAATCACTGTTTTTTATTTTAATTCTATAGCAAATTTGGCTTTTGCATGTGATGGAAAGAAGAGTTGGTGATAATTTTGTTGAACTGTATGAAAGGGCATGTGAAAAGCAAGAAAAGAAAAATACAATTATGAAAAGGAACATAATATACATACTATAATTAACAGTACATAATAAGCCGAAACATTACACATGATAGTCAAAAACATGACACAACCAAATAGAACCCGAATTATTACATATTAAGCCGACACGCTACAATAGTTCAAAACATTACATATTAAGCTGAAAGAAGCAAAACATGAAGCCAAAACACACATAGCATAGTCCATGACATACTATTGCCTAAGATAGTAGCTTTGTCAGAACAGCAACTGCGAAACGTATTGCAGCAAGTAGTTACAAACAAGCTCTTTCTCTTCAAAATCACTCTTATTGCAACACCTGCACATCTGAAGCATAATGAGGTCAGCTAGAATATCAGTAATAAATATTTGCTCCGTGTGGCGGTGAAACCTCAGGACCAAATCGTGAAGACAAAAATTAAAAAACATACACATAAACTAAGTGAATAATACTATCTTCACAATACTATACACTTAAAATCAATCAGGTATGGTCATATAATACACTAAGAAGATTACAAATGAATGTACAAATGGGAAGCTCTAGATATTACAACTCATCCATAAGTTCAGACTTGCTATCTAAAATTCTAATCCTAATCAGCCACGTTCGAAACAAGAAGTCAACGCCAGACCCAATGGAAGATGATCTTAATTCACGTATGTTGGAGCAAACTAAGACAACAGAAAAATCCTAAAGCCAAATTGTAGGTCCTAGAAAGCCATAAGCACTCATGGTGAATAACAACGCAGTAATATGGCAAGCTCACACCATGCCCTTTTTGTGTAGGAGTATATTCAGTGTCGAATTGACATAAGAATAAAATGGAAAAAAAACAATCTTAAAACAAAGATGCTGAGATGGTGTATATTATCTCATTAGTAAGAGTGAAGCTTGCGGGAACATTACATAGTAGATACATTAGTGGTTATATAAAATTAGTAGATACTTTATATTACACATACAGATTCATAAGTTCCAGTACAAACATAAAGACTTGCTCCTTAACTTATTTATTTTATAGGAGTGTACGAGGATGCAGTCGAACTCAAACCATAAGCATACTTTAATAGATACATAGATACTTTATTACACTTTAAGAGCAAGAACTCAACCATGTTATAAGACCTAGTAGGAGAAAAAGTGAACATATACCTTCATAAGCTGTTTTCAAGTTGATCTTTGTTGGTGATCGAATGCAACCGCTAGAGCATTCAACCTTTTCATTGGCTTGGTTTCATCCTTAGCAATTGATATTGTATTCATCATCCTCGTTGGCTATCTTCCTTTTGCTGAACAAAAGCGTCACATGGAAATTTTCGTTGATTATTCATTAAATGCTCGTGTATAATTTGTCTAGATTCTAGTGAATTAAAAGGGTTAGTATATTTGCAAAACATCTGAAGAAACAAGTACAAGGCTAAGGTGCATTTTGCTGCTGCCATAAAAGACATGGAATACTTCTAAAAAGAAAAGAAAAAATAAAAAAGAGAGAGAGAGAGAGAGAGAGAGAAATGGTATTGAGAACAGTCGGGCCAAACGACAAGTCGAACATTTGAACAAATATTTCCATACTATTTCAAGCAGGAAACTAATTTGAATTCACAACCACAAGAATTGAGGATTGTCCATCGAAATTCCTGAAATTTACATCACCTCCGGCGTCGATGAAAGCCAAAGCTGAAACACGATATGAAGTCCCACTGCTTGCCGCAGTTCTAAGCAATGAACTCGGTTCTAACATAGGACAAGAAGGAACATGTTTAAAGATCACATTTAACATAAAGAAAGAAGATGGTGGAGGAATAGTTCAAGGAGTTTTAGTAATCCGGAAGAGAAAAATATGTGTATCGAATTTGTCATTTTATACGAGATACAAGAAATTACCTTCTACACAGATGAAACAAAGTCCCAAGTGGACAACTCTTCCTTAAACTCCTAAAAATCCCCATAAAACCTTGAAGTGCAAGATAGAAGCTGCACCATGCTGCGATTAATATGAACGAATATCAAAGTCTAATTTTAAAAATGAGAAATAAACGAGCAAACAATTTCACATATCTGCAATAAAAAAGTTACTCTCTAAACTTACCTAAGTACCTGTGAATAACCATTAGGCATATATTGAACAATGCATCCGGACGGTAGCCTTCAACAGCTCGTGTGTTCTCCATTAGAATCAACAACAGACACATCAACCACTACCCAAACACCCTTTGAATGTTGCTTAGAAAATTGCAAGAACTTTGATTTACAAACCGGGATCAACACCCTCTGAATGCTTCTTAGAAAACCGCAAGAACTTCGCTTTATGAACCGGGATCAACGGTGAAAGTACTTGGAATTTAGCTTGCATCTACAGAAACCAGTTTTTGAATTTAGATGAGATAACAAGAAAAATAATGTAAACAAGAAACGGCTAAAGACACTTTTGGTCCCTTTTGTTTCATGATTTTTGCACTTACTACCTCAATGTTTCATTTTGAGGCTTTTACCCCTGATCGATGCATTTTTTTAATCCAAATTGCCATTTGTCATGTTTTCAGTGGTTGAAGCATATAATAACTTCAATGCTATATATTTGACACATGCCGTTTTGGACTATGAATGTAAAAAAGATGAATAGATGAAGGTTAAACAGGTCAAAATAAAATATTGAGGATAGAATCGCAAAAAAACATTAAACAAAAGGGACCAAAAATGACATTATCCTTTTTTTGAAAACTCTTAGGTGAATGTTATAGTAAGAGCATCCCTTACCTTCTATAAAGCACCATCTTTACTTTCTCCTCCTACGCCACTCGAAATCAGATTAATGGTTGAAGATTCACTATAAGAGTTGGGAACATCTCAGCCCACGAGTTCTATAAAATGCAAACGCCAATATAATTTCAGGGATCAGACATTATGAATGGTTAACTGCTGTCAAAGGTTGAAGTACATTATGAAAAACTATCAATAACGAAGAAAACCACTAAAATTGTTTGACTTGTATTATGTACAGTTTGGTCCCTCCCTATATCTTTAATACAAAAGACTAATACATAATATACTTCAAGAACTTACAGAATCCATCAGAATCTCAATTAGTTCCATGCTTCTAATAATCACGATTCCAGACGCCCAGGTTGCTTCTGTCACAAGATCTGAGCCAACCTAACAACCTCATTCATTGCACTCATTGCAAGCTCAAATAACATGAGCTTGTCATCATCCGAAGAACCACCAACATTCATCATAGCCATTGTACTCGGCGTAGGTAGGTGCAGTAAAGCACTTGTTACACCGATTCCCAATGGAAACGATGAGTTTAATCCTCTTCCAAATGCAAGATCCAAATCAGAGGTACATTGTGGGGACATAGGATTAGGCAACGATGAGAGTGGTTTGCCAGTGAACTTTGCAAGGATCATAATCGATTAAGCTCATCTCTTAACCGAGCATTTTCAATCCTAAGATGATGCCCTCCATAGATATCTCCTCAAGCGTTGTTGCACCGCCACCATTGCCATAAACTGGATTCCTCATTGATTCTTTAATCGTGATATTCTCGATTCGTAGATTATCATTATCTTGCCTCAGTATAGAATTCTCATGTCTTTCAAGTTGAGTCTGACAAATTCAGTACATTCAATACAAGAAACATATTAATCACGGAAACCTGTAAAGGGATATCAACACTTTTGATCCCTTTTGTTTCACGATTTTTGCATTTTCATTCCCTTTGTTTCATACTGACACTTTTACCCCTTATCTATACATTTTTACAATTTCAGTCCATTTTTGCCACATGTCAAACATTTATTGGCCTTCTACATGTGGCATTTTGGACTTTTACCCCTTATCTATACATTTTTACAATTTCAGTACATTTTTGCACATGTCAAACTTTCATTGGCCTTTCTACATGTGGCATTTTGGACTGAAATTGTAAAAAATAAAGGCACAGATGTGGGGTAAAAGTGTCAAGATAAAACATTGAAACGCAAATGCAAAAATCGAGAAACAAAAGGGACCAAAAGTGTGTTTATCAAACGAATTTTTACCTTCATTTGAGTTCTCCTATTCTGAAACCAAAACTTGTTTGGTTTTCAAACTTAGCTTCCTACCAAGTTCCAACCTTGCCTTTTCATTAGGATGAAGATTCTCCTTAAAAGCGCTGTAAGGGGGGAAAAAATGACAAATTATTCCATTACTGTAATTTTCTAACATTCTCCAAGTAATAATACAACACAACAAATAGACTGAATCAAGAAATAGTAAATGCACAAACTTTTCAAGCTCTTGAATATGAGAACCAGCATGTCTATAATATTTCTTTGTTTTGGACTATTTTTCACCCTGGTTATTGTGATCATAGCCACTCGAGGGACCTTCCATGTTCTCACTGCTCTCATACTCTCCTCCCTAGACTTTTCACTGAACCCCAAAGGACTAACATCCTCCATTTAGGCTTCTTCAAAAAGATCTATACATTTGAATGAATCATATAATACTCAAATTGTTTCGGATAAAGGCACTTTTAGTCATTTTTGTTTCACAAAATTTGCACTTTCATCCTCAATGTTTCATTTTAGCGATTTAACCTCCTATATGTGCATCTTTTTTTCATTTTCAATCCAAAATGCTACGTGTTGATCAATAAACATATTCTATTTCAAACAAAAAAAATCCTCTTAGTCATATCACTCACACCGTCAAATGAAAGTATATTTACAAAGATGAAAGGACAAATCCAGAAAGGGTGGTGGATCTACCACATGCAGACTTTTCATAGAGTAAAATTGCTGAAGAGGAATGCCTTACCCACCGTTGAACATAAGAAATACAGCTTCTCGTTACTGGGTTTTCTATTTTAGAATGGAGAGCTGTAAATGCCAATGAGATGAAAAACAAGATCATCACTTGCAGCTGACCCATTTAAATCTTCTACTCTCTACAAGAAACATCAAATGAGAAGTGAAATCGAAGAGAAAAAAAATAACTAACCACCGTGAATAAATATAATTTGCAATGACAAATTAAAAGATAATAATTGATGTTAGAAGAACGAAATTGCCAAGAAAAGGGGAAAAAAAGAACCACAGAGAGCAATCGGACCTTCAGGCTCACACTAAGGATATCGTTCAAATTCGGACCTTGATCAACTCAATGGATATCGCTCGAGATTCCTCGATCAACTCAAAGGATATGCGTGCAGGAGTGATGAATCGATGCACAAGAGAGGCGGACGGAGATTCCTTGTCTCTCCGACCAACAGCAAGCGTCTCCATCTCTAATTTCTTGTTTTTTGGCTGCTTTGAAGAGCTTTCATTCATCTATTCATCTATTCTCACGGAAGGGAGGCGGAAGAAAACTCTCCGCTTTGTCTGCGTTAGAGTCGGAAGAAAATACCGAGACGGTTCATAAACGATGCGTGGAGAGAAAAGAGATGAGAAGAAGATCCATAAGATAAGCGGTGAAGCGGTGAAGCGGTGAGGCGGTGAGGTGGTGAGGCGGTGAGGTGGTGAGGTCTGCTGGTAAAGGATGATTGTGGAAGATTCGAGTGTAAGCAATTAGTATTTGTTTGGAGGGGCTTGTATGCAATTAATTCTTCTAGGAAGGGTGAAATTGTTATTATAATTCAAACGGCGTCGTTTTTATATAAAAAGGACGGACGATGAAAGGCGTCCGACGAAACTTTTTCGCTCTTTATAGAGCTTCTATAAAAAGGACGGACGACGAAATGCGTACGACGAAACATTTTTGCTCTTTATAGAGCTTCTATACTAATCTAATAACAAATCTAATAACAAGTTTAGTTTCTTCCTTCATATCATGCATTCTACTTTCTTCATGTTCTACATTTTACTCAGTTGTGTGAGTTGAGATTGATCAATTCTTGTATGAACTAAGGCAGGGACGGACCCATCATGTTAAGGGTGGGGTCCATGAATCCCACTCAAATTTCCGGACGAATTGACTATCATACTTCTCTAATAATATTAACATTGTTTATGTATATTATTTTAGACAATTCTTAACACAATAATTCATTTAGTTCAAATAATTAGAAGCTTTCTCTTTTATTTTAAAGTCATGGGTTTGAAACTTTGCAGGTGAGGCTATTTTAACCTTGTTTTTTTGAATCCCCCCCCCCCCCTCCCCCGGGAAAAAAATCATGGGTCCACCTAAGGAGTTCATCATTCTGGTTTTATGCTTTCTTCTTAATTGAATTTCTACAATGGGGACGTTTTTAATTGAGGGATGGGGGATTTTGGTAAATTTTTAAAATATTGGGGGAAAGTGGCAATATAAAAATATGGTTTTAATAATAAAGTTTGCCATTTTTTTAGTTTGCAATGAAAATGGAGTGTATCGGTAGATTAAGAAATCCTAAACATAATATGTGTGATGTAACAAATAAATTTCATTTTTTTCACATGATGAGGTGTATGAGTAGATTAGGTGTTGTGCAAATAAAGCCCACTTAAAATTGAGGGGCATGGCTCATACTTTCGGGACTTTAGGGTCGTAGGAAATTTTTTAGGGAACATCATTTCACACAGTAAATTATTCTGACCCAATACTAGTCAGAAAACGATGATTATTCTGATTCAATTTGAGTCGAAATTTTGAATGTTTTCCATATCCAATACCAGTCAGGAAGACTTTCTGACTAAAATTGAGTCAAGAAAACTTTAACTTTATGTCTGAAATTCGGTAAGAATCAACGCGTTTACAAATTATTCTGACCCAATTTGAGTCAAAACGATGATTATTTTGATTTAATTCGAGTCAAATATTTTGAATGTTTTCCATACCCGATACCGGTCAGAAAGACTTTCCGACTAAAAGTGAGTCGATAATACTTTTAACATTCTGTCTGAAATTCGGTTAGAATCAATGAGTGCAAAAAAAACATAAATTTAAAGGATAAAAGTGAAAAAAATTATGTGTGTTAAAACTTTTAGTTGTGTAAAAGACATACTCATTTTTTATTTTGTACTTTTATCAAAGGTGGGTATTTTTTGTAATTCAAAAGACCTGGTAAAACCACTCCCAAAAAACCCCGGTAAAAGCAAACTTAATGTGTACGTATAATACATTAATTTCGATATTTGGTGCTCAAAATAGACCCAAGTGAATAAAAAATAACAATTGTGATGTCACTAGAGCACTCGCATCAGACTCTTTAAATGTATTATGTATATTTAACAATTTTAAATACACGTTTTTTTAGTTTACAAAATCTCTATCCAAGATAAAATGCATCAGATCTTCTGATTTATATATTGCATAAGATATAAAGCAAAATGTACAAAATTTGGATGAATGCTACAGATGTAAAGTATTAAATTTACAGAATCTGTATTTTACAGTTAAAAATAGAGTATCTGATACAATGTCATTTTTCTATTGCATCTCTAAAATAAAGTTTTTAAAGGATTTACAGTATCTACTGCAAGTGCTTATTACTATATTTGTCTCATATAAAGTGTCAATATTTAAAAAAAATATTATTTCATAAGAAATGTCACTTTATAATACAAACGTATCATTTAATGTTTTTTTTTTTCTTCCAAAGATACCCTTAGTGCAACATTTATTTGTTGCACCCATTTCATATTCCAAAACAATTTTTTATTAAGTGAATGATAAATATGTCAATATAGCACTAAAACATAACACATTAATTATTTTTCTTAATATACGTGAAAAAAAAAAAGGACCTTTTTTGGTGGGACAGAGTAGTATTGATCATTTTCAAAGGAAGAGACGCCGACTTTGCAAAGCTTGAGATGAGAGTTCCGTAGAAGTGTACAACGAAATCCTATTTCCTTCAAAACCGGATTTTGGCTATAAATGAAATTGTCAACGAAATCATATTTCCCTCAAACGCGTTCGCCATCGGTTAGACCAATGATCATAACGGTGCCTTGGGCCGTCGTTTTCCATGTTTTGGCGGGTAGGCCGTCGTGGAGAATAGAGGTTGTAGTTCTGGTGTTTGTCATCATGTTCTTTGTAAAAAAAATGAAGATGAGATGAACTGTTTGTTGATTGGGGATTTTATGGGGAAAAAAATGAAGAAAACCACTGGATTATGGTAGTTTTCTTTCAGGAAAATGCAAAAAAAAAAAAAAAAAAAGAAACATTTTTGTAGTGGAAATCTGGCCGGAAAACTGATAAAAATCGTCGTTTCCTGGCAACGGAACCAATTGATATTGCTGAAACTATCACAATATAAGAAATTAAGTAGCTGATCTCACCACAAAATATATGAATGTTGAAAGCAAATTGAGAGCTAAGCGAGTCGACAAATTGGCAGCGTTTTATTGCAATTGTCAATATTAGCATGTCATTTACAAGGGAATAGTGCCGCTATTTATAGGCTAAGGATACAACAGTTACAAGAGTGATAAATGTGAACAATAAACGTGGCCGGCTGTCGCGGCACGCTCTGATTGGGCGGGTGTCAGCAGCTGTAACCGTCGAGCTTTAACTCATGTTGCTTGTTTAGCGGGCTTGGTCTGCAGTCGGTCGACATCGAATGAGCCGGGTGAGTGAGTAGTCGCCACCAAAGCTCATCACCGGCATATTAAGGGCGGGTTGAAGGCTTAGCTAATCGACGCTCTTTTGTCTTGCCGTGATTAATATCGCTAAGGCGATAGGCGAGCTGGATGATATCCTGGCCGGGCTTTTGAAGGTGCGGACCTTATGGGCCGAGGACCTTGCGACTTGGGTCTAGAAATAGAAGCCCAATTAGTCACTCGCGGGCTCATTTTTAGGCTTGGCTTATCAATATAAATATATATATATATATATATATATATATATATATATATATATATATATATATATATATATATATATATTGTATTTCTCATAAAAAATGCCTATATTTTAGAAAAAAAATTATCCCATAAAAATAGTCATTTCATAATGTCAATGCCCCATTTAGGCTCCGTTTGTTTTCGTTAGAGTTTTTTCGGAGTTTTTTTTATATCATTTCACCCATCATATCTTACAATTCTCTTACCAATCATTTCTTCAACTATAAATAAAAAAATATTAAATTATCTCTCATCATTTCACTTTATCAACTTTATAACCTTTTTTATCATTATTTTATTTATTATACTACTTTATTTCACCAATCATTTTATAATCTACACAAATTTCAAAAAAACATCTTAACTTTCTAATCATTACTTCAATCACTTTATCTAAAACAAACACAAAAAAAAACTCCGCAAAAAACTCCAACCAAAACAAACTGAGCTTTAATGTTTTTATTTTTCCAAAGACACCCTTAATGAAATATTTATTTATTGCACTAATTTCATATCCAAAACAAGTTTTTATTGAAGGATAAATATGTTAATATATCAGTAAACCATAACACATTAATCATTAATCCCTCCGGTTTTTTTAAATGTCATTTTTTCATAATTTAATTTATTTTTATTTATCTGTCATTTTACAATTCTAGTGCAGTATTTATTATTTTTTCCACAATCCTTCATTTTAATAATTCAAATTTTGGTACAATTTTTAATTCACAAGGGATGAAGTGTAATTTTGTTATTTTACATCACATTTTAGACATATTAATTAATTTCTTAATCACATGATTTTTCTTCTCCTCCGACACTTAAAAAGGGTTTCTATTTGCGCACTCATATTTTTACTATCGACACCCTATTACTCATCGCTGCGACACAAAAATTACTTCGACACCACCATTTTTTAATAAACGCAACGTCGGTGGTTTTCAATAAGAATAACAATGATCTGACGCGTTCTTTGTTTAAAAACGAAAGTCAATGGCACCGACGTTTAAGTTATAAAAGTGCCACAACTTAGAAACGTCAATCCACTGACGTTAACATCGAAAAAGAATCTGACGTTCCTAGAATATTGCCAGAACTAAAAATAAAAATATATGCATGATGCCGAAAGTTGAAAAGAAATAATCAAAATATGGATGTTAAAAGGAAAAAACGGAGTGTCAATAGAACTCACGTGAAAAAAAGTGAGTGAGTATATTTTTCTTAATATAAATAAAAAGAAAATTGACTCTTTTTTTCCCCTTTTTTTTTAATGTGTTGATCATTTTTTAAAGGAAGCTTTGCAAGTTTGAGATGAGAGTTCCGTAGAAGGGTACAACGAAATCCTATTTCGCTGTAAACCGGATTTTGGCTATAAATGAAAATTGTCGACGAAGATAACCTTCAAATTTCTCCCATTGTTCTATACTAGATAGATAGGATCCAAGATGAAGAGTGGCAGCAGCAACACCGGAAAGGTTATGGAAGACAGAGGTCGGACCCTGCCGGTTGACCCGAATCTTCCTCGATACCTTTGTCAAAACTGCCGTAATTCCCTATGTTTCGTCGGCGTCGAATCTTACGCCGACAAGTACACCTCCGAAGCATCACGCTCCGGTATGCTTCCTAACCTTTTTATTTTTTTTTTATGGCTGTGAATTTGAAATAGATTTCGTAATATACAAACTAGTTCGTTTTTCAGTGGAGTCAGTTTTTACTTGTAATTTTTTTGATGCTTTATTTATGGGGTTAAGCTGCATTTACATTTACTGCCTATCTTTTAGTGTTTAGGAATTGAAGATAAATTACTAGGCGAAGTCTACATGATTGAGATTCACGGATGCACATCTCATAAATTGTGTGTATTTGATGAGATAGGATAGGATTGGTGACTTTGTGGTGAAATTAAAACATGGATGATTGTTCAGGACATTGACTTTCTAGTGGTTGATTGTTCCAGGCACGTTGCAGGGTCAAGTATCCATGCATGGAACAAGTAGTGTCTTGGCTTCAACACGCATGGACAATTCCTTTGTTGTGCTGGCTAAACAAAAGAATACAACTTCCGGGGCACCTCCTCGTCCTCGTCCTGGAGGTGCCCAACCTGAGATTAGTCAGTCTTCTAAAGCAATGGAAGAATCGTTTGTTGTTTTGCCTCCACCAGCTGCTTCAGTTTACAAATCAGAGTCTGGCTCTGATGGACCTGCGGCTCCTTTGCCTTTACCTGGTGGATTAACTGATGCTCCTATCCACCAGAATTCATCTGACTTCCATTCTACTATAACTGTCTTAAATCGTGCTTTTGACATTGCTACGACCCAAACACAGGTATAACATTGGCATACGCAGTTCTTTTTTGATTTTGAAAATCTCATGATATGGTTTTTGGCACTCATGATCTCTAGGTGGAGTTGCCTTTATGTCTCGAGTGCATGCGACTGCTATCTGATAAACTTGATAAGGAGGTTGAAGATGTAAATAGGGACATACAAGCGTATGAAGGCTGCCTTGAGCAATTGGAGGGTGAATCAAAAAACATTCTTAGCCAGACTGAATTTCTTAAAGAGAAACTCAAGGTGTGCGCATCAACGAGATCTTTAGTGCGTACTGTAGAAGGATAAAGTTTGCCAATGCATTCGATTTTTTTACTTTTTTTTTTCCTCCATTTAGTCTCTCAGTTATGATTCCAGAACTGGATTCATAATTGGGATGCTTGCGATCAACAGCCTCATCATTGTATTATCAAAGCGAATTTTAATCTATTTATTAGATAATGTTTGCGACTATTCCATTACACTTTTCTTTTCTACAATATAATACCAAAAAAGTGCTTTCTGGTGTTTAATTCTCATGGGAATATTTGTATTCTGTCTAAGATAGAAGAAGAAGAACGAAAACTTCAAGCAGCCATTGCAGAAACTGAAAAGCAATATGCAGATGTTACTGCTCAATTGAAGGAATTAGAATTAAAATCTGGTCGTTTCAAGGATTTAGAAGAACGGTAAGCAATTCATTCTTGATTCTTTCCTTGCTCTAAGAGAGCTGTGATTTATTTTATTTTGTACAGATGGTTTACTTAATTCTACATAGGTCTGCTTTCTTTCACCATGCTAGTCTCGGGGGTTTGTGCCTAATCATTTCGTCTCTTTCCTGTTTACAGCTATTGGCATGAGTTCAATAATTTTCAGTTCCAATTAATCTCACACCAGGTTTGATTTTTTTCGGTTATTCTACCTCTTCCCTGAAGTACTGGGCAGACACAAGAATACATTTTAAAATTTACATGAGCACCACACATAAAATCTTAACTTTTTTTAAGTCAAGTTCCTCTCACGTCTGCATCCGTGCTTAACGCTTGTTGAATTTGGAACAGGAGGAAAGGGATGCTGTCCTTGCAAAAATTGAAGTTTCTCAAGCTCATATAGATTTGTTGAAGCGAACTAATGTGCTAAATGATGCCTTCCCTATCACTAACGACGGAGACTTTGGAACCATCAACAACTTTCGGTTAGGTCGGCTTCCGAAAATTCCGGTAAACTATAGTAAAGTAACGTGCTTTTAAGATTTCTATGGAAATCAATGGGGAAAAAGGAAGAAATATAGGAAGGGACATGCAATGTCATTGTATCTTCCATTTAATGCTGTCATATTAAATCGGTCATATTGTTATTGCTCTGCATCGGCGTATATGAAGATCTTTTCAAACATATTTATGCTACTAGGCACTTGATACCCGCCGTAGATGTAGTAGTCTGTTTGGATCAGATAGATTTCTATTGTTTCTCATGTTATTGCTTGCCTACAAGAAGGTATTTTCCAACATAGCCATGTTCATATGCATTTTATGCCGCACTGGATGTGGTAGTCTCTTTGGCTAAATGTATTGATTCTCATGCTACTGCTTTATTGCATGAAATGACTTAAAATACTCATATTATGATTAGGTTGAGTGGGATGAGATTAATGCTGCTTGGGGCCAGGCTTGCCTTCTTCTTCATACAATGGCCAAATATTTCCATCCCAAGTTTCGGTACTGTCCTAATTTTGCAGTAAATCAGTCATTCAGTTTTGGCTGGCTTATGCATTGAAAAAAATAGTGTCTACAGTGTTGTGATTCCTTTATATTTTGGTTTCCAGGTCTAAGATAAAAATACTGCCTATGGGAAGTTATCCACGTATTGTTGACGCAAGCAACAATGTTTATGAACTGTAAGTAGCATGTTTCCTCGCGGAATATTTATGCGCTTTTTTGAGTGAGCAAATGATTTACATCCTTTTGGTTGTGGCTTTCTAAGAGAAATCCAAATGGGTCATTAATTGCTTTAATGGAAGAGGGAATTCTACGTAACTGAACCCCCTACGTACGAATAGTCATTTAGATATCATCTTTTTCTTAGTCCATCTGTTCTGTCTTATACATATATTGAAGCATTTGATTCTAACGTTCCTCCTCAGGTTTGGCCCTGTTAATCTTTTCTGGAGCACCCGCTATGATAAGGCGATGTTATTATTTTTGACATACCTCAAGGAGTTTGCTGAGTTTGCAAGTGCAACAGATAAAGAGAACAGCACCTCTCCTGATAAATGTTTTAAGTTGCCTTACAAGTAAGCTTTCTTCATTACTTTTTAAAGCATTTTTTTTTTTGATAAATTTTATAGACAACCGTTGTATCAATAGTTGTAACAAATAGACAGGTGTTATGCATTTAAATTTGCCTTCCTGCTATGTGGGCAGAAAGTAAAATTGTTACTTTTGGTTGCAGAATTGAAAATGACAAGGTGGAGAATTATTCAATAACACAGAGCTTTAATAAACAAGAAAATTGGACAAAAGCACTCAAGTACACACTCTGCAACTTAAAGTGGGTTCTTTACTGGTTTATAGGAAAAACAAACTTTCGACCGCTGCCACCACCACCACCAACAACAACAACAACAACAACAACAACAACAACGGCGGTCTCTTCTGATGAGGGTACAAGCTCATTTATACATTAAAGGTCCCCACTTGTGACAAATTCTGAGTTTTGCATTGCCTTAAACTTGTAAATACAAAAATACCAAAAAAAATAAAAATGGTATAATTCAGGCGTGTATATAGCATAACATTTGTGTGACTGCAGTTTTATTATGTGTTAAAACGGAATTATATTTTGGGACGGAGGTAGTAGTTTTCAGAGTGGAAAAACTAATAGAAATGCTTCTGTTTACATGATGGCGTCCAAAAAACCTTCCCATTTTGTCAGTTTGGAAATCCCTAATGAAGATACTTCTTTTCATTCCTTTTCTTCTTCAGTTGTGCGTACGTATTCCACTTCCGTTTTATTTTTGCCTCTGTACATTCCAAATCGGTCACGCATAGTCCTCGAATGTTCACAAAACCAATTCTTCAATTGAACGAAATTTTCGATAGTACCTTAGAAAATGTAATTTGAAAAATGGAACTGCATTTTATAGTATCAGACTATCAGACCAGGATTGCAATAGTGAAGCCAGGCACTTGCATTGGATGTTTCTATCTATTTCCCATTAAGTCCAGTCCATGGCCACTGGTATTGCCAGGGCTAAAAACTTGTACAAATCAAGGGGAGTATGTTGCCTGGGGTTATTTTGTACGTCTGAAAAAGTACCTAGACACAGTAGCTTGACAGAGTCTTCGATTGAAATCGCATCTCATTTTTTCACCATTTCAAGTGTCTTATGCTTTATAGGTCACGGTGTTGAAAGGCGTGTTGCTCGTCAGTTCAAAGTGGCCGTCTATATATAATTGAGCCCCAAACCCACTATAAATCGGGAGCGGCGGCACTATGTGACCATTTGGTTCACTTGACTCATATTTAAAAAAAAAAATAAAAAAAAAAAATTCAGTGTATGTTTTATATTATTTAAAAAATTTACGTACTAATATCTACTCACTGACCCGTTAAAATTTTAAATTATTGACATTCGACCCATAATTATACATATGTCTTTTATATAATGTATTAGAAACTTGTAATACGATGTGTCGTTATCGACCCCTGACACGTGTCACATAATTCCTGGAGCCGCGTTGGGTACATCTTTTATGGTAATCTATCCGGTGCAATATTTTAGTGTTGCCACGTTACTAAAAGACATCTCAGCCGCATCTTGTTTGTTTGGTTTTTTTTTTTTTACTCGGTAGTTAGTAGTAAAGACTAAAGGGGTCTTTTTATTTTTAATTTTATTCTTTATGTATCAAAACCTATTATCTCAGCCGCATATATATATATATATATATATATATATATATATATATATATATATATTAAATTTTTTCGTTAGCGGTAAGAGTTGCTGGACCCAATTTTTTTTCTAGAAAAAGGTCGTAGATGACCGGTTTACATCTTATTTGTGTAAAAAGGACAAGAAAATAAGACACTGATTGTAAAGGACAAAAATAATGGATATCCAATAATGCCATTTATATTTATTTTCCTAATTCTTTTCCTGCATAATTATAGGCGTATTAATTGGTTTGTTTTGTTTTATGTTTGTTTAGATAGTGGATCTTGTTTTCATGCTAATTTTCTAGTCAATTTCCCTAAAAAATAATTGGCGTATTAATTTGGTTACTCCATATTTTCCTATATTCAAACCGCGTTAACAATTTCGTCCAACTCTAAAATAAAATTTAAAAAAAAAAATTTCTTCCCCATTACAAATAACACGATGTCTATGTAGTAACACCATCATTCAAACACCGCTCAATATTATTGACATATAACAATAGTCATGTAGTAACATCAACATCCTGTAGTAATACACGTTGTAAATCCCACGCCTTTTTCATCATGTAGTAACACGACTATGCACACTACATACAAAGAATGTAGTTACGCATAATGTAGTACATAATGAAAGTCCACATATGAAATAACACTTATTTCACGTTGGTTCCGTGAACACTATCCGACGTAGTAACACCACTATGCAACCACCCACAAAAATTGTAACACATAATGTACACCTAAACCATGAACATTAAACCTTAAACACAAAACCCTAAACTCAATCCTAAACCACAGACCTTAAACCCCTAAATCAGTAAACCCTAAACCCTAAATCAATCTTAAAACTCTAAACCTAAACCTCCCAACCTTAAACCCTAAACCCAACAACAATCTAAAACTCGATTCCTAAACCCTAAACTTGAACCCTAACCTAACGCTTAAGGTTCCGGGTTTAGGATTCAAAGTTAGTGTTCATGTTTAGGGTTTAGTGTTGTGGTTTGTGGTCTGTGTCTGTGGTTTAGGGGCTCAAGTTAGGTTCATGGTTTAGGGTTTGTGGTTGTGTTTATTGTTTAGGGTTTAGGGTTCATGGTTAAGGTTAGGCTTAGGTTTAAGGTTCTGTGGTTGTGGGTTTTAGGTTCTGGGGTTTAGGGTTGTGGTTGAGGTTTAGTGGTTCATGTTTATGGATTAGGGTTCACGCTAGGGTTCTGGTTCAAGTTTAAGGTTTATGGTTTAGGGTTATTTTTAGGGTTCTGTGGTTTATGTTTAATGTTTTGGGTTCATGTTTGTGGTTCTGGTTTATGGTTCTGTGTTCTGTGCTTAGGGTTCATGTTTAGGGTTCAAGTTTGAGTTTAAGGTTTAGGGTTCAGGTTTATGGGTTCAGGGTTCAGGGTTTAGGGTTTAGGGTCTAAGGTTTAGGGTTTTAGGGTTCAGGGTTCAGAGTTTAGAGTGTACATTATGTGTTCCTACGTTTGAGGGTGTTTGCATCGTGGTATTACTACGTCTAGGTGTTTTAAAGAAACCAGTGTGAAATACGTGTTACTTCATTTGTGGACAGGTTGTACCACTGAAAAATATGTAGTTACACCCCAGAATATGTAGTAATACCTGTGAAACATGTTGTACCATCAAAAATATATTGTAGTAACAACTAATAAATTAGGTGTAATTTCAGAAAAAAAATGTGTAGAAACAAATACAAAGACTGTAGTCACAACAAAAAAATATGTAGTAACAGACAATAGATTAGATTAGTATTAGACAGTCTATAATACACGTAGTTACACCCGAAAAAAATTGATATATTAATAAGTAGTAAATTAATATACATGTGTGTTAGTGCATGAGTTACTACATATGAAGACCACTTACAGGATCAAAATTGTCGCCGAAGAAAAACCAGGACCAAAATCGAAAAACGTATCTAGTTAGAGGACCAAAATTGTAATTTAGCCTTGTTTAATGCATTTCTTTCGTTTCAGGGAGGAAAAAGAAAAAAAAAAGGTCATAACAAGACTCAATTCTCACTTGTGTTAATAGAATTCCCCAAACAGATTTAACACTGGGTAAATTTTTTTCTAGCCCCTTGATAAATTTCTTTTTTTCAGGAACCACTTCAAATTAGAAACAGCAAGAATTGAGGGAACAACAAATGCTAACGCATAACCAAAGGTGTTCATTTCATATAGACTCATTATTAAAAACGTAAAGGAATTATACCAGGTGTTTTTATTCACACAACAGTCACTTTATCGATTCACAATACTACTTGTGCATCGAATCAAATGCACCTTCAAAGAATCTGATTCTTAAATCAATAATCGACTTTAACAAGCTGTCTATCCTCGTAATCTCAACCTTCGAAAAGTTGATTTTTGATTCAAGAATCGGCTTTCCAAAATTCGATTGAAATGTCATGTACGAGTAGTTTGATGCATCGATAAAAACACGATATTGTGAATAAATAGTCCCATTATACCAGCATGTGTTTTCAAGAGCACGCATTCAAAGAAGGAAAAAAAAGAAAAATAGCAGCTCATTGTTTAGGGATAATGATACTGCCAAAACAGGAAGGATAAAAGAAAATAAAAAATAATAATAATAATTAAACACACCTTCCTTCTTCTTATTCATACATTCTTCAGTCCCAAAAACATCATAATTTGTAACTTTATTCTCCAAAATGGTTAAGTTCACATATTATCCAACCAAAGCACGTCGAATTTTTATAAATATATGTATATATCAAAGCATATGATCTAGAATTTACTTATGAATCTTTCGGGCAGCCATTCCAATTGATAGTAAACAATGAAATACACCGACTCGAAACACTGCCGAACCCGCGGTGTCATTTCAGGGGGGCCACATCACTTGAAAATAGAATAAGAAGTCCTGCCAAAAAAGAAAAATGAAAAAACAGATTGATTAGGATTTGTAATGGTAGTTGGTAGTTAGTTTTCAAGAAGAATTAATTACTAGAGATTGTTTCAGTACCTATTCACAATGGAAAGTTCAAGTTGTATCCCAAGTTCCATCAGTTCTTCCTTGATTCTAACGGCCGAATTCTCGGTTGTTGCCGGAGAGAATGAAACGGAAATCCTGTTCAAGATTGAATTCTCTCCGAAACAGGGCGGTAACTCTTTTAGTTTTTTGCATTCAATCTCAAGTTGCTCCAGACAAAGGAAGGACTCAGTGGAGGCATTCCATTCCACCAAAGAGTCATCAAACAATTGAAAGAATTTCAGATTTCGGAATACCAAATCTTCCGTTTCCAATCTTCGTTCCACCAAGGAATTGAATCTTAGCTTTAAAACTCAAGATGGTGTAGTTCCTCAATTGCTGATAAAGCCGTCCAAGGTAGCAGAAACTGTTGTAATGTTAGTTTCTTGAGAGTTGAAGGGAAGTTCATCATGTATTGCCTCAAAGGTGGACCTAGATCCCAGGTTTGAGTTAGCATCAGTGAGTCCAGTTCCCTATGATAAAAGTCCAATGTTTTTATTGATTCTTCATCATAAACACGAGATTTCACTAAAGCACATTTCAGTTTCCGAACAACAGGCAGCCTTTGGAGAAGCCTTTTGACATCTTTTTCGGAAGATAAAACTGGTTTTGAAAAGCTTACCACCTTATCCATTCTTATTTGTTCATCATCTGGAAATTTTAGGATGCAATCGATCAACTACTTTGACATACCTAAGACTTTTCATTCTCCAAAAAGTCTCTGGCAAATGTATTGTACCATGATTGCGTAATGTCAACGTTAAAGATGTTATATTCCAGAGATTGGATATCGACAATGGGATAGAATTTCGTTTCAACTTCAACACAAAGATTCATATATCTCGATGAATCGAGTGGCTAGTTGATTTATATCATTTATTACCCATATGGGATCCAACCCTAGCACTTGAACAAGTCTGAACTTCCTTAAAAGGAAACCACTAACTTCAACATCACGATCTTCACAAAAGAAGTGTACGGTGCGGGCATTAGAAAATGATGATCCTACGGCAATAGTAACATCTTCGCTTATATTCTGCAGGGAAACACGATAATGGTTATTTATTGAAGGTTCTGAGGAACTAGCTGATGGTGCGATTTTATGGTTCAGCTGGAAAAAGTTCTCGGCTCGGCATTTCGTCTGACATAAATCACGTATCAAATCATGAACATGAAATGTTTTTATTCCACCACTGGAACTTCTCTCACCGACAATGATAAAGCTTCTGTCAACTAGTACTTGAAAGTACTCTGTTGCAACGTCTCCTAAGTTTTTTGTCTTGGATTCTTGTACGAATCCTTCAGCAATCCATAGTTGTATCACATGCTTAACCCTAATTAGTCTATCCTCAGGAAACGCTCCTAGATAGAGAAGACAAGGTTTCAAATTCTCGGGTAAATGCTTATAACTTAATTCCAAAATTTCCATACATCCCTCGCTTGAAAGATAATAAACTAACCTTTGTGCAACCTCACTCCACCACCTCGAGCTTTTTTCCGTTTTAGCAAGGAGCCCTCCAATTACAACAATGGCTAATGCGAGGCCTTTGCAGCTTTTAGCAATCTGCTTTCCAATCTCATTGAGATTTGGTGGTGAAATATCATTATGAAACACTTTCTTTTGCAATATCTCCCAACTTTCAGCCTCATTCAGAAAACGTAGTTGATGTGGGCTACAATTAATTCTGCATTTGTCAGCAACTTCACGGGATCGGGTCGTGAACATGACTCTACTTCCATTTTGGTTATCAGGGAATGATCTTTTTACATCATTCCATGCACTTACATTCCAGATATCATCCAATACAACAAGATACTTTTGACGACTCAAACATTTCCATAGATGGTGAGCCAAATCATCATTAGTCATGTCACGGATTATGTCGTCAACCCTCTTAATATCGCGTATAATGTCAAGTAACAACCTCCTAGTATTATGATCTAGCGAAACAGAGCAAAAGGCAAATACGTCAAAATGACATTTCACCGATGAGGAACCAAAAACCTTTTTGGCTAAAGTGGTCTTCCCCAATCCACCCATGCCAACAATCGAAACAATGTCCATTGACTTAGGTCCACATGTAAGCATGCCAATAATTTTTTCTTTCTCATCCCCAAAACCCACAACGATTTCGTTGAGTTCTGAAGGCCTACTTTGTTCTGCAAGTTCACTAATTAGACCAACCGAACTGGGGAGGTATCTTGCATTGTTAATGATGATTTCTAATTTCATCATCTCAAGCTTTGCCTTAACCACCTTAATTTCGTCAATGACATCCGAAAGATAAGCCATATGATACTAGAATGGATGATCAAAGACAAACAACGAACTAATGCATGACATGATGACATATTCGGTCAAATGTAAAACATTGACAACTTCTAACCATGTCTCCTTTAGTTCACTTTGCAAGTCGAATATATGATTGAAGAAAGGACTGAGAGAAACCAATTCTTCCTCAATTTTTATGATCTTGTATTTTGCAAAAGGTACATACTTACGGTCAATATTCATCCTACCCTTCAGGTTTTTAAGATTCTGCAAGAGAAAATCAAGAAATTGTGGAGAAATAACCTTTGGGAAATTATATAGTGATGAATCTGAGAATTTACCGTAAATGCTTCTAATATTTGCATTGATAGCCTCGATTTTCATCATAAAATCTGTTAAAAGCATCTTTTTCTTGGAGAATCCACCTTCCATGTCAACAAACGGGAGAAGGCAGAACAAGCCCTCCCAAAAAAGAACATCAATTCGGCTGCAAACCCATTCCTCTGCATTTCGATTAGGCTGCAAACCCATTCCTCTGCATTTCGATTAGGAGGATCGTTGAGAAATGTCAAAAGAAATACGATATTGTCTTGAAGAATCTGAAAATCATCATCCTTCAAATGAGTCGCCAGGTCCTCAAGAAAAAGTTCGACGAAGCTAAAAGCAGTTTGTCCGAATATACGAGAATCAGATCGCTGCACATATATGGCCATAAGGGTTCCAAAGTACAATTTGGCAACATCAGGCGTGGCTGGTTTGATCTTTTGTAACAAATGAGAAAGCACAAAATTTGTTTCAGTAGCAATATCAAGATTTGCGCCGTTGTTTGCCCAATAAAGAAATGCTAAGCATGCAAAGATCATTAGCAAAGGCTTGAACAAACATTTTGAATTCTTCCAACTCCTCATAACATGTGCAATTCACGGTGAGTTTCGAAAAGTTCTTCAGAAATATTAGCTTCCCTTCCAAGGTTTCAATCTGCTTCTTGAACGGATGAATAATTTCACTAGATTTGTAGCTGACAAGATCATTTAAGCTGTCGAGGACAGAATCCAGAAACTTGAGGATCTCATAACTTGTTGACACTTGAGTTTCTAGCTTCGGCTGTCGTTTTTTTCCTAGTAATTCAAAAACCAATGGACGGCAATCTGTGATGCTTCGTGTATGTAGGGCATGAAGGCGGTGAGCAAGAAGTCCCTCTCGAAAAGAAGTGATCATAGACCTCAATTTTACCTTGATTTCTACATGAATATCATCCCATGTCGCAGAGCATAGCAAGAACACCCTTAAGAATCTAAGCTCCCCTATGTATAATTGAAGTTTCTCCTTATCAGCCGCCTCGGCATGTTTCTCGATCATAGAGAGCTCTTTATGAACAGAAGCAATATAGTCGTATCGCATTTTCTCTACTTCCAATGTGATCTGAGTGCCTGATGATCCACGGTAAAGTTGCCTGATATTAGTAGTTGCTACATCAATCCTGTTCATACAAGCATTTAGAAGCGCTTTTTTGTCAGAGAAATCCTTATTCATCTCATCAAAAGATAGAAGGAGATACGCGTCCTCACGCAAAATAGCATAAATTTGATTGCGGATTGAATCTTCTTCTTCTTCTTCTTCAACATTCTCACATGGAGGATTAGTGAGAAATGTGAAGAGAAACATTATACGATCCCGAAGAAAAAGAAAATCGTCCTTCAAAATGATAGCCAGGTGCTCAAAGAAAAAATCAACGAAGCTTTCAACAGCTTGACCGAGAAGAAAAGAACCATAACCGGACATTGGTTGTAGATCGCTGGCCTTTAAGATGCCAACGCATTTATGGTATAATATGATATGCGTAAGGTATGAACTTGTGCAATATATCGAAAGAGACAATGTTCATTTCAGACACAATTTCATCGTCATCTTCTTCTATTGCCCAATACAAACATGTTAAACATGCTGTACTGTTAGCAAAATCACCAATAAAATTCAGAAATTCATTGATTTCCTTTCCATGTGGGCAATTTTTAACTTTGAACAAATTTCCTTCAAGAAATACTATCTTGGCTCTCAAACTATCAATTTGCAATTGAAGAATTTCGCCAGCTTTGTAGTTGTGAAAAAATGTGATATTATGCTTAAGCTGTCTAAGAAAGTCTGAGACCTGTGGAAATTCCATAGACTTACATTGCATCATTGACATCGAGGAGGAATGTATCGGATGATTTGAATACCAACCTTTGATTTGTTGTCTACTCTGCAGAATTTTCGCTTCCAATTCACACATTACTGAATCAAAATCTTGGATCCACATATCCGTTGGAGGCGTTTCACTATCACCCATATTTTCGAGAAGAAGATGTAATAATGTGAAGTCTTTCGGCCATATCACTTTAAGATCAACGATCAGATTCAGAGGTCTTTCGGCCATATCCTGAAAGCAGAATGCTTTCAGGATTCTGACGTCCAATTTCACTAAATGGAGTCGAGAACCACTATCCCCCGAGGCATTATTTGTTGCATTCTCCATTGCAGAGAGCTGTGCGTGAATCGATTTGAAGTATCCGGGAGTCATGCTTTCCTCTTCCATTGATGATGATGTTCTTTGAGATATAGAAATGCTATTACTTACTGTTCTGTTTTCAATAATGTATTGTATGTATGTAGTTGTTCTTGCTTGAAAATGAGGTATAGCTAATCCTAAAAAAAGAAGGCAATAATTAGATCAACTATATTTCAATTTCAGATCCCATTAACCATTTTTCAAGACAATTGAATAAATACACTTAGTTGTATTATTTTATTTATTTTGTGGGATAAGGATGAAAAAGATTCTTTTACAAAAGATTAATAGACAAGTTAATGAGGAAGGTGCAACCCCAAAGTCAACACATAATAATACACATTATTCAACAATTTTCTGTGCTTCTGTCATTTTGCTGTGAGGTGGTTGGGTTTGATGTATCTTGAGCACTTGAAAAAGAGTAATGATAGAGACACAACGGTTGTAGCATAACAAGCGACATAATGGTGATCTACACCGTTGATCATGTTATATTTACATCATTATTAATTTAACTCATTACGTCAACGGTGTAAATCACCGTTGTGTCACTCGTTGTGGCACAACTGTTGTGTCTCTATCATTACTCCTTGAAAAAAAAGTAATTTGTGATCTTAGACCGAGTTATCTTACATTTTGAGTTTCCGTCAATTATTTGATAATATATATAGCTAGTAGGGGCTCTCTGTCATGAGATTTATTTTCAGGGCATGGCCGAGCGGCCTAAATTCCGAAAATAGTCGGGTAGTTTAAACCGGAACGGTTACATTTACGGGAGAAAATAAGAAATCAGATTCATGTAAAAGACCTGATTAAAAAAAACCATGTTACATCACATCTAACATTTTTTTCAGATAGCAAGTGGAAATTTCCATATTTTGGGCTGAGAAGGTGGAATATTCCACGTTTTTTTAAAAGGCAGAACATGCAATTGAATATTGGCCAAGTGCATTCAAACTATGCAAATATCCCCGTTCTGTGACCATTTGAGGGGCTCAGGACGGGGAAATTTGCACGGTTTGAATGCGTTTGGCCAATATTTGAATTGCACGTTTCGCCTTTTCAAATCATAAAAATTTCCACGTGCTATCTGGAAAAAATGAAATTCATGTGTGACATAACCTGATTTACAAGTCAAGTCCTTACATGGACGTGGTTTTTATTTTCTCCGATAACTACACATTTGATGCTAGAAATAATTGAGCTAACTTGTCGTTAACAAAAACACGCACGAGAAACTTACAGCTTTAGGAAAGATAAAACAAAGAGCAATGCAAACATAAAGTATGGCGAAATTAATAAAACACAGAAACAAAGAGAACACGGTGATTTAAACTCCTATGAATGATATGGTTTTTCCTTGTGCTTTATTGATCGGCATTGCAAAACAAAGACGAATAGGATATTGTTTCCTTGTAAAATGAGAAGGGTATCCTTCATTTTATGCGGGAGAAACTGGAATGCGTGGGATTAAAACTTGCTTTCCGCAATGTTGCCCAACAGTGATTTCTACATGAATCACGTTTTGCCTCAATTCTTTACATATCATCCTTGTACCATTGTATAATCCTCCTGCTGGATCTAAGTTTCTCAACAACATTATAGGTGAATTCTTTTTCAAAACTAATTTGTGTAGAGGCGAGCCATTTGGTGTCAAAGAATTGAGGAATTCTTCTTGATAATAGCCGTTAGTGTCATCAGTAGCTTTGTCAAAGCTAGTGGAACAATGCCCTTCCCCTGGAACGATCGATATCAATTTGTCGTTTAGTTTATCAACATGTTCGTTTGTCGCTGCTATTATTGCCCGACTTGTTATATATACCGCTGAACATGCCTTCTCTTTTAAAGAAGGGAATATACAATTGATAAAACGATTTTCTGAACGGTCATCATAATTCTCATCATATTCCATGACTATTTATTTAGATAATTGTATCTTTCCTTCACAGTTTGTTACTTCTTCTCCACACCCAACCTTAATAAGAATTCACTGAATTGTATATCTCCTCTTGCTCTCATATTTTTCATCAGTTATAGTTTCTTCATTATTGGCCATAAGTATGAATTCACCAAGTTTGCCTCTATTGTCTGTAGTATTGTGCCTTTTGGTACAACAGGAAGTACTTGCCTAAAATCACCTCTGAATACAATCACCTTACTACCAAATACAATAGAATTTTTCATGATGTCCTTTCGACTTTCATCAGTGTTTCAATTGCCCTTTTTTTGCCATTGGAAACCCATATGATTTGACACGCTCTCTTTAGTAATTCGCATTTCAACTTTGTGATATATTGCACATGCTTGTTTCATTTGCATTAATTGAAATTTCAAAACGCGAGTGAGTTGTTCGTCCACCAAGCAATATTCCGGCTGTAACTCATGATGTAGCTTTCGCTATAGCTATCTTATGTCTTCTTCTTAGACTTGAATTTCACCATAATCATTTCCTTGTGAAGGATTACTCGGGCCACATCAATCATCCGGGATACCTTAAAGATGGCCTCTATCACTTTTCATAGTCATTCAACCGCTTTCCTGCTCATGCCTTTGTCTCCACCCGTTCCAACGTCTCTCAGTGGCACCAACGCCTCGACATTGCTCATATCATGTTCTTCTTCAAATTTTGCGCCAAAATAATATTTTCGCACCTTCCCAGGCCCCTACTTTTGTTGTGCTTCGTGTCAAATGGCCAAAAGCCATCGTCAGCCCTTACCTCTTTTCCCATTTAATTTTTCACGTCCTTTAGACTTGATTTATTCTAGTGTATAGGGACCTTGTGCCGAAGACTCTATTTATGCTTCCAAATTTTATGTTAGTTTCCTTGATGATTACACTAAGTTTTTGTGGCTTTATCCATTACGTCTTAAATCTGATGTTGAATATGTTTTTATTCAGTTTAGTACACTTGTTGAGTGCCAATTTAATGCCAAAATAAAATATGTTCGAACTGCTTTGGAAGGTGAGTGTCGCCGCTTGAAAAAATTCTTTTCCATTATTGGTATAACCCATCGTCTATCCTACCATCATACTTCCAAACAAATTGGTGCCATTGAGCGACGCCACTGGCAAATCATAGAAATAGGCCTTGCACTTTTAGCTCACTCTCATCTTCCTCTCCCTTACTAGCAGGACGCCTTCCTCACCGCCACATATCTTATCAATCGCTGACCTACCATTGTTCTTGACAATAAGTCACCTAACGAGATGGTTTATAATCGCTCCCTAGACTACTCATTCCTTTGTGTATTAAGATGTGCATGTTGGCCCTACCTCCGCCCCTACAACAACCATAAGACTGGTTTCCGCTCTAAAACATGCATCTTCCTCGGTTATAGTCCTCAACATCATGGGTATAAATGTCTTGACCTCGGTTCTGGTCATATTTATGTCTCTCAAATCACGCTGCCTTTGATGAATCCTCATTTCCTATCACCAACCTCTATCCTCTACCCCACATTCGGCTCCCACCGTTAGCCTACCTCCCACCCTCGCACTACCCAAGCCTCCCACTCCTTCTCCAAAGACTCTTCAAAGACTTTTCTCATCCGACACTCCAACACAAATCAGCCCGGTGAATCCGGCCTCTTCACCATCTTCGTCTACGGCCTCCTCCTCTCCATCTATCTCTCGCTCTGATTCTCCACCTTTTGCTCTTCACCACATGGTAACTCGCTACAAAACTAATAATCTCAAACCCAAATCCCTTCTTGATGACTTCATTCGATATCCCTTGCCCAAAGCTCTTTTGGCCATCACTGAGCCGCATGAACCCACCACTGTAACCGAAGCCTTGAAACACTGTGGATGGAAGGATGCCATGAGGGATGAGTTTAATGCTTTGGTCCGTAATGACACTTGGGATCTTGAACCTTATTCTTCCACTCTTTATGTCCTCGAAAAATAAATGGGTCTTTCAGATAAGCGCCATGCAGATGGTTACATTAAGCGCTATAAAGCGCGCCTCGTTGCAAAAGGTTACCATCAGGAAGTTGGAGTTGATTTTTCAGAGACTTTTAGTCCGGTTTTCAAACCGGTCACTATTCGCATTTTATTTTCTCTTGTTGTTTCACAAAATTTGGGTTATTCGACAGGTTGATGTCCAGAATGCTTTCCGTCATGGATTTATTAATGAGGATGTTTATATGCAGTAGCCACAGGGATTCCGTCATCCCGACTTTCCTTCTCACGTTTGCAAACTCAAACGAAGTCTATATAGGCTTCGATAGGCTCCACGGGCTTGGTTTTCTCGCTTCACCGTCGTTCTCCGGCATTTTGGCTTCTCACCTTCACGGGCCGACACCTCTCTTTATAGATACACCCTCGGTTCTCAGTCTGTTTATGTCTTGATTTATGTCGACGATATTCTTATTACAGGTACATTTTCCGCATTTGTTCAGGACACTATTGATCACTTGTCCACTCATTTTCCGGTCAAGGACCTTGGTCCGTTATCTTATTTTTTTTGGTATCGAGGCACTTCACACGTCCGACGGCTTACTCCTCACGCAGCGTAAATATATTTTCAATTTATTGGATCGCGTGCGGGTATGGCTCATGCCAAACCTTGCCTCACACCTATGGCAAGTAATCTTTGCCTTAGCAAGATATAGATGGTCAACCGCTCTTTGATGTCACTTTTATAGAGCATTTTTGGCAGTCTCCAATACCTTGGTCTTACTCGTCCAGATATTGCATTTGCGGTTCACAAAGTCAGTAAGTGTATGCATGCTCTATGGGATACACATTGGGTTGCGGTCAAACGCACCCTCGTTATTTAAAACACACCATCTCGGAAGGTCTCATGTTCACTGCGTCGCCGCCATCCATTGACCTCCAAGCTTTTACTGATGCGGATTGGGCATCCGATCCTGATGATTGTCGGTCCATTGGAGCGTTTTGTATTTTTATTGGCTGGAATTTTATTAGCTGGCGATCCAAACAACAACAACGGTTGCCAAGAGTAGTACAGGAGCTGAATACAAAGCTCTTTCCCATGCTGCTGCCGAACTTCAGTGGATCAACACTTTATTACGTGAGTTGTCCGCTGCATTGCCTCGTCCTCCTACTTTATAGTGCGATAATATTGGTGCAACTTATTTGACGGTGAATCCGGTTTTCCACGCTCGCACTCAAGCACATCGAGATCAATTTTCACTTTGTCCCCGAGCTCATTGCCATGAAGAAGTTGAGTGTTGCGCTTATCTCCTGTAAGGATCAACTCGCCAACCTTCTCACTAAAACCTCGGGGCCATATCCGATTTCATGATCTCAAATCCAATCTCCATGTCCATCATATTGCCACGGGATTGCGGGGGGCGATTGATGCACACGCTGATGAAGCCGAAACTTCTCCTCCAAGCAAAGCCGAATGACTCAGGGCTTCTTAGTATTATTGTTTTACTATTTTACCCATGATGTACTCTACTATATATATGAACCTATTGTACTCTTGATTATTATGAAATTAAATGAATACTTTACATTAATATAGAATCGTATGGTTCTTTTGATCTCATCATTACAGTATAGGGATCATTTAGTACTTTTGTATCTTCATGAATGTTTTGGATGTTGCTTTCAAAAGTAGAATATTTTTTTTGTCTCTTTTTGTGGAAAGAAACCGACAACACTAAGAAAGCTTTCTCTTCCAAGCTCTATGAATTTATAGCTCGGGTTTACAATAACTTAATGTACTTGTCTAATTGATTCTTCATGTGGGGTAATTAAGTTTTTTTTTTCTAATCAAAATAACATAAAAGACTTGAATACATTGTCTAATCGATTACCCATAACGAACTGAATTTTCACATCGTGTAGAAACACAATTTCAAAAAAATAACGATTAATTTGCAATAATTGTGGGAGAAATTAAAGTGCTCAGTTATTAGAATACTTGGTAGAAATTAAAGCGTTCAATTATATGCATGAATACTTGGTTCAATTGTTGAATTAAAGTGTTCAATTGATTGAGTAGTATGATCAATTAAAGTGTATTATTTTTTTTGAGGGGTAATTAAAGTGTATTATTAATTTGGCAAATAATGATTAATTTTGAAACACAACTTCTACACACAATTATATATATATATATATATATATATATATATATATATATATATATATATATATATATAAAATCCGGTTTGATCCGGTTTTAAACGGTTTTATTTTTTTAATTGGACTAAATTGTTTTTCACGCTTTTGTTTTTAATAATACAAAAAAACCAAAAACAACGGCTTATACCTCTCCATTTGGTTCATTTCTGTTTGTTTGGTTCCAGTTTTTTTTTTTTTCCCTATCAATAACTTTCCTTTAAAACTGTGATAAATGTAACATATAAATTATGATCTAACTCGTATGAAAATTTAAAATTATAATAAAAAAATTAAAAAATAAAAAAAAAAGTGCACCAATTCTATGAAAAATAAAAAATTGGAAAGCATGGATCATTTTGTAACAATGAGTTGCTATATTTAAAAAGGAAAAAATGAGATGTAAAGCTACTACAGTTTGGGTAGTGGTTTCCCTCTGACGATAAAGCTTATCCCCATTACGTCGATACTTGCACATATTATGCCCTATAGCTACGGCTCGAGTCCAATCACAGCTCGGTCATCCTCCTACTTCAATATCCCTGTGGCCGGAAAAGCAGAATAACCCCACTCCCGACAGACCCCAAATTCTGATCGCTTTTGCACGAGATCTTATCCATCCACTTAGTAATCAGGATTTTAACACTGAAATTATCATAGCTGTCCATCCATTCTACAATCCTAAAGACCTATACTGAAACTCCTTACCAAAAAAAAAAAAAAAAAAAAAAAAAAAACCTATACTGAAACAATTATTTGCATGAAGAAAGAGATGAGAATTGTTTGTAAAACAATATTATCCAAAGTTAAACTCAAATTTTATTTTTTTTTCCTTTTTTTCAAAACAAAAACAAAAACTGAAAAAGGTTCTACTCCAGTGATATTACAGTGATTTAACCTATATCAAGAAAGAAAGAGAAATAAAATGAAGAAAATCGTGTATCGCCGCCGATGCTGCTTCTACATCTTTTAACATGAGTTACAGTAAGAAAATGACTACCAATACAGTACATACAAGCAAAATACAAATACAATTACTGCACTGCATGCCCATATCTTTCTTGATGGTGAGAGAGAAGACCAAAATACCCCCCATCGTTTTTTTTATTTTTAATTCGATGATGATTCGATTCCTCTGCATAAAGCCCTTCTCCACCATTATTGTAAATCATAGAATTTCTTTAAACCACCACTGGTCCCACAAAATAATCAGAATTTCCTGCCACAATGATATTGGTTTGGAAAGTATATAGTTGTAATGAATCTAAAGACCATTTCATACAATGAAAAAAAAAAAAAAAAAAACAGAGAATATTTCAACTGTCAAAGTATATACAAAAAGTAATTCCAATAAATGTCTCACAATCAAAGGAAGAAAGAAAGAAATATTACCGGCGATTATGAGGTGAAGATGGTTGATCTGAAGATGGTTGTCTTTGTTCATCAAATTGGGCTCCCCCTCTAGCTTGACTTCCATCACTTGTATGTGGTGAATCATTAACACCGCTGACTCCCACCGGACCTAGAGAGCCAAACTCGAGCTGTTCACCATGTGATCCGGAATTGGTATCATGTTCAAATGGATAAAGCATTAAAACAGACGGAACGTTAGGTCCATGTGAAGATGGTCCAGCAGGATTCACAGATGGTACAGGATACAAGCCATAAGCGACGCTAGTTGGGCCCCCGGGCCCCATGCTGGAGTTGGCACGTAACGGACCATTCTGGGAATGGAAGGAAGTTGGCTCCCAAGATCTATCTGCACGACTATCGCTTGAAGACAAACGATCTAATCTTGAGATTGACTTCTCTGTTTGGCTACACGTTATAACCACGACCAGCTGTAGCTCGTGGTTTAGAATTCATATTCCAGTTCCCATCTCTATCACCATGGCTATCATTTCTATCATAGTTATAATTCCTCTTCTACCATTACATGGCTGTCGATCCCTAACAGATATCTTCTGCACCATGCCACAAGACAGAAACCTTAGGTACATAACACATCAAAGTGGATTCAAGACGGTGTTTTTTCAGACACGATTGGTAATTTGGTAGCACACATAACACCACATAAAAGTGGATTTTTTTCCCTGCATATAACGGGATTCGACCTGCAACTTCCAAGGGGAAGCTTCAACACTCTTTGCCACAAGGGCAATACCTCACAAAACATTCATGACGTATGAAGGAAACAAAAAGTATGGAGAATGAGTTAGAGAAGAGAGACATAAGGGGGGGGAGGAGGAGGATCATCACATGGAGTAGTACGGAAAACAGCATAAATAATATACCTTGAATCAAACATGAACTTAAGACAAGCAAGACAAAGACTAATCACATGACTTCAATTCTGTGGTCGTGGATAATTTCAAACTGCTAACTGTCAAATGTTTACTCCAAGTCAAAGTGCTTAACAGTAACTCTTATCTATCCAAAGCTCTATCATGCTGAAAATTCAAAGCACCTAATAGCTTATTGGACAATCGTTTGTAAAAGATAACTTACTGAGATCCAAAAACAAATTAAGCAAAGCTGCGAACGAAGAACAGAAAACAGCAAAAACCTGAAAAGGCACTTTAGGAATATACATGATCAACATTATTACAAGTCAAATCAGTTGGCAACTTCTGATGAACTATTCCACAATCACAATACAATCCTATTCCTTGTACATGGGCGCGTGTGATAGAGAAAGTGATGTGCTTGAGGCTTAAGATAAACAAGAAATCAACAGCTAAGAAAGATTCCATGTTTGTAATTTTCAGAAATATTCGCTGGAAATAGCACACAAAAAAACAAGGCGAAAAACAAGATGCAGAAAACAACTATCATCAGAAAAGGAAGACGAAGTACTTCAAAGAAAAAGCAAAAACTTGGAGTAAGGAGCATCAGATGATTATAAAATCTTGGATGAAGGTCCAACGAACTATAACCTTCTAGATTCTTATATTTGCTCAAAGAGTAAGGGTCTGTTTAGAGATGAAAAAAGTTGTTTCAATCAGATGGAAAAAAAAAATGGAAATAATTTGTGTCCAACCACATCTTTTAATAGGTAGTCATACTGCATGGATAGTTATGGTGACAACTATACAGTAAACAGGCTACACTAGTATGAGCTTCTTCTTAACACTCTTTCCAAATAATCTAGCTGGCAGGAGGAAAAAATAAAGAAAAAACAAAACATAAAAAAAAACATAAACTAATTACAGTAAATAATAAATGAAACCAAATTTGATCACAGAAAAAGAACTAAAACGTTAATGGCACAAAAAAAATTACCGGATTTGGGAAATAAGTGCCAGTTCCACTACGATGTTTTGGCATGTCACCAGCAAAAGGTTGATACACATTTGGAGGCCTACTAGAAACAGGCGATAAAGGAGACACAGGAAGCACCCTGGAGCCATGACCCATTAACTGAGTTAAAAGATTAGAGCTGCTAGGAAGAGGTCTTCCGTGACTACTATCCCAAGGAATTCGACCTTGCAGGTACCCTGGAGGTATCATAACCGGAGTCTGATAAAACATCGGTCCAGGATGTGGAGGATTTTGGCAAAACCTTCCATACTGCAAATTCTGAAAATGACTGGCGAAATCACTGCTAAGAATATCAGATCTCTGCTCATCAGATGTTGCAAATGAATTAGCCAGTCTGAAGGAGGTGGATGGATTTATATGCTTAGAATGGCCGAGTCCTCAGCTGAATCGAAGTTTTGAGAACTATCGTTATCATCTAACCTTTCATCCCTACCAAAATGGCCAGCAGACGCATCCAAGCTCCAGTCTCAGGTGGAACATCATACACTGGAAGCATTGCAAGAAAAGGAACTGGAGGTCCGGTGGGACAAAAATATAAACCAGGATGCTCTCTTGGCCAAGGACCAGACCCCACGAACATTGGTGCAACGGGCATCGTTGGCTCTGATCCACTCGTTTGAGCAAATTCATAGCTAGGCATCTGATGCCGAGGAGCATGCAGAAGATCCACAGATTGAGCCCCTGGGTTTCCTTCTACTATTTCAGCACTCAAGCTGGATTGTGCATTCCACACATGGTCATCGTTCACAACATGATTAGGTTCATGTTCTGACATGGTCTTACCTTTTCCATAGCTATCAGGTAACTCTTTACCAACAGCTTTTTTACCACGCCTCTCCCTTGTTGATTTTGAGACCTTGACAGATGATCCATCCGAGGAACTCTCAGGGGTACTACTTCTCTGAGAATTACTACGCGAAGCAGATGAAAGCCTTGAACTTGTCATCCTCTCTTCATAGTAAGGGTCAGGTCCGCTATTGTCTTGAAACTGGTGATCATCTAAATGTTCTTCTCTCTGAGAACCACCGTGTTTTCCCCTGCTATGCCTCTGCTGAACTCTCATAGAAGTGCCATACCCACTTTGCCAAGACGGAGCGTGAAAATTAGACGTAGTTGACTGCCATCTTTCATCTGATGAAAACATATCACGACTGCCATTTTCAGTTTCAAAACCACCACCTGACGAACCAACTTCCTGATCTTGCCCGAAACCATTTTCTGTTTCAGCTGAATTCACTTCCATTGAACCTAAATTCTCACGACTTTGCTCACTAGAATACTCTAAATTTGGACTTAACCTGATACCTGGAAAACGGTGAGCTAATGGTTGCGGGACAAAACCATGAGGATATTGCATGTTTGAGATAGAAGGATCAATCGAGGGACATTTGAAGGAGCCAAGCCATGCATATTTTGTTGAGTATACCCCAATGAAGCTAAAAAGATGGGGGGTATAGGAAAAGGCAAGTGCGGTGAAGGTGAATTAAAGGGGAAAGGAATTTGACCGTTAAAATGATGAAGTGAAGTGGATGCCATCATATTTACAAGGTCTTGCTCTTCCTGATGTAATCCTTGTGTTCCCATGGTTGAGGAAAGTTCTTCATTCAGGGCATCTGGACCTGAATCACGATGATAGCTATTTGAGCCACTTACAGACTCAGAAGCAGCATCAAGACCTTGATGAGATGGAGCCATTCTAACAGTTGAGGAATCATCAGTTGAAGATTGGCCTAAGTGGCTAGCAACAAATCTGTCAGATCCTTGGTTCTTCTTTCTGTTATTGCCATCTAATCTCGTGGATGTAGTTCGAGTGTGTACACCTTCAGGAGGTCCGTGGCCGTGGTGGCGCCTTTCTTGAGAGGACAAATCACCAACATATGTATCAGCCAGCTCAGGGCTAGAGTTTGTTCTAGCAAACATAAATCGCCCATTGCTACCATTTAGTAAGTGATTGGATTTCATATTTCTCTGGCCTTCTACGTGTCCAACATGGTTAGAAGTAGATTCTCTAACAGCATGAGGAGTCACTCTTGCGCTGTTCACGTTTACGAGTCGTGTGAGTTTCAGATTGAGAAGTTATCGGAAGGTCATTTTTCCGGGACATGCTTCCAGATGTATAACGACTCTGTCGGCCAACAACAGGAGCACCCTGAACATCAACTTGACCACCAACAGCACTGCTATTGGATTTTCTGACCCTGCTTTTCTTCAAATTATCGGACTCAGAGGTGGGATCTGGAGTAGACAGTTTCAAGTCTCGTGTATCTGTTCTTGGAGCATCAGGCCGCTGACCGCTACCATGTCTTTCCCAGGTATTTGTGAAAAATTGATTTACTTCCTGAATTAGGTTTTCTTTGGGACACTCGAGCAATCTAGCCAGTCTTTTGCACCAAACGCAAAAGCGCGCTCGTATTCTATAAAAATTTCCTGTAAGAAAAACAAAGTAAGACAATCAAATAACAGAAGAGTACTTCTGTCAAAGAGATTAAAACATCATCAGCTTTAGTAAAAAAAATTATCATTCCCAGAATTCTATGGAAAAGCTCAGAATGCCTTCCAGCTTAAGCCGAAGACACAAACATAGATTTAACTTTAGCAAAATCTTCGCTTTCATGATGGAATTGACCGACATAAAGACGGAATATTCCTTTCAACGCCTGTTCTACAGAATTAGAGAAATAAGCATAAACAAGATCCATCTTGACTAACCTTAGAGCATGCAGTTTCCTAAAAAGGAAAAACATTGACCATGCAGAAATAGCAGATGTTTCCAGGCTTTACTTGTTGCTGAATACAATACTTTGGATGATTTTTCGCGCCTAGAAATAAAAAAAACTAATCCAATTGCGGCTTTTTATATTGCTGTAGTTTTGAGATTGTGATATTCTTAAAGGTGTACATCAAGGGCATGGACAAAATATTGTGAAACCTCACGTTTGATACTAGTACACTCAGCCCCATCTTTCCCAGAATATATCTGGATCATATGAAATGGCATTAGCATGAAAGATGAACATTCTTAACCCGAAAAATTAACCTGAGAAACCGTATTTCTCAGATCATGCCAGGAATAATTCTCTTCGATATGGTAAACGTGTCAATACATCACCGTGACAACTTTACTCATTCATGAGTTACCAAGAGTTGAACATTTATAGCATCCGTGCTACACCACATAGTTCAATTGTGCGATTTTGTCATGAATCGCGGGAATTTTGAAAGAGGGTTGTTGTTGTCTTACCGTTGGAAAGTTAGTTAATTAGATAAGGCTGGTATAATAAATAGTTTTTAATTATGTCAGCTTTTACAGTTCAGATTCCCTCTAATCCCTTAGCTCAATTCTGTTATACTGAAAGTACTACCTTGATGAGCAGTGAATATTCAATATTCTGGTGTATTTAGCTGAGATTTGACATAATGAAGACTTCAGTCTTGGACATCGATTTGCTTTTACATTCCTTCTTGTTTTACAATTTTGGATCACATTTTGAGTTTATCAAGGCGGGAATCTGGTGTTTGGGACAATTGGTATCAAAGCATGTCGATTCTCAGAAAAGTTTGAGTCCTCACCATGGATGATGGAACTAGAATGAAGACCTTGGAAGATAGCGTGAGGAAATGTCATCTGGCATGAATCTGTGGAAAATTATGTGGAATCTTCTGATGCAAGGTTCGAGGAGTTTAGAGCACGCACGGATAATAGGCTAAATGAGGTTATTCAGCTGCTTCATCATCTGGTATTCTGGTGCAACAGCAACATGGCTCTACCAGGTCTTCACCTATCATTTAGCACTGATAACAGGCTAAATGAGGCCCAACCATGCTGGTAATACGGAGCAGGAAAGTACAAACCCTGCTGCTGCTCATAGCGAGATAACTCCTAAATTCCCCAAATTGATTTTCCAATCTTCGATGGAACTGAGCCTATGGAGTGGATTAAAAAGTGTAAAAGGTATTTTAGAAACTGGAAGTTCACCGCACTAAGGATGAGGACAAGGGCAGCTTTAGCTGAAATCCGTCTTAAAGTAAAGGCTGACATTTGGATGGGGTCTTGGATGAAATCATCTAAATGGTTAGATTGTTGAACCCCTTGATACTGATGAAGGCTTGGGAAATGGCAAAATCTCAAGAGTTGGTATAAGGATCAATGTTAGTAGCAAGTAGACCCCTACCTAGAGGTGATCAACAATGTAATTCCAGGTTCTCACACTTTCGTTCAAAGGTTACTGAAAGAATCAAATCATTTATGTCCCAACAGTACTCATACAAGTCCATAACTCCTAAGGAACTGCAAGAGAGAAGAGCCAAAGGTCTGTGCTTCAGGTGAGAGAAATTCACACCAGGTCACCAGTTCAAAAATAGGCACTTACAATTTATACTCACTGATGCTGATGAACTTTATAGAGAAGCAGTATCTGAGGAGACAGAGGGGGAGGAAATGAGAGTGGAAGATGAGGTACCAGGGAAGACCACACAACTTTACCTCAATGCCGTTTTTGGACAAATCAGTTCAAACACAATCAGAATTCAAGGACTGATTTTGAGAAGGCCGGTTAATAGTCTATTCATCGGTGGGAGTTGCCTCACATTTTTGGACCAACAAGTTGCTAAAGATTTAATATGTGTCATTGTTCAGAATGTCAAAGTGATGGTGGTTTAAAGTAGTCTGTTTTGTTTTTATTTCAGGGTATTTTTGGTTTTTTGGTTTATTTTAGGGCGCCATGAATAAAATAAGGCGGCCTGTTTTGTTTTTTTTTTTTTCTTGTTAGTCAAGTTACTTTGGTAGTAAGAAAAGGTCTTTCCTGTAACTAATAAAGGAGCAGCCGCTGTGTTTGTTTGAATATGATAAAAGTCATAATAATTTTCTCTCTAAATTTCTACATGGTATTAGAGCCATGCGTTTCGAAACCCTAGAATTTCAGCATGAATTATAAGGCTGCCATGACCGGAGAGAGGAACTCCGTTTCTTTAAAGATAAAGGGATAATTCACCAGAGTTCTAATGTCAAGACTCCACAACAAAATGGGTTTCTGGGAGAAAAACAGACATTTGCTTGACGTGGTGAGAGCTTTAATGATTAATTCAGGATGTCCGACATATTTGTGAGCTTTAGATAAACAAGAAGACATGTAGTCCAAATCTTAGTAGCCAACAAACTAAGGTCGTGACTGAGTCTGAGCAACATAGCACTTCTGAGTTAGTCTTGATATGGTTGACCAATCTAAGGATGGTCAACTAGAATCAAACAAAGATATGGGGCTTTGGGGAAAAACTTATCAGAGGAAGAAAGGAAAGGGAATGATTGAGGCCATTACCCAACCTAGCCCACAGTCTCCTAATAGAGCTGAAAATGAAGCGGCAGTCACTCATGAAGACTCTGATCATGACACTGACTCAGAAACCTCAACTCCAGAGAATCCTAAACCACCCAAAAGAGACCCTCTTCTTGATGTTCCTATAGCTCTTAGAAAACCTCCCAGAGAATGCACAAAGAGGCCTCTTTATCCTTTATCCAATTACTTGAGTTACTCTAAAATCTTTGCATCTCACAAAACCTTCCTGTCTAGTCTGTCTAAGGAAACGATCCCAAATAATATCCATGAAGCTCTTAAAGATCCTAACTGGAAAGAAGCGGTTTTGGAGGAAATGAGAGCTCTGAAAAAGAATGGGACCAGGGAATTGTCTGAATTGTCGATGGGGAGAAAGCCTGTGGGATGTAAATGGGTATTCACTGTGAAACACAATGCTGATGGGACTTCACAGAGATTTAAAGCACAGTTGTCAGTGGGCCAAAGGTTTTCTACGGAATGCAACAAACACTAAACACAGATATGTTGCCTCTTAACTGCTCCAACACACATCCACAAAATCTAATAAGCTGATTGGGAGACATCGAGATTCAAACATTTCAAAATCTAGGATCATTCTCTCCTCAGAGATCTCAAGTTAAAACCTTATACTGTTAAGAAGGAAAGAAATTCATCACCTAAGTGTTGCTTAAATTAAACAAGCTGAGCGCAGTTGATCTAATGACTACCAGAGGCATTGAAATACAGGATTATGGAAAACATTCCTAAAATAATTAACCAACAGCATGCCGCACATTTCTTGATACTAAGCCCGCCAGTTGGTGGAATAACTACGCATAAAGCCCCTTCTTTACTCAGCTTAAGAAGGAAACAGGACGGATGTAAAAATGAGCTGCCAGCATACGAGGCATTAGCACTACAACACAAGTTTTAGAATGGTCATGGAGATTTAAGGATAAAATGGTGGAGTCCGTATTTGTTAGAAAATCCAACCCCCTATTTTATGTTTTTATTGGTTGAGCAAGTATGAGTTGGTGCTCCATGACTTCCTAATATTATTGAGTGCTGACACCAATTCACTTACAGATACATGAACCAATACACAGCAGACAAGAGTACCTTTACTGACACTACGCCCAAGATTGTTGTTCATGCGTAAAGGATCAATCACATTGAAATGTTTGGAGACAAAAGGTTGGCCCTGATTTTCCTGACCACTCGGATACACAGCATAGACAGAGCTACAGGCATCAAGAAACAATTTGCTAAGTAGCAAGTTACCACCGTCCTTTCGAGGGGGTTCCACTGTAACATTTTGCATTATACGATAAAAGTTAGACTTCGAAATAACTTTAAATAAAATATTTCTTAGATTGCAAGATCTAGAAGTCTATTTACCAGTCACATCTGGAAGGGAACAAATGGGAACAGGTCCCCACAAGCTGACACAAAAATTGTCCCAGTCAAAGTTACCAAGAACTCAAGAAAGCGGTAAAGAACCTGAAAGCAGATGAAAATGCTTAAGTATAAGCACTTGTTAAAACAAACAAAAATGCATACAGCATAATATATGCATCGACCTCAAGTGGTCCCGTGAAGGAGTTGTTGAAAACATGAAATATGTAGAGAACTAGAGTCTCCAGAGCATAAGTGGAGATTAGTCCATGAGGAGCACCCAATATTCGACTCTCGTAGTAACACCATGCTTTGATCAATATAATACTACGTTTAAATAAATGGTTTTGATTTATCAGGTGATCAACCTGCAAAAACAAATGCATTATTAAGACAATCTTTTATAAAAAAAAAAAAATGGACATGCAAACTGCTTTTCTAGACAAGCGAATATATATACATACATACATATATATATATATATGTGTGTGTGTGTGTGTGTGTGTGCACGCTGCAGCGTCTGGCTAAAACATAATCTCCGAACATTTACGGGCACCAGTTAAATTTGTGAAACAAGATGTTGACCTCTTCAAGGAAGCAAAGTGTGCATAGCCCGCCAAGCTGATTAAATGAAATGTCTACTACAATGTTCTCTACCAAACACTTTATTATCTTCACCTGCAACAAATAAAACTTCTTAATAAAGAAAATGAATTAATTGTGGAAATTGTCCAATGCAGAGCAAAATCCACCCATAAGAAACACAGGAAACTCAAATGATTACCATGGAAAAGCATCTGATAAAATTGTCCATGTAATTTTTAAAAGTAATTGAATTAAAAGCTTGTGTATTTCTATTAGGAAAGCCCTTTAAATAGAGGAATTGAGTACAATAGATAAGTCTTAACTTTGAAGCATTAATACTAAAATCAGATAAACTTGTAAGTATAGAACGGACAAACATCCTATTAACCTTTATCCTATGACTCAAGAGATAAAGACACAGTATAAGCAAATCCGATCATCTAACCCAAACAGACTTGGACAGTTGGACTCTGACTCTTAACTATTTTATTTCGTACCACTCTCCCTCAACAGGGCCGGCCCTGGTATTAATTGGGCTTAAGACCAAGTCCCCGAATTGGGCCTTTTAGTTTAAGGTTTTTTTTAAAACATACTTGTCGCGTTTTTAACATCCGTAAATACAAAATTCAATTTATTGATAGCCTCAAAACATGCCTACAAGGTAGTCTTTTCTAGCATATTTAAAAACAAAAACCAAATTCATATGTATACACAAAACATACCTTTTATTTTTCTTTGTGTGCTTTTTTTTATATAGATATATAATAATATAAAATAATGTTAGATATTTTTTCATAAAGTAAATATTTTATAATCGTTTGCATTTTCGGATTTTCAGATACATGCATTTTCGAATTGATATGTACTTACCTTTTAGTAAGAGGGTTGCATGCTTTCATCCGATGAACAATGACAACCATACCCTTTACGTGCAAGGAGTACCTCCATTCATTTATGGGGTACTTGCGACCTATAAAAGGCACAAGTATGCAAACGGAAATTCATAAGTTTGACAGCATCATCAGAAAAACTTTGAGTGTCCTCGGGTTTGATTCAAACAAGTCACTGTTTGAATCAAACACCTCCATTGTATCCTGAGAGAGATTTTTGTTTGATCCCTTAGTGACAAATCGTGTGGGACGAAACATCTCTTAAAAGAAAACGTTATTAAGGTGCCTTGGAGTTTCTACTTCTCTGTCAAATCCTAAGTACTACATTTTTTCCAACAAATAATATATTCTTTTTAATTTCTATAGTTTTCCAAACAAAAAATTAATAAAACTTGATTGTATATCTATTTTTTTTTTGGGCCAAGTAAATTTTACTATTGGGACCTTTATCAATTGGAATAAAAAAAAAAATGGGGCTTTATAAAAACAAAAATTAACATATTATATTAGGTTGGATCGGATTGAATCTACACGATTTTTTTTTTTTAGCGAAACATGTACCATTGGGCCCTCCCGGCACCGTTGGGCTTAAGACCGCTGTCTCTCTGGCCTCACTATAGGGCCGGCACTGTCCCTCAAGTTGGGGGATGGATGTCGAATAAGCCCAACTTGTCACATATAAATTTTAGTTTGCTTTGGTCCAAAGCCTTGGTAAAGACATCTGATAATTGCTCATCAGTTGATCTCACAAATGGTGTACAAATTCTTCCATCCATGATCCTCCCTAACAAAGTGACAATCCAACTCGATGTGTTTACTTCTCCCATGAAACACCGAACTGGAAGCAAATACATATAGTAGCTTGATTATCACAATAAAGGAGCATAGGAATAATCGTCTCAAATCCAAATTCCTCGAGAAAATGTTAAATCCATATGAACTCACATGATGTGTGAGCCATAGCCCTATCCTCAACCTCAGCACTTGAACTAACCACCATTGTTTGTGTATTACTTTCCCACGTAACTGTAGATTTTAGAAGGAGATAGAAAGAAGAAAAGAGATGAGAAGCTTAATGCTTTCTTAGATTAATGAAATACAATTACAGTGCTTAAATAAGTAGTTTAGATCTAAAGTCTAACTAGATGTAATAAATGAAATGCCGGCAGAGTAGTTAATGGGTAGTTGAGAGACATACCATCAATACTAACACCTAGAATTATTTAATGAACAAAGTAAAATAAGTATAATCTTAATAATTATTAGTAGATGTAATATTACTACTAATAACCCCAATTTATAGTAACCCAGTTACCTCCAAGGAACATGCAATACCTATTGGTGATCTTCTATCAGATATTAGGCTAGTCCAGTCGGCATCAAGTAAAGCCTTCCCCATTAAGTCCTCTATTAGAAACTTGTATAGTAACCCTTATCCTGGAGCCTTCTTTAAATATCTTAGGACATGATTTTTACACTCCGATGAGGAATACGAGGTGCCTCTAGAAATTGGCTCACTACAATTATCACATCACGAGATATCCTGGGTAATGATAATGAGGTAATTGACCTTGCCCACTAACCTTCAGATATCTGTTGGGTGATTCAAATAACTCACCCTCATCCTAAGTAATTTCATATTAATGTCCGGAAGATTATCAACAGGCTTCGCACCTAGCATTCTTGTTTCTTCCAACAAGTCAAGAACATACTTTCTTTGTGACAAGAAAATGTCTTGCTTGGACTATGCTACTTCAATATCAAGGAAGTGGCGGAGATTCCCCAAATCCTTAATGTGAAACTCTTACTCGAGGAACTTATCAATCCTTAGGGTTTAGGGTTTAAGGTTCAGGCTTAGGGTTCAGGGTTTAGGGTTATCAATCCTTAATCCTTAATGCTACTTCAATATCAAGGAAGTAGCTTATCAATCCCCTGCAAATCACTACCAGTAATAACAAACTTCTTTACTGAATCTAAAAACCTCCTGAACCAAGCTTGAGGTGACTGTTTTTAACCAAAATGTCTTATTTAATTTGCACAATTCCATATGACTCCCGCTTAGCAACAAATCCGGGCGGTTGCTCCATGTATACATCCTCGTTTAAATTTCCATGGCGTTCTTAACATCCAGTTGAGACAAAGACCATCCATGGCTTGTTGCAATAGATAATGATTCTGATGGATGAGATCTTTGCAACTGATGAAAACATCTCATCATAGTTATCAAGGCGCTAGGCGAAGCCTGGGCGAGCCTAGGTGACGCCTAGGCGATCACCCAGCACTCAAGGCAAGGAAAGCTACAAACACTCAAAAATCGTATTATAGAAGAATGAAACAATATTAAACTAGCTCCATAAGTGAATACCATTTAACAAACACACTTTTATTAACAAAAAGATGAAAGATAAGCAAAAGGATCAAAGTTATCATAATGATTAAAACATAATCACCAAGCACCATTCATATGAATTATATATGAAACAGAAGGGGGAAAAAAGCTTTGCCTATTGCCGGTAGCTAGCTTAAGGGGTTTTAAAAGGCAACTTAAAAAACAAAAACAATATATAAACAAGGAAAAGAAAATTAGAGCTTCATGTATTAATCTATGAGACTGACACACAAAAAGAAAGGAGAAGATGAGAATAAGACAAAAAGATAAGGTCATAAGATATACGTAGAAAGTTACATGCTTGTGAGTGTAATAGCTTGAAATTTTTTGTCGAGAAAAAAAAAACCTCACTTTCCCGCCTAAGCGGTCAATTTTGCCTAGTCTTTTCTCGCCTAGGCTTCGCCTCACATTTCGGTCGCCAAGCTCATGTTCCAGGCAGTCAAGGGTCGCCTAGGGCCTAGGCGTCACCTTAACTACTATGCATCTCATCATAGTCCACACCATAGGTTTGGGTGTAACCTTTGGCAACCGATTGTGCTTTTAATTTTTCCATCGGCACCCTACTACCTTCTTTCCTTCTGGTGGACGGGATCTTGCGCCATGCAAATAGCTGAGGTATTGTCACAGAAAACCTAAGTGGAAGAATCCATAGGTAGCCTTAGGTCTTTGAGAATTTTGTTGACCCAAATCCCCTCACATACTCCAAGACCTCAGCACTGCTCTTGGAGACGGTGAGTTGCTTCTTGCTCTTCCCAGTGATAAGATTGCCTCAAGATAGGTACAGTACCCAAACCTAACTATTAACTAATCACAACGGTACTAATCAACCAACAAGGCAATAAATAACCGACATAATAGTTATCAGAAGATAACAATTTACTTTAAGTACATAAAAAACAATATTGAGACATAAATACTTCTACATAAGCAAATCCGATCTTCTAACCCAAACAGGCTCGAACTCAGACTCTGACTATTTTATTCCGTAACATAATCCATGTTTCCAGTCACATTATGGGTTTATAAATTTATTCAAAACCACTCTGGCCAAAAAAATGTTATTGCACTAGCCTTCCCACCAGTATAAGTCAAGTAATGATGCATGACAAAAGAAACCATCCAAATAGGAACACATTGACAGTTTGACACCAACTGCATACATATAGACCTCTTACCCCGGAAAAGGTAAAACTAAAACATTATATTCATCTTTAAAATAAAACACAAATGATCACACGCCAAATTTGTTCCTATAACATTTGTTCCACCACCCTCTTTAACAGTAATTTGGACCCTTTTATAATATAAACAGAGAACAAGATCAAGTCATTCAAAAAACTTAAATATGTATGAGACGATATTTAAATCAAAATTAAGCAACATATAGCATGCATACAATTCATAGCCGGATGTGTTAGAAGAACTAACAATGTCAATCCATTAGAACTTCTAAGTTAAAATTAGAAGTCCAAAACATTGTCCTATTTATGTGGGTGGAGCACTCTTGAGTCTATACATGAAGGCAGGGTGTGAGGTCGGGAGGGATTAAGAAGCCTTTGGAGGAAAGAATAAACACTTTCTGGTGCAGCAATATAGGAAGAAAAACAAATAGACAACATATAACCATTTCAAAGCAAAACTTCTCCACAAAATTGGAACCGCCCAGGAGAAAATTTCGGAAAGAGACTGTACAGTTTCTTACATTAAAACGAGGGCTGGTGAAAAATACACAACACTTTCCTAATGCATGTAGCTTTCTACCTATTTGCCAAATGAGAGGGAATGTTAGCAGAATTTATCTATCCTGAGCTCTCAAGTTATAGGAAAGAAAATCCCCACTTAGCTTATTCTTTTATTTCTTTTCTCTGTCAAGCTCTGTCATGTTCTCGCCCCCATAAATTTCCTCACAAACAACACAAGTAAACACTAGAAGTAGAACCCCCAATGTAGTCCGGACCAAAAAAAAATGTTAAAACACAGGAATACCCACACGCTACTGCACAGACATACGAAGTGAAAGCAAATATCATAGGCAAGTATCACATACTTCAGCTTGAATGTACTGGACCTCCTTCACACGAAATTCAGCCTGCTCATTTTTCTCCTCATTCTCTAGCATATCACGAACTTGGTTCGCCCATGTGTCTTTCAAAGTTTGATTATTACTGAAAGCAGTTACATCTATGTCCCCGTCAGGCAGATAGGTTTTTAAGGGCACAGAGCCAAAAGTAAAAACCTGCTCGAGGAGATATGAAAGGGACAATGAGTAATAAACAAACAAATGTGGATCAAACAGACACAGAACAGGTCTCCTCCCTCCACAGAGAAAAGACAGCAATTGTTCTCCATTGTTATTTAAGGTGGATGATTGATGAACAACATCTGTTCTGCAATCACCACACCAACTCTAATTGTTCAAGTTTGAAAAAATCTTGCTCCCGTCGACACAAAAAAACCCGCAAAGTTCCTAATTTATATTGAAAATATTTGTCATACTCCAAAATATCTTGATCAACAAAAGCCCAACATTGTAATGTCTTTGGACATCCGAATGTGTCCAGAAAATATAGCTCACCACATTCTATTTTCATAAATATCTTTGGTTTCCACATACCATAGACAGCGCACATAATTCAGAACTCGTCTAACTTGTCAAAACACATCTACCCACAACAAAATTTCACAAAGACTAGTTTTAAAATGCACTCAGATTCTGATTATCATATTGACATTTGCTTCAAAACAGAAATGCCATCAAAATCGTGCATACTTAGCAGCAACGTGGAAGCATCATAAACTGACTTCATCAATCTTGTAAGAAATATATGGAAAACAAAGGCATTTGAAGTATGTTACTTATGGTTTTCCATGAAGTCCAAACTGATAGCAGCATGGACAAGTACTAAAAGACGAGAGGATAACAGTTATAAGAACATATGAATATAGATATCTCCCATTTTTTCTTGTTTTTTTAGGGTAGATGCATTTAATTGAATCTTTCATAACAAAACAGAACTGCTGCAGAAAGTAATGCAATTATCCAATAGATCAAATAAAGTGAACTAACAAACAAAACACACCAGCAGATACACGCAATCCTTATGCAGTTTCCTGAAATAGTGAAACCCAAGTCAATTATACTTAAACAAGAAAGGAACAACCTGACAGGGAAAACACTTCATGATAAGCCGCTGCACATAGTCTGCCACAGCATTTCTGCGCTCTTCTGATGGCTGGTTTGGCTGGATGCAGGCAATGAGCTCTGCAATCCTCTCCTCCGCTTTCAACCATCTCTCTGGGTCCAGGGCATGGATTACGGACTCAGCACTGGGCAATAAACCATTTAGCAAAAGCCCATTTGGCTCTGACCATCCCTCAACCTTTCCCATATACACAACTACCTTAAAGCCAACACCTAAACCCCAACCTTTGAAACCCTTTGCCTCCAAGACTCAACTACCCTTTACTGCCGCATAGAAGATTCTAATGACAACCCAAGAAAACAAAACACACACAGCATCTGAGTTCACCCAACCCAAGCAAATTAAAAAAGTGATGCCGAGTTAATAATTCCCAGGAAAACAGCAAAGAAGTAATAATACTGGATGAAGATTTAAAACCTAACAAGCAGTAAAGGGATTAGCTCCAACACATCCTACACAACCACGGAAAACTCCAAAACTTTCAGAAATGCACAACTGATTATCTGTTTCAATTCACATCAATTTTCAGCAACATAGACCCAAGAAAAAAAAAAAAGGCACTGTAGAATCTGTCACCGCAGACACAGAGGTTTGACGAGATAAGAGAGGACAAAAAAATGAAGATTAAAAATAAAAAAAAAAAACCCTAATGAAGCTTTTCAGAAGTTGGGAAGTAAGCAAAGATTCAATCAGTGCAATGTTGACGACATCAAGAAGGCCCAAAAATTTGTCTCAAATGACAACAAACCCCGAAAAGATTGTCTGAAAGAGTCTATCTTTTCTTCGCCGGTTTAAATGTAGATCAAAAATGCAAAATTCCGATGAAACAAGTGAAGGAAATGAAGGGATTGTATACAAAATACAAGGGGAGAAATGGACATATTTTGTATAGGGAACACAGCTTCAAAGACTCCTAATGAAAAGGTTCTTGATATCTTTCTATCATTATTAATTCTCTTTCTATTATTTTCTCTATCGGGTAATGAGAGATGAATAGATGATTATGATTTGTAATGAAATGATTTTTTTTTTTTTACTCCGTCTATTATTATTAATTCTCTTTCTATTACCTCCGTCCCACGATAATTATCTATTTTTTTGTTGGACACGCAGATTAAGAAGCACAATTAATATTTGTAGCAAATAGATTCTTATATCCTTGGTACGGATATTTATGAGTTTTTTTTTACTTAATGTATGTGTAAATCAGTATGCATTTATTATGATGGAGACTTTTCAAATGAGTGAAAAAGTTGAACAGCCAAACAACTTTTATTGTTCCTACCAATATTTCATAGGACTGTTCATATTAAATTTTTTTCCTGTAGGTAGTGCTTTTCATATTAGCCGTAAGTAGTGTAGTGGTATTGGTAATAATACTAGCACTAAATGATTGTTTTGGAATTAGAAAATGTCAAAATGAGTAATTTTAGGTGAAGGTATATTTGGAAAAAAATCATTAAATGACGTCTTGGTATTGAAAAGGGCATTTTTATGGGGACAAAAAAAATTTCAAAGGTGGATATTTGATAAGGGACGGAGGTAGTATTGTTTTCTCAATCGGGTAATGAGAGATGATTATGATTTGTAATGAAATTATTTTTTTTATTTTTTTTATTTTTTTTACTCCGTATAAAGAAATGATTTTTCACAACAATGATAGATATAGAAACTTTTGATAAATAGATTACATGAAAAATAGTTTTATTGTCTCACTGGTTGGATGCATCATAGCAAATATAGAACAAAGGTTGGTCGGAGTGGAAGTGAATTCGGTCGGCTTAAGCGAGATGTCCTTTGTTCAATCCTTGTGGATGTAACAAACCTTATTGGGAGAAGTCTCCACCTTTGGTGCCCGACGTACCTCGAAGGATTAGTCTCAGACAATTGTCTGCGGATACTATACGGAAGCAAAAAATATAGAACAACTTGTTGATATTTTATTAAACACGATACTAATTTAATTGACTGTTAAAGCAGATGTGTGAATCTTGCTACTCAAGAAACAACAAACACAAAAGCAAGTCAAACGTAAAGATTAATGGCATTGACAAATAACAGAAACAAAAAAACACATGATTTGACTTGGTTTTCGACGTTGTGCTGACTACTCCACAAACAGAAACGGAGATATTTTAATATGTACAGAAAATCACGAAGATCCTACCCTACTACATTGATTACAATATTGGGTATTTATATTTCAGACATCCTAAACTCTAACCGCCATTAAGTCTTGTCGGAATTCCCATAAATACCCATATGTGGACCCCCAACACTACTGACTCGACCAGCTATTTAACCATGCAGACCAGATTGTAGAACTCAACAGTATTCAAAACTCAACAGACTGCTCTGCTGAAAGATGGACCTCAGCTGCACTTCACTCAGCTGACTTCCCGGACTTGAATACTCTCAATCAGCAAACCATCATTCTCAATTGACCCTATATTTAATTCCACCAGATTGTAGAGATCAAGTCACACTTTGACAAATCTCCACCTTGACTTGAACTCTCGTTCAACCTAACCGGATTGCATAATTCAGATGTAATGTACCAGATGCATTCGTCAATGCCAGGATGTATTGTACCAGATTTCTCCTCATAATCCACTTAGTTGATATGTCTTCAGCTGAGTATCTAGACTTCAGATTATAAGCTCCTGGTGTTCAGCAAGTCCAAGCACACCTGAAACTTGCTCTGTTAAACTACTTTAGTAAGCATATCAGCAGGATTCTCCTTGGTGTTGATCTTCCTTACTTGAACCCCCTTCTCATTCCTTAGAAAATGATACATCACATTTATATGTTTGGTTCTCTCATGATGAACCTGATCCTTAGCCAAAAACAATATATCTCAACTTGATCCTGATGTAGCCCCAAATCAGTGACTAGCCCCTTCAACCAGATGCCCTCATCGGATGCTTCTGTAAGAGCCATGCATTCTGCCTCAGTAGTTGATAAAGCTATTGTTGTATGCAAAGTTGACTTCCAGCTGACCACTGAATTACCCAATGTGAAAACATAACCAGTCATTGATTTCATGTTGTCCGCATCACCTGTATAATCAGTATCACAATACCCCTGTGACTAGACCCTGAGTATCACCTCCATAAATGAGGCCAACATTAGTTGCTTTTAATAGCTTTCCAGTGTTCCTTTCTAGGTTGAGCCATAAACCTGCTGACAACACTGACTGCCTGAGACAAATCAGGCCTAGTGCAAACCATGGCATACATAAGACTGCCCACTGCACTAGCATATGGAACTTTGGACATGCATTCCTTCTCATCTGCTGATTGTGAAGCATAAAAAGATAAATGAACATTGGATGCCATAGGAGTGTCTATTGATTTTGTAGCAGACATGCCAAACTTGGCCAAAATCTTATGTATATAACCATGTTGAGTCAAGAACAACTTCCTCTGACTCCTATCTCTTAAGATCTCCATCCCTAAAATCTTCTTGGCTACACCCAAATCCTTCATTTCAAACTCAGCACTGAGAATGTCTTTTAGACTCTGAAAATCAGACTTCTCCCTTGCATCTATCAACATATCATCCACATACAAGACAAGATAGATGTATGATCCATCTATCAGCTAACTGTGATAAACACATCAATCATATGGACTTATGTTATAACCAAGTTGGATCATATAATTGTAAAACATTTTATACCACTGCCTTGGAGCTTGCTTCAGTCCATACAAGGACTTCTTCAACTTGCAAACAAACCCTTCCTTGCCCGGAACTTGGAACCCCTTTGGCTGAGTCATGTTTATCTCTTTGTCTACCTCACCATGTAGAAAGTTTGTCTTCACATCCAACTGCTCAAGTTCAAGATCCTGATGTGCCAATATTGCTAGAAACACTTTGATTGAAGTGTATCTGACCACCGGTGAGAATCTCATCAAAGTCCACCTATTCTTTCTGACTGAACTCTCTTGCAACCAAATGTGCCTTATACTTGACTCATTCTGCATATGTCATTCATTCCTTCTTCTTGAAGACCCATTTGCAAGTAACAACCCTCATGCCCTATGGCTGTTTGACTAGATCCCAAGTCTGATTCTTCAATAATGAATCCATCTTATCTCCCATAGCAGCCAACCATTGAGATGACACAGAACATGTCACTGCTTCCATGTAAGTAGATGGTTCAAAACCATCCACTTCCTATGCAACTTGAAGTGCATATCCAACCATTTCATCAAACTCATACCTCTTGGGAGGTGTCCCAACGTTATTCCTTCTAGCTCTGCTGATTAACATCCCATGTTTGATTATTAGTTGAACCCCGTTCAGTTGATTGACTTGGATCAGATTCTGGTATATGCTTTACCAGACCAGATGAGTGATGACTATCAGCTGGGTGTTGTGGCTCAGCTGACTTCACCTGAAGCTCCACCTCTCTGTCAGCTCTCTCAGATTCAGCAATGGTTTCAGATTCAGCAGACCCCCCATTGATAAGCTGAGCATATAATTCTCATTGAAAACAACATATGTGCTGAGAATAACCATGTTCTCAACTAATGACCAAATTTTATAGTCATTCACCCCATATTCATACCCTACAAACATTTCATTCTTGTCCATTGGCTCCAGCTTACCCTCACTAACATGACAGTAAACCGTGCTTCCAAAAACCCTTAGAATTGAGTAGTCAACAAGCTTGCATGACCACGTCTCAATTGGTGTATTGAGATTGATCCCTACGAGAGGTCTCATGTTGATTAAGTAGCAAGATGTACTCACAGCCTCTGCCCAAAATATCCTTGACAAACCAACATTAGAAAGCATGCATCTTTCCCTCTCCAAAAGAGTTTGATTTAGCCTCTCAGCTACTCCATTATGCCGAAGAGTATTTGATGTAAGTCAACTAAATGATATATTTTACGATGTTTTATCCCCGATTCTCATTCATTTATTGATGTTTTCATACCAATTCGAGTTATAATTTGATTAATTTCATCCAAATGTGTATATAGTAATTATTATATAAAATATCATATTTTGATAGTTTTGTACCGGTTATAGTAACTGGAGCGTCGTTTTGGATTTATGCGTGGTATCTTTGTGTATTTGTTTTGTAGCATAGATACCAAGGCTCAGAGCTTAGGAATTGATGTGTCAAAGCGTGAGATTTGAGTGTGGATCGATCCAATACATAAAAGGCGTGGAAGGCATGATTGAAGACAAAATGGTTTACGCCAATAGCCATTTGGCCTACGCCAATAGCATTCAGAGCTATGATCGCGTGTAAGTCACTAACGTCGATATTACTAGCAAGAATACTAGGTACATCGTAGTATAGTAAATGCGAGTCAAGGTCGATCCCTGATGATGGTTAAAATAGTCTATCCTACGGCATCAATATTCTATCCATTATGAGCTAAAAATAGTTGTTTCGACCTATAAATATGAACCATTTACGTTGAATATCATATGTCGGGTTCATGAGTCAAGAAATCTACACTTAGCGTTTATTTTCCTGTTTCGATATTATTTCGTGTATTATTTGATGATTTTCAAGATACGAAATATTGGGCTGAGCATGATGGACGAATCTGGAGTGGACTGGACGAAAAGAATGGGCTTAGGTATTCTGTAAGCATCCAAGTTAAGTTCGGTTGAAGAAAAACAAAAAGTACCCTCGGTAACCCGAGGATGGCCGCCGACTTACCGAGGGTCCAGAATCTTCCGAAACACGTTTTCTTGGACGAGGGGTCAAACTAGTTGTTCTTAAGTCGGTTTAGATAGCTATAAATAAGAGGCTTCGCCTCAGAACAAAATGTACTCAAATTATTCAAGGAAATTATGCAATAAAAGTTCTTAGTTCTTTATTTTATTTATTTTATGAGTTCTGGTCGGAGAGACGACGGAGTTGCCGCCAAGGGAGAGATCCGAAGGAGATCTACGCTCGTCTTTGAGGGTATGATTTTATGTCTTTTCCAAGATGTAGATCTATCGTTGTTCTATCCGACTAGTATGTTTTAATTGCTTATTTAGTTTAATTATGTAGTAGTTAGTGTTTGCGGTTTTATGCAAAGCAGTGATAAAATATAATAAATAAAACCGATGTCAACCCCAAGTGCGAAGGTTCGCAGCTATAGTGATGAAACCGGGTCGTATCCATGCAGGACTTGTGCGAAAATAGTGTTTTTGCTTTCGATTTCTTTTGTAAGGTTGATGACTACGATCTTGGATTAAAAAAAACAATAAAACAAAGAGTTTGAAAATTGAAAGTAAAAACTAGCACGTAACAAATCTTTCCGTAACAATTATAATTAAACAACTAGAAGCACCGTTGATCCACCACCCCACCGAAATTAACAAGAAAGACGCACATTCGTTTGCAAGCCTTGGATTATTATCTACTAAAAGGCGTTTCATCTCTCGATTTAACACCGTTAACTAGTCCACCTCTCGATGCAACTAACGAATTTACGGAACAAAGATATGGATATAAATTCCTAATCTAACAATATTCTCCTCAACTTTCGCTTGTTAGAAGAAATATTATCACTCTCCTTCACGGCAATCTATGAATTTATCAACTATCGTATGTCTAAATTCAATCAAGATGCAACACAAGTATAGTCATACACATTGCACATAAACAATTCAAAACATGAAGGAAGAACAAGAAACTTACTAGAACGAATAAATGCAAAAATCCTTGTTTATTCCGGTGATGGTGGCTTCACATTGGTGGTTCTAGCCTCGGGCCTTTAGCCACTCATCTTCTTCAAAAACATCCTTATTTGCTTGAATTGAAATTGAAAGAAAAATAAAAGAAAGACTATCTATGAATCTAATTTATTGCTAGTTGCTATACTAATTTTACGATGTTTCGGATGTCTGCTTACGCCGAATGGATGTCGCTTATATAGGAGTTTGTGGCCGACATAGGAAGGATCTAAAAACGCGTCGAATTAATTTCTGCACCCTCGGTAGACCGAACGTCCAGTGCTCGGTCGACCGAATAGCACGGCTCGGTCGACCGAAGCGTACCACTTGAGCGCGTTCACACTGCGTCTTCAGTAAAAGCGTGTTCCCCACTCCACTCTTTCGCTCGATCGATTTATTCTTCAAATGCCGATCCGATTTTCTTCTTTATTTTGAAATCCTTGATTGAATGACATAAATCTTCTCAATAAATAATATCCCTTGAATTTCTTTATTTTCTACAAAATTATTGTTACACCAAGTCATCGAGTAATAATAATAATAAAATGTGTAACAAAATAACATTTAATCCCAATATTTCCTCATAATTAAATTATAAACCCTCAATGAACATTATATGAATTTATTGGTTAAAAACATGCTTTTCTCATTTATTTCCTTTAAAAACAAGGTAAATTGTTTAGGGATTAAGCCCGAAAATATAGTAAAATATACCCTAAACAGTTAGTTTATTTTACCCCATGTGTTATAGATCTGATTCGTTGGTGAAGAAATCATTAAATAGTAGTTGCGTTCTTCAGATCTGCGACGGTCTATATCGCTAGATCTGGATACCTAGTAAATTACTAATTCATGATAATCGGCGCCAGTTACGTTGATCGATAGATTTAATTTACATGCTTTTAGCCTGATCAACTATTTGCATGTTATTGTAAATTGACATGAAGGACCACAAGTGAAGTGTTAATTAGGACATTATCTAGAATGGACCCTAGGAACGTGCTCGTCAATGTCGACAAATTGCCTAGGCGGGTCTCAACGGTATGAGGTAACACTCAATATCGGCGGCTCTAGTTCTTTATGCGTATGGGCTATTACGGACCAATTAAGGAGGGTAGCTTGCGTATAGATTGTCTACTGCCATTGTCGGAGTAGATAGGGTTAGGAGTTGTACCCGTAGCTGAACAATGAATAAATTCACCAATGGGGAGGACTGTTGCATGTGTGGGGGAAATAACTAATTACTCATAATTGAACTAATACCTAAGAAACTCTAGTTGCTTCGTTGAACTTGCATAATCTTGTTAGTTTGAGGCACCAATAATACTGTCTATATATTATAGTTAGTCGTAGACCGTTATCGTGACAACTCAATCTTGATAATTAGACGTTCTTACGAGTCTCTATGGGATCGACCTTGATTTGCCAGTACTCTACTACATAGACCTAGTCCTATTGCTTGTAAGTGCTTTGCATGCGATCAATCCCACAGAGACAATGCAACTTATAAGTATAAACGATTCTAACCTAAGTAAAAAGCAACATATTGAAGGATGCAGGTTCTTAGATCTAAACGAATTAGATCTACGCGCAACGGATGGATCACGATTTATATATCAAAACACATAATTAAAGGACTTAAACTACTACAAGGGGGTTTAAGATCATGTTACCAATAACGGGAAGAGAAGCCTTGATCTTCCGATGTGTTCTCCAAACGGCGGTTGGTGGACACCCTTCTTGATACACGAACCTCCCTGATATGCAACACCAAAGTTTTTCTTCTTCCAAAAACCCTAGGCAAGAAGAAACTAATTTTTCCTCTCCTTTTTTCAAGTGGTGGTCGAAATTATGCCATGCAATTTCCCTTGGAATAACTCTCCTTTTATAGGAGAGTAAATCCTTGGCCTCCAAGTTTCTAATTAATTAAATAAATAATTAAAAAGAAATCACAATAAAGGATAATTCCATTTATAAAAGATTGTGATTAATCAATCAATCAATTACAAATCAATTATCTTTTATTAATTAATCACTTACCAAGTAAATAATTAATCACACAAGAAAATCAATTCTTGCATTTTAAGAGGTAGGAGGCGCCACCTAGTAGGGTTTCAAGCCCACATAAAATGTCTTTTATGTGTATTATATTATTTAGCCCAACTAAATAATATCCATGCATATCAATTAATTAGCCCAGCCAATTAATTATCACTGAGGCCCAAATAACAAGAATATCATTCCGAATTACAGAAGCCACATCGGGGACCATGGACCTATAACCAGTAGCTCCAATAATTAATTATTCATCGAACAGAATAAGTACATTAATTATTAATTCCGGGATTACGCCACCATAAACCCGAAACCGAACTCTACAAATTATAGATGTATACTTATACTCAACCCATGTAGTAAATAAGCATCCATTGATATAATCACTACATACGGATTAACCCTCCATAGATCGCCCATTCGAGTGGGAAGTCTCCGTGAACCCGACTCGTAATATCTTATCCTTATTTACCATCAACCCCTCGATGATCAATTAGTACACATATCGACTAGTAGCTAATTAGTCAAATGTGAACTCCGGGATCGATCACTTTCTTAGGCTAACAAATAAGGGATCGTCTCTCTACTTCCCGCAGGAAGGAATGGATTCCATGTCTGTGAAGATCGAACTACTCATTCATCTGGAGATAGTGCCAATGAGAAGTGTCTTGGAACACATATTTAAGTGAACCGTAACTAACACATCAAACACTACCCCGGGACAAGCAAAGACCACAGTGATCACCTCGAGATTAAGGTTGATCCATATATGATCATCTAATGATTTAATAAGATTCCTCGATTACGGAATTATACCGAGAAATTCAGATTAAATCGGTCTAGTCCTATATGAATGCCATCATATATAAATGCCCCACGTAGGTACCTCTACCGACAGTCCGGATAAGACTATCACACCCTAGGTGTTCTCAGGCGCATTATTGGTGTTTTAATCAAGAGACCCTAAACTCTGATTAAGTTCACCACGGACTAACAGTTTAAGCATATCTCCACTAGCTCAATCCTCACGTGTAATCCATACACTGAGTTAGGGTTTGCAGCAGTGTATTACTTTACAAGCACAAAGCAAGTAATAAGGTGAGATAAATTCTGTCATTCATTATTAAAAACAATTACACAAATTGTCTTTCGGGCACTACACCAAACAATCTCCCACTTGCACGAAATGACAAGCAACGATTGTTTTTAGAGCACACCATTTCTCATCTTATTCAGAACACTCTCCCACTTGCTCTAAAAGCAGATGAGACATATCCATCATTTCCGTACCCTCCAAGCACTCGACTTGGTACACTGAACAGTTAGGTTATCGGCTCAAGACGATCTTTAGGATCGAAACGTCGCCGGTCCATCTAATCAGGTGGTACTCTCTATGCTTTTGACCTCTAGTGACTAAGAAGATCCTTCTAAGCTATCTCTTCATTGTTTTCACTATGAAGTGATATCGGCTTATCAGACCTGGAATTACTCCCAGACCAAAAAGGAAATTCTAAGCACTATGAGTAAACACTGAGCCCGAGATCAACTTAATGATCACCTTAATCTGTCCACAAGTCAGAATCAGTGTACAACCATATTCAAGTTTGCACCTGAATATACAAGCATATGATTTTTCGTTCTCTAAAGATACTTGAGGACGTACTAAACCGCTACTTATTGCTCAAATCCAAGATTCGATTGCAATTGACTCATTTTAAGCTGACTTGCCCTTATCCCAGAGAGACTCTATCCCATTTTCTCTTTATCCGAAGATTTGGAGAATCATTCCTGAGAGGTAGGGTAGGACTACTCTCGTTGAATGTTGCATCCGTATATGCAAGATTATCTTATTCAATAAGATTGGTGGGATAGCCAATGACTCGTTCTCATGAATATGACCGAGTCAAATTCTTAGAATATAGTCCAATTCTCTCATCCAGAGAATCTAGGCGTGTCAGTTTCTGACTTCAGATAGCACACACATGTTGTTTCCAACCGTTTCATTGTTACCTTTCGCGAACACTAATACTACCATTTTACCAATACTGATACCCAGTCTACAAAAGACTTATCAATATTCTGGTCAAGTCCACATATTTTAAAACATGCGACTTTTAATGACCGAGAGGGTCTCTTAAATCCAAAAAGGACATAAGTCCCGACAGTCAACTTGCCATTTGTTCTAACCAAGACCCTTCTGTTCCGAATGAATCCAGACTCCGTTTTACGGCAAGAAAGTCTCAGAGAATCACCCCTATTTTCTGCTTTCTAACGAAATCTAGCAAGACTGAGTGGTGAGAGAGTTCTAGGTCTGGTTAACTCTTTACTTTTTAGGGAATTACCCCTAGACCACTCAGCTTTGTGCTGAAAGTTAAACTTTCCTATTCATTCGACTCTTTTCCGTGTAGATCCAATTGCTCCCACTAGGCCTGAGACACTCAGGTGGTTCTACAAGAGGCTGAACAGAACTGGAGTACTAAAACTCCATTTACAGGGATAAGGTTTTCGAACCAACCTCTATGATCAGAATCCTATACAGCCCACCAAGAGCCATAGGTTATCAATCACCCTAGCAGACTGTAAAGTCCACAAAACCACAATGGGTCAACGGTTAAAACCATACTCCCACTGTGTTTTGGGTGGATTGACATTCTGATCTAGTAGTATTTATCAGTGTAATCACCAACAACCGATGTTGGACGTGGTCTGATTAAATCGATAGTAACTACCTTTGGGTAACCGTACTCAAGGTTTAAGGTCACATTACTTATAGATTCTATCGTAAGGTTTGTGACGATTCAACCGTCACTTTCGATCTCAAAACCTTATAACCAACCTTCACTCAAATCGCATTAAGACATTTCATGAACAAATAAAATCAACGTATGCGCAAAATCTCCAGTCCTACCTTCAAGCATTAAATGCTAAATGCCTACATTTACGAAAGTGGTGTGAACCGAAGTCACTCCTTATCCATAAATTCACTAGCATCTTCTAGGTAGACTTCTCGGTTTACATAATAATTGTTAACCGTTATTTTGCAACCAATTATCTTAATCGAGTTTAGCAGTGTATTGTATTACATCAATAACTATATAGGGCAAGTCTAAGGTTTCTTTCTCAGTGAGAAACATTCCCCAGAGGCGGTGTGAGCATCGATCCCAAGACTATGCTATAGCCTATTTCTCGAGCATGGAATACTCTATTCTCTGCTAAAATTAGAGACTCTTCCTCGTATTCTTTTGATAAACTAAATCGCGTTTCGAGTAGTTATTAGACAAAATGTCACCACTCAAAAACTCCCATTAGCTTGTATCTCTCACTAGACCCCGAAGGTCATGATGAACAAGCTATGTTACCCTTCAAATCTATTACCCTCTCCCGATTGAAAGGAAACTTAGTCATTGTTCCTTTGAGATAGTGTTCCTAGAGCAGGAGATAGAATCACCCTTAGCCACTCGTCAGTCTTATCTCTAGGATATATGCACTAATTAATAGATATTGAAGGGTCATTTATCTTAATACGGAAACCTTTTACCTTTAATAGTTTTAGATGTGTTACACATACCTATTCACTTTTTTCTTAGTGGTTCTGTCTTTATCAAACAAAAGTCCGAGTCTCGATTCGTACTACAAATGTCATCTTCACTTTGTTTAAGGCAATCAGTAGTATCGAGATGGAAGTGAATCCACTTGTTTCAACGAATGCAAAATGTAAAAATAAATTTTTCTCGTGATATTCAGGATAGAATCAAATTCATTTCCTTATATCACTCCCACTATTTTAGTTGAAATTACGCCTGTTGTCTACTTTATTAATTGTTAATGCATAGCTTCCTTGTTCTTCCAAAGAACTAAGCTACCGAGTCGAGTTACTCGGTTAAGAAAGTCGCTAAGATTCATTGGTTAGTGATCCAAATCACTTTCCTTATCCTATACTTTCTTTATATAATGTTTCGGTTTAGCCTCAAAACTTCAGTTAAGATGATTAACACTTATACACATTCTTTCCCATTCTTAACTTTCCTTAAAAGGAAATAGTCTTGAACTAGCAGTTCGTTTGAGTAGACACTACTCGTGAACTCGTGGGATGTCTATTGAAAGCGTTACCAGTGGGACTAATTTTCTAATAAATTAGAAAAACATAAGATAAAAGCTCCCACTAGTTTATTGGTTCCAAATACCGTCTAACTAGCGACACTTTAATCGATGATTCTCCAATTTTTCTATTAGAAAATTTCTCGTGTAGACACTACACAATTAAAATTCACTAGAAGAATTTTATCGTCCCAATCATCTTTCAAACTAACTATAGTTGTCTCTCTTTCAACACGAGTGACAACAGTGACATACTTATTTATGTCACTTAAGTGTTGAAGGCTCAAGAGAAATATCTCTTCCGAAAAATTAATCGCATGTAAGATCAATAAGTACAACGTTCTAGTTACTTTCCACTTTTTAACGAAGCCATTACTAGTCAATTTTACACTAGCAGTCTAGCACCCGAGAGAGATATGTATAACAGTTGTAGATAAAATTGACAGAAAATAAATCCAAATCATACACTACTAATAAATTTAGGAACATAAACTAAGTACTTATAGTCTATCCTACCGCTTCAAGGATTTAATCTAATGCCTCGGTGCCGCCTTAGGGTAGGTCAAAGAGGTTTCGATTAATATTGAAGATCGATTGAGAATCGAACATCTCATTTGTGATCGTCAATCACCTTTCCTTTTCACCAAGGTACTACCAAAAATACCTTTTATGAGTGTGACCTCATCGTCTCAGTTTTTAGGTAGACCCAGTGTGCCGCCTTAGGGTCGGTCGGTGACCAGGCGAGTACCCAAAATCCTATCCTTTCGGAGACCAAGCCTTGAATTTTGATAGCGGTGAAGGCCTTCCTTAGGGGCGAAATCAAAGCCGCACGAGGCGTCACCATTCTCTCACGTTGCTTGTGTCAGCAATAAGAGGCCGTGGGGTCGGCCGTCGCCTCTCCGCTCCCACTCAATATTTTGAAAAAGTGGTGGGTTTATTGATCACGTTTTTGGACTTGATGTTACATTAAGGAACAATAAATCATAGGCCCGAATGTTGTCGGTATTGTGGGCTAGCCCACCCGACCTATTCGTTAGAACATATGTGGCCGTCCGGACGGGTGAAGGCTAGGAGAGCTCCGTTGAGCCGTAGTGGCTCTTCGGATGGCTCGGTATTGCCACCCGTGCAAACGCCACACGTGGAGGGTGAAGTCGATTGAGCCGTAGCTACTGTTGACCACCCAACCGTGGTTAAACCACTTTCGAACCTGTTTGCCCGTGATTATCCAATCCTTAAACATCAAACATTCACGTAGACACTACGGAACAAAAACGTAATCTCGTCTTGTGTAAGGTGGAATTCACCGAGAATCCAACACCTTAACCACGAGGTTTCGGGATTTTACTCCTTATGCTTTTCGCAGAGGGATTCACCGAGAATCCATCACCCAACCTCGACGATTGAAAAACCCGTGTTCCTCGGTTTTTACCCAAATTAGTTTCTAATTAATATCAAACAATTAATTAAAACTAATTGCGTGTTTTATACATACCTAACTAATTCCTCGAATTAATTTCTACATGTATGCATATGGAGTGGAATTCATGATATGATGCATGTCATGGCAATTTTCCGGTTCTACACATACAATCTACACATGTATACTAGTGCGGAAAATAAACACCGAGATGGACCGTTGGCACCCCCGTAACTAATCTATTCGAAAATAAATTAAAAAACCCTAATCTGTAGCTGTTTAGAATCTTCGAGGATCGGCATATCAAACGAACTTGGATCGGGACGAAACTTTCCAGATCTGATATTCATTCTTCGGACTTCAAGATGGACGGTCGGATCGGAGCTTTGACTTGTCAATTTTCTCCAGTGAGCCGCCCAACTTGCTGCTGGATCTGACTTTTACAGCAGCGCCTCAAAGACTTCCCGAGGCCGATCGGGGATCAAGATGAATCCCGATCGTCCTGAAAATTTTATCACATGTCCAAAACTCCATGATTATCGATCTGACCGGTCGGATATTCGTTTCAACGGTCCAATACTTTCCAGAAAATCGAGGAAGTCACAGTTAGGGTTTCTGTGAATCCTGCGTTTTTCTGTTACAGCTGCCTCTTCTCATCAACGAACGGACATCCAAACGGACTCTGATCGATGCCAAATTTTGTGGGATTGTTCATCAACTTCCAATATTGATTCTGACCGGAGGGATCTTCGTTTTAACGGCTCAAACAACAAAAAAAACGAAAAAGACTAAACAGATACTATACAGATCTATTTTCTGGAAATTAAACTTGCAATAAAAATAAATTACATGATTTCCTATACTCATGTAAACGAAATTTTCATCGTTTTTATGAGTTTACAATAGATCTAACGGGTAAACAGTGCCAACCCCCAATCCATCTCTTCAACCATAACAATTTATCACTATCAATGCATAAAACAATAAATAAGATTTACCTACATGCAATTCCACTCCTTTAAGTCGTTTAATTACGATTATGACTATATAAATCGTGGAACCTGGCTCCGATACCACATGAAGGACGCAGGTTCTTAGATCTAAACGAATTAGATCTACGCGCAGCGGATGGATCACGATTTATATACCAAAACACATAATTAAAGGACTTAAACTCCTACAAGGGGGTTTAAGATCATGTTACCAATAACGGGAAGAGAATCCTTGATCTTCCGATGTGTTCTCCAAACGGCGGTTGGTGGACATAGGGAAGGATCTAGAAAACGCGTCGACATAGGGAAGGATCTAGAAAACGCGTCGAATTAATTTCTGCAGCCTCGGTAGACCGAACGTCCAGGCTCGGTCGACCGAATAGCACGGCTCGGTCGACCGAGCGTACCACTTGAGCGCGTTCACACTGTAGCTTCGTAAAAACGTGTTCCCCACTCCACTCTTTTCGCTCTGATCCGATTTATTCTTCAAATGCGATCCGATTTTCTTCTTTATTTTGAAATCCTTGATTGAATGACATAAATATTCTCAATAAATAATATCCCCTTGCATTTCTTTATTTTCTACAAAATTATTGTTACACCAAGTCATCGAGTAATAATAATAATAAAATGTGTAACAAAATAACATTTAATCCCAATATTTCCCCATAATTAAATTATAAACCCTCAATGAACATTATATGAATTTATTGGTTAAAAACATGCTTTTCTCATTTATTTCCTTTAAAAACAAGGTAAATTGTTTAGGGATTAAGCCCGAAAATATAGTAAAATATACCCTAAACAGTTAGTTTATTTTACCCCATGTGTTATAGATCTGATTCGTTGGTGAAGAAATCATGAAATAGTAGTTGCGTTCTTCAGATCTGCGACGGTCTATATCGCTAGATCTGGATACCTAGTAAATTACAAATTCATGATAATCGGCGCCAGTTACGTTGATCGATAGATTTAATTTACATGCTTTTAGCCTGATCAACTATTTGCATGTTATTGTAAATTGATATGAAGGACCACAAGTGAAGTGTTAATTAGGACATTATCTAGAATGGACCCTGTGAACGCGTTTCGTCAATGTCGACAAATGTTTGGCAGCGGTCTCATGGTATGAGGTAATACTCAATATCGGCACTTCTAGTTCTTTATGCGTATGGGCTATTACGGACCAATTAAGGAGGGTAGCTTATGTATAGATTGTCTAACGCCATTGTCGGAGTAGATAGGGTTAGGAGTTGTACCAGTGAAATTTGAACAATGAATAAATTCACCAATGGGGAGGATCATGTATGCATGTGGGGAAATAACTAATTACTCATAATTGAACTAATACCTAAGAAACTCTAGTTGCTTCGTTGAACTTGCATAATCTTGTTAGTTTGAGGCACCAATAATACTGTCTATATATTATAGTTAGTCATAGACCGTTATCGTGACAACTCAATCTTGATAATTAGACGTTCTTACGAGTCTCTATAGGATCGACCTTGATTTGCCAGTACTCTACTACATAGACCTAGTCCTATTGCTTGTAAGTGCTTTGCATGCGATCAATCCCACAGAAACAATGCAACTTATAAGTATAAACGATTCTAACCTAAGTAAAAAGCAACATATTGAAGGATGCAGGTTCTTAGATCTAAACGAATTAGATCTACGCGCAACGGATGGATCACGATTTATATATCAAAACACATAATTAAAGGACTTAAACTACTACAAGGGGGTTTAAGATCATGTTACCAATAACGGGAAGAGAAGCCTTGATCTTCCGATGTGTTCTCCAAACGGCGGTTGGTGGACACCCTTCTTGATACACGAACCTCCCTGATATGCAACACCAAGAAAAACTCAAAGTTTTTCTTCTTCCAAAAACCCTAGGCAAGAAGAAACTAATTTTTCCTCTCCTTTTTTCAAGTGGTGGTCGAAATTATGCCATGCAATTTCCCTTGGAATAACTCTCCTTTTATAGGAGAGTAAATCCTTGGCCTACAAGTTTCTAATTAATTAAATAAATAATTAAAAAGAAATCACAATAAAGGATAATTCAATTTATAAAAGATTGTGATTAATCAATCAATCAATTACAAATCAATTATCTTTTATTAATTAATCACTTACCAAGTAAATAATTAATCACACAAGAAAATCAATTCTTGCATTTTAAGAGGTAGGAGGCGCCACCTAGTAGGGTTTCAAGCCCACATAAAATGTCTTTTATGTGTATTATATTATTTAGCCCAACTAAATAATATCAATGCATATCAATTAATTAGCCCAGCTAATTAATTATCACTGAGGCCCAAATAACAAGAATATCATTCCGAATTACGAAGCCACGTCGGGGACCATGGACCTATAACCAAGAGCTCTCCAATAATTAATTATTCATCGAATGTAATAAGTACATTAATTGTTAATTCCGGGATTACGCCACCATAAACCAGAATCGAATCGTACCAATTATAGATGTATACTTATACTCAACCCATAGAGTAAATAAGCGTCCATTGATATAATCACTACATACGGATTAACCCTCCATGATCGCCCATTCTCGAGTGGGAAGTCTCCGTGAACGCGACTTTCGTAATATCTTATCCTTATTTACCATCAACCCCCTGATGATCAATTAGTACACATATCTGACTAGTAGCTAATTAGTCAAATGTGAACTCCCGGGATCGATCACTTTCTTAGGGCTAACAAATAAGGGGACTGTCTCTCTACTTCCCGCAGGAAGGAATGGATTCCATGTCTGTGAAGATCAGAACTACTCACTCATCTGGAGATAGTGCCAATGAGAAGTGGCTTGGAAGTTGGAACACATATTTAAGTGAACCGTAACTAACACATCAAACACTACCCCGGGACAAGCGACTTACATGATCACCTCAGGATTAAGGTTGATCCATATATGATCATCTAATGATTTAATAAGATTCCTCGATTACGGAATTATACCGAGAAATTCAGATTAAATCGGTCTAGTCCTCTATGAATGCAATCATATTTAAATGCCCCACGTAGGTACCTCTCTACCGACAAATCCGGATAAGACTATCACACCCTGGGTGTTCTCAAGCACATTATTGGTGTTTTAATCAAGAGACCCTAAACTCGATTAAGTTCACCAAGGACTAACAGATTTAAGCATATCTCCACTAACTCAATCCTTACGTGTAATCCATACACCGAGTTAAGTGGTTACATCTGAGATATACTTAGGGTTTGCAGCGATGGTATTACTTTACAAGCACAAAGCAAGTAATAAGGTGAGATAAATTTCATCATTCATTATTAAAAACAATTACACAAATTGTCTTTCGGGCACTACACCTAACACATATCGGCTGTCATTGACCAACAATAACGTAAAAGAAAACAAATATGGTATTCTCTCCCTCTCATCACCGATCTACTAACTTGGATTAGTTAATCATTATGTTTACTTCCCCACATAATTTCCTTAGATTAATCGTGAGCTTTTAATGATTATTATCATATTTATCAGCTACGGCTGCAATTCCTAACCCTATCTACTCCGACAATGGCTGTAGACAATCTATACACAAGCTACCCTCCTCAATTGGTCCGTAATAGCTCATAAGCATAAAGAACAAGAACTGCCGATATTGAGCGCTAACTCATACCGCTAACCCGCCTAGACAGCTGTCGACATTGACCATCACGTTCATAGGGTCCATCAAGACTATGTCCTAATTAACACTTCACTAACAGTCATCCATGTTAATTTATGAATTACGAATACTAGATTGGCCAGACCTATTACTCGTTTTAATTATTCCTGTCGATCAACGCAGCTGTAGTGAATCCCAGTTTAGGTTTTCTAAAACATGCCCCGGTAAACCGGTATAGACCGCCGGGTTACCGGGGCGGCTTTTCCTAATTTCTGGATCTACATTGCTCAGTATGATTAAAATAAGTAAATTATGGGGTTGTTAAACATGTAGATTAAATAAAACACATAAATACAAACAGATCTACCATATTGAAGACAAAAAGGAACGTTCAAAGCTTCATACCTTCAACAATGGAGATCTAGCTCGATCTACTCAAGCTAGAGATGATGGAAGAAGAGAGGAATCGAAAACAACACTCCAAAGCTCAAGAAAACTTTATTGCATAATAATAATTGTAATGTATTCAAAGATATTCAAGATTGATAATATCATATGTAGTACTCAGTATATGCGGCTTTATATAGATACAATAGCCGACTTAAGACTCTCTAAAACCCTAACCGACCTAGTTGAGGCGGCATAATCAATTTCGTGTCCAACAAGATGCCGGTTTCCGGGCCTAGCCTACGGGTTACCGGGCCCACGTTTCTTCTTTTTCTTCAGCAGGCTTCTTCTTGGACATCAATCACTTGGCCCAATGTATTTCTTTTGGTCCAGATCCGTTCTCCAATGCTCCAGATTTGGTACATCCTATAAAACATGCAAAACGAGACAACACAGTACCAAAACATCGGGAAAATAGCATAGATACATAATTACGATCTTGGAAACACTCATATAGCATTTAACATATATTCCATATTATAACGAGCCTATCTATCCTCTCTTGAGCAGAATTCGGGGTAAATATAGGTATAATTATTGGTACCATTTAGAGTGTTATCAAGCTAACAAAGAGTTTTTCTTCATAAATGCTGTACGCAAATACCAGAATGGTGTACGCCAATATTTTGAATTCCTGCCCATTTTGGAGATAAGATTTGCTGAGGAGTAATAAATGCATCTCAATTACTTGTCAGAGATTGGTGTACGCCATTTACATGCAAAGAGATAATGGTGTACGCCAACCAAGCATTGGTGTACACCACTGTGTCGCAGAAGCATATTTTCAGCATTTAAAACTCATTTTTTGGATCTATTTTAGCACACTTTTGCATTACCACTCTCTCTTAAGGCTAGAAGACACCCCAACCTCAAGGCTCTTCTAGCCTAAATCCACCAATATTTAGCTTCTAATTCCAGTTGTAAGCATTAAGAATTCTTAGTTTGATTCCTAGAATCATTTTGTGGGACAAGTTTTCATCTCTTTTGATGTGCAACTCCATTGAATCTTCTTCAAGTTGAATGAAAGTTTCCTTCTACATGTTAAAGCTTCTAGTTGGTAAATTCTTAGCCTTTACAATGATTTAATTGCTCTTATTGATATGAATTCTAACCTTGACATGTTGGAGCTCATATCCATGAGTGGCTAGTTTTCTACTAGCCAAGATGATGCATTTGTGATAGTATATGATTTCTATTAGTGTGTTGTATATCTTCTCCTATTTGCATTGTATGTATTGTTTGTGTTGGAGTAATTAACCAATGCTTGCACGCACACACACACGCACACACTTAATTGAGACCGAAAGGAGACATTAGGTGTGTGAAAAGATATAGGAGAACCGGAAGGTAAAATTGACCTTAAGTGGAATTCAATTTATTATCCGGGGAGTGTTGTTCATTCATTGCACTCAAGAACTTAATCATGTTGAATCATTAAGTCTAGGGTTCTTAGACCAAGGAAGAGGCATAAAGTAATTCCATACACTCATATGAGGGGGAATTGCTAGCTTAGGAGTGCACCGATTACACATACTTGAACACTATTGGAAGGTCGGTAGGTATTTCACTCCCATGACACTACTAGAGATTAGCTTGATCATTAGAACATTTACTAGGCCTTTTATCCTTTGATCACCCATTTTTAGTATAGTTGATTGAGCTTTGTAGCTTGATCCTTAGAACATTTACTTTCTTGTTTTATTGTGAACTTAGATCAAGATAATCATGGCTTTTCGGTACTTAACCTCACAATCCACGTGGGATATGACCTTGACCACTTACTAGACTACAATTGACCCGGTACTTTGCCGGTGAGATTGGACACCTAGAAAAGTTCAATCAGGTTTTTGGCACCGTTGCCGGGGATTGTGTAACGGTTGATACTTATATTAGCTTAAAAAGTCTTGAGAATAAGTCAATGTTTTCTATTTTATTTATTTGGTGCTTACCTCTTTGGTAAGTTACCAAGTGTTGTTTGATCGTGTTCTTGTTGTTTCTATCTTGTAGTGGATGACCTGTACTCGACGCGACAAGGCCGCGCTTACTCCTCAAGTTCCGGATATTAATAAGTATATTAGGGAATGAATTGCGGAGAATAAGGTTGGTCAAGCACGTCGTGGTTTGGATCTTGGTGGAGAATCTTCCTAAGGATCGTCTAGTCAAGAAGTAGATGGCAGCATACCATGATTATGAGATCTGGAAAATGGATGTGAAAACAGATTTCCTTAACGGGAATCTGTCTGAGGAAGTGTACATGACACAACCTAAGGGTTTCACAACCGATGATGCTGGGATGGTGTGCAAACTACAAAGATCCATTTATGGATTGAAGCAAGCTTGTCAGAGTGGGAATCTTCGCTTTGATGAGACTGATAAGCGGATTTTCTACGGTCCGGTTAAACAAATAAAAACTCGAAACCTTCGCAAAATCTACTTTCTAACCGGCAGTGGACCGGGTCGATTGTAGGATAGTGCTTGAGGAGTCCGAGGTCGAACCCACAGAGATTGGTTTTTTGAGTACCACAGTCGACTTAGCACTCAGTTCAGGTCAAACAGATAGATATGAAGTTATACTATTGCGTAAAAGAGAGATTACACTACTCGAAATTCTAAACAGTTAAAAGAAGTATGGCCGAACTACGATCCAGCGGATTACTTTACCATTAGAATGATTACCCCGGGAGTGTGCCTTACTCTACCATGCCGTCTAACGAAAACTCATAGGACAAACCCCGTATTGGAACTGGACTTGATGACTAGGGCGTCAATCTAGTGCACGGGTAGGTGTCAAACTACCTTTCAAGTCCAAAATCTCTACGGTCCCGAAACCCCGTTCCCACACGTCACCGCAACATACATTTATAAGCTAACGTGTGTGCAACAATGAACAATGTTGTCAATATCATTCAAAGCTATTAAAACAATCAAAACAAGTTTCGTGATGTGGATTATCGATTATGACATTAAATTACGCTACCGCACTACCTCCCGGTTCATCCCTCTAATGGTGTTTTACCCACCTTCACATAGTTCAACCATACGAAGAATCTAGCTACTCATAATCAAATCTAAACAACACAAACGGAAGAAAAACATCACAACAACAATAGAATGACAAAAGAACATACTTACTTTATTCAACTTGGAGAAGGTACCAAATGTGCTTACAAAAGATCGAATTTTTGCTAAGTGAAAAGTTACGGATCGAAGCTAAAAGTTAGTAGATCAAAGGGAGGATTGAAAGAGGATTCTAATGATATATAACACTTGATCTAACTCTAAAAGATGAAGAAAATCGCCCACAATCTCCAAACTATCTACTATTATCGCCTCCTCTTTCTCTACTTGGTCTTTGTGAGAAAATGAGCGACTTTATATAGAAAGTAAGTCGTCCGCACGGATGTCCACCTGTCCGGACGGATCGTTTTTATTTTTTCAGTGTCCGGACGGATGCATAAGTGTCCGTCCGGATGAGATGCTCTTGTCCGTCCGGATGATAATCATCCCGTCCGGATATTTATTCTGCCTGTCCTCGGACGGGTTCTTCATCATATAATCTTCCAAAACCAAAGAGTTAGCCATCCGGACACAAAAACTCGTCCGTCCGACAGCTATTTTTCAGCCCAAATCTTCACTTTTTTCACCTCCAACCTCCGTGTTTACTTCTCGGACACGTCCAAACTCATACTTCGCTCTTTCAGGCTTCTCGAGACACCCTAGTCCTGCGTCCATATGAAAACAACACGAAACGCATAACCCGCAAACTACGGGTGCTCGGGAAAACGAGTATAAAATGCTAAAATAGGTCGAGTTTACGGAAATCCGGCTATCACTCGCCGTGCAATAAATCCTCATTTAATACTCAAGATAGAATCTAAACTCACCCGAAACATGCCGAAAATGCAATAATCGTGTCTTTGAATCAGACATGAAATGTACTGTAAAGTTGGTTCCTATCACCACCACACACTTAGCCTTTACTCGTCCTTGAGTAAATCAGGCGTTCAAACAATACCAAGGAAACAACTTTACGGTACATGCATGTATTTCAAAATATCGAGGTGAAAAGAACTTAGTTAAGTGAATGCATTACTTTGACTCTACTAGATCATGACACGGAGTGAGTGTGTGTTGAATAGACGACGACTTATGCTTATACGATTTCGGCTTGGAATACCGGACAAATGACTTTACACAATCCTGCCCTTCCTAGAATCTCCACTAATCGGGACTAACCAAGGTTAAACACGGTCCAGCAGGACTTGAATGGTTATAACGTTAGGCTAGGGTAAATTCGGTTAATCGAAAAAGGGTAATTTGGGAAACTGGAGAAAAGAGGTACGAGTGAACATAATCCAAACACGTACCACGTCTTCTTTACTATACAAACCATCCAAACTCCTTTTTGATCATTTTCAACACTTTGGGAACTATAGGACACTAAAATACCCGAACTCATTACCAAACTCGACTATGTTTCAAGTGTCGTGAGATGAGCTCGAATACTTAGTACCTATCTGACTATCCCAACCCTAACATCATCATTGCTTTAAGCTCATTGCTTTTTCAACCCTTTATTTCTATACACAAAGACAATTATTTGATTTTTTTTTTTTTTTTTTTTTTTTTTTTTTGAAATGAGACCCAAGCATCCAGGCCCAATGAGCTCCTCCTCTCCTTATAGCTCTAAAACTGAAGAAACAACACCCCGACTTAACAAAAACATCTCCCCCCACCACACACTTGCCTTGGCAAGTGTGGTTTAACAAAAGACTAAGTCCACTCGTAGGGTCAAATGAAGGGAATGTGACCAAAATAAGGCTCAAGGGTAGGTTTCTAACTAAGTAACGAAACGGCTAATAAAGCGAATGGTGGTCAGACCATTCTATCAAGGCTGAGAGGGGCTACGAAGGTCAAAAGTTCGGCTCAGGCTTATTTGGCTAAAGTAGGGTCAAAAAGAACGCCAAAACTGTCATCCCGTGTTCCTACCAAGGCCAATCCTTCTATTTCGCCTCGAAACTAGGGGTACAGGTGTGTAAAGTAATCGTGATAAGCATAACCGTCGTCAAACGTGTACTAAAAAGTGTTCCGTATCATGACAATATAGACTCACTGTGAGACATTCACAAAACTAAAGACCTTTCACCACTCAATTGTGAGAAACATGCATGTAACGTGGTGTTAAAATCTTGGAAAATTTTGAAAAAACGGCCTAGAAATCGACTCGGAAACGAGTAAAAACCAAGTTTATCACATCACGGCATAATACTTTTACGAACATGCGAATAAGCTAAGTCGTCCCCCCAACTTAAGTGAAACACCGTCCTCGGTGTGTGAACGAGAAGGAAAAAGAAAGACTTAGCTTATGAGCCCGGCAAAACGGTGCGGTCAAGTCCCGTAACGGTCGTGAAAGTAGTCCATCCCGAAACCCTAATCATTGAAAACATCCAAGAAATACATGCACGGGACATGGTCCGCATGCCAAAACATAAAATATGGGGGATTCCGGGGAGAATAAAAAGAACGACCTCGTCACGTCAGAAAACTTGAACAAGTATGTCACAAAGATAGTCAAATATGATTCAAACATACAATAGCAACCAATCCACAAGTCTAAGAAAAATCACAGAAAGTATGAAAAGGTGAAAAAGTAGCAACAAAGTGATCTCAAAACAAACTAGAAAGCTAGGGGACATGTCCAATAAAAACAGGGGGTGACAATCTAAGGAACGACGCAAAAGGAGCAGCATAAACTCTACGCGCTCGTCTAATCCTCAGATGTAGGTGGTACTGTGCCTGCAGCGTCTGTAGACGTAGTAGGAGGAGGCTCAGAGATCGAAACTGGAGTGGCCTGAGATGTCGGAGCTGGAGTAGTCTGAGAGGGGCCAGCCACATCCACTGGAGCGGCGGCGACTCTGAAAATTGTCTCAACCGCATCCTCCTCGAGACAAATCGCTATGGCCTCCTCGAGAACCGGTGCAAACTCATAAGATAGGGTGTCTAGAGGAAGCTCTGGCATAGCCGGTACAAGTGCCCCAAGTGCCTGCAAACCCTGAATAACTGTGTTCATCTGCACCCTCTGTCGGTCTAACATCTGACGCACCCCATCCATCAACAAATAACGATTTCGAGCGGCGATGGGGATGGTAGGAATAAAACCAGATCTGATCTCCTTCCTTCACTGCTCGTAACGGGACCACTGAACCCTTGGCTCACCTTCACCCTCGACGGTAACTTCCCCGGGCCTGACTCGTGCTGAGGACTCAAGGAAACGGGCTTCTTCAGATAACGTTCATCCTCGGCATACTCCTTCACCCTGGCTCGCAAACACAACCCATTCAACAAATGAATACACATGAGCTTCATATGTTGATCCTTTCGAGTTCTGGTAAGCTCTCTGTATAAAACCCGGCCAACATCAATCGGTATCTCAAAGTGTAGTGCATACAGCATCGCCAAATCTATCATGATGAACTTGTGAAAATTATCCTTTGGAAGTAGGCGATTCTGTACAAACCGAGCCTTAACCTTCCAGTCCCGAGAAAAATCAGTCGTCTTAAGCATACACCGGACATCAGTGGCCCCATGGGGTCTCGTGGACCAAGGAATCGCAGGGCTGATTGCTAACCGAAGTTCCTCAAACGGATCCTCTCCCTTGTCTTGTTTCTCTTTTATAACATCTAGATACTCCGTAGCGACAACCGGAGCCTTGTAAAAAGCAGAAATAGCCTTAGGGGTGAAAGGCACATCCACATTCCTAACTCGAACTACACCCGTGTCTAGGTCCACCTCACTCAAATTGGCCAAAAACTCCCGGGCCAACGTGTAATTCGGTTTCCTCAAATTGAAGTCCGGTATCTTGACAAAATCACCCCATTTCCGCTTTATCAGATTGTCCCTGAAGCTCTTCTCAACCTTTTCCATGTCGACCTCCCTTTCTAGGATCTCTCTCCCCTTAAACCTCATCCTAAAAGCCATTTCCGCATCATCATTAACGAACCTCTCTCGATAGGGCACAACTCCCCAGTGTGCCTTCCTAGCCGTAGCTTTCAAATCAAAAACTCGAACCTCTCGAGTCACCGCTTGACCTCCCGGGCTGTCCCTAACCTCACTAGGGCGCCCAACAGCCCCACTTGCACCCGCTGGATCGGTTCAATCGTACTAGACTTGGCCCGTCCTCGGTCTACCAAAGGTACATCCTCATCATCGAATCATCGCCTGAATCCCCACTCGAGTCTCATCTACCAAATCTCCATACAAGGGCCTTTTCCAGCCTCTCTAATGTCTACTCTCTCCCTGCCTCCACACTATGACTAAGGGCCGATTCAACGAATCAACCGGAATATCCTCAAGCCTTAACTTTTTCGAGAGGGGGTTCTACAAACCTTCCCTTACCCTTTCGATCAATCGTAAACTTGACTTTGGGAGCCATTCTCACAAACCCGAACCAAAACAAACCACCACAGGACAACGCACCAACACAATCAACCCCAAACCGCACTTTAAAAACCGTCAACAAAACCGTAAGCCAAAAATCCAAAACCAACAACCAAACCAGCCCAAAACAACCATGCAGACGTACCCACAACACCCCACACCGCCAACAACAACAATGCAACAACCAAAACGAGAAAAGGAACAAAATCAGTAAAAGCTCGATCGAGGCTCGACTCGAAAATCGACCCCGAGAAAAAAGTTGACAAAACTCAAAAAGAATTTGTTGAGACTTACCAAAATCGGTGTCGAGTGCAATAGTGCGATCGGAATCCCGACGATCCACGAATGGGCCAAAAATCGGATTTTTGTGGCGGCGCAAAACGGAAGTGAAATCTCTGATTCTCCACAATGAGCGTTTGTTTGACGATTTTGGTTGGAGAATCGAAGAGAGGGGGTAATAAGGTGGTTATAGCAACGAGAACGGAGGAAAACGGTGAAGAAACAAGGATTTGGTGGTTTGGGGAGGAAAAGGAGCGGTTATCGGTTGTGTGTGTTGAGAGGGAAATGGAGAAGAAGGAAAAAAAAAAAAATCGATGGTTATAAGAGGTTTTCGAGGTGTCCGACGGACACATTTTCTGTCGGACGGACGAGGAAGAACTGTCCGACGGATGGAAAAAGTGTCTGACGGACAAGTAGTCTGCCAGCCAATGTAAAACCAGAGATACAGCCGACGGATAGGTATTGTTGTCCGTCCGACAAGGCTAAAAACATGGGAAAAATGATTTTTAAGCATGAAGGCTCTCGGGATCATCCGGATTCAATCCTCAACACCAAAACACAAAAAACAAGTTCAAAACCAAGCAAAAACACGAGAAATGATGGGTTGCCTCCCACCGAGCGCCTTTGTTTTATGTCGTTGGCTCGACATAGTGACTTATACTATATCGGTTTTTTCAAGATTATACTACCGATACGAGCGAGGGAAACGAGGTGTAGAAAGAGAACGAATGGTGAGTTATAAGGTGGAAATGTCATGCATTGGAGTCCATGACGGGACTAAACACTTGGCTTCCTCTATCTTAGGATCCTCCAAAATCACCACTTCGAGAGCTTCATCAAACGGTAACTTTTCATACTTTTTCAAACGAAGGCCATTTGTGATTGAAGTCCCATGCTTGGGGTGCTTTATTTCTACAAACCCTGAGTCAAAAATCCTCTCAATCGTGTAAGGTCCCGACCATCGAGACTTCACCTTTCCCGGGAAAAGATGCAAACGAGTATCATACAACAGAACCTCATCTCCTACCTCAAACTTCTTTGGCTTTATCAATTGATCGTGGAGAAACTTGGTTTTCTCTTTGTATCTTGCCGAACAATCATAGGCTCATAGTCGAAACTCCTCCAATTCAACTAATCGAGCCTTCCTTCTCTCTCCACTAAGAGTCTCGTCCCATATTTAACTCTTTAATAGCCCAATGCGCTCTATGCTCAACTTCCACCGGTAAATGACACGTTTTTCCAAAGACAACCATGTACGGCGACATACCAATTGGAGTCTTGAATGCGGTTCTATGAGCCCAAAGAGTCATCCAACTTTTTAGACCAACTCTTAGAATTTCTTTCAACAGTTCGTTCAAGAATCCTTTTAATACCTCGGTTTGAAACCTCCACTTGGCCACTCGCTTGAGGGTGATAGGCCGTTCCCAACTTATGAGTCACCCCATACTTAAGTAAGTAGCTTATCTAAGTCTCTATTCGCAAAATGAGTGCCATTGTGTCGAAATGATAGTTCTAGGTACTCCAAACCGTGTGAAAATGAACCTTTTTAGAAACTTAATGACCACGTGTCTGTCATTAGTGGGGGTTGCAATCGCTTCCACCCACTTCGAGACGTAATCACAAGCTACCAAAATGAACTTGTTGCCAAATGAAGAAGGATAGGGTCCCACAAAGTCAATTCCCCAAATGTCGAAAACCTCACAAACAATGATAGGTCGTTGAGGCATCTCATTTTTCTTAGAAATTCTCCCCGAACGTTGACACGCGTCACAGGTTTTTACATAAGCATAGGCATCCTTAAAAATTGTCGGCCAATATAGCCCGCTTTGCAAAACCTTCAATGCGGTCCTTTGTCCCGAGAAATGGCCCCCGGCCTCTCTATCATGGCAGAATGATAACACGCTCAATCTCTCCCTCGCTTATACATCTCCTCGAACGCCATCAAGACACAATCGAAACAAGTAGGATCCTCCCAAACGAAGTATCTAGCCTCACTCACTAACTTCCTCCTCTCGATTCTCATCTAATTCCGACTCGATAAATCCACTTTCCGGGTAATTCACTATCGGTGCAAACCACGGAGCTCCCTCCTTTCCTTTTTTGAAAAAATTCCCTCGTTTTCCGGTAACATAGTGTCTACAACAAGCGATCGCTCATCCGAAACGAGTCATCTATTTCAACCCTTTTGATTCGTCACCTCAACTGGCTCAATCCGACTAAGATGATCGGCTATCACATTCTCACAACCTTTACGGTTTCTAATTTCCACATCGAACTCTTGAAGGAGCAAAATCCATCTCAACAAACGCGTTTCGCATCCTTCTTAGCGAACAAATATTGCAATGCGGAGTGGTCCAGATGGACAATCACTTTAGACCCCACCGGATAGGATCTAAACTTGTCGAAAGCAAAACTCACGCCAACAATTCTTTCTCGATCGTGAGTGTAGTTACATTGAGCTGGATTCAAGGTGTGACTTGCGTAATAAATCGGTCAAACAACTTATCCACCTTTTGTCCTAACACCGCCCCTACCGCCAAATCGCTAGCATCGCACATGACCTCAAACTCTTGCTCCCAATTTGGAGCTATCAAAATTGGAGCCTCACCAAAAGCTTTTAATCTCCTCAAAGCTTCCACACTCTCATCATCAAAAGTCACATTTACTCCTTCTTCAATCTAGAGGTAAGAGGTGTAGCCTTTTGGCGAACTTAGGGATAAATCTACGATAAAACCCAGCGTGCCCCAAGAAAGATCTTAACGTTTTCAAACTAGTAGGCATAGGCAACCTAGAAATAGCATCTACCTTAGCCCTATCAACCTCTATCCCTCAAATTGAAACCTTATGACCTAGGACAATTCCCTCGGTCACCATAAAATGACACTTCTCCCGGGTTCAAAATCAAATCGGTCTCTCTCACACCTAGCGAGCACCCTATCTATATTAGTCAAGCATGCATCAAAGTCGTCCCCAAAAATCGTAAAATCATCCATAAACACCGCCATACACTTATCAATCAAATCAAGAAAATGGCAAGCATGCATCTCTGAATGTCGCGGTGCATTACACAACCCGAAAGGCATTCTTGAAATGCAAAGGTGCCATAGGGACAAGTAAACGTGGTCTTTTCTTGGTCATTGACATCGATGTGAATCGATAATAGCCACTAAATCCATCGAAAACAATAAAATGCATGACCAAAGAAGCTTATCTAACTCTTGATCAACAAACGGGGTGGGAAATGATCCTTCCTAGTCTTTTCATTCAACATGCGAAAATCAATGCAGACTCGATGACCCGATGCTGCGGCGTGCGAAATAGACTCACCTTGCTCATTTTTAGCACCGTAATGCCGCCTTCTTAGGTACCACCTGTGTAGGGCTCACCCACTCACCGTCCGAGATGGGGTAGATGATGCCCAACGTCAACATTTTCACCACTTCCTTTCTTACCACTTCCATAAAATGCGGTTCGATCTCTCCTTTGCGGTTGGCGCCTCGGTCTCGCCCCATCCTCGAGGATAATTTTGTGCTTACATATGTCGGCACTAATCCCTTGATATCCACCATTTTCCATCCAAAAGCTCGTTTCTCTTCTTCAAGACTTGAACTAGCTTTACTTCCTGCAAGGTCATTAGTGAAGCAGATATAATAACTGGAAGTAAATCACTACCTTCAAGGAAAACATATTTGAGGTGTTGAGGAAGCGGTTTCAACTCCAAATCCGTCGGTGGTTCCTCAATGGATGGCCTTGGCATATCCTCTGGCGAACCGAGATCCAGTTTCTTAGTCCAGCTACCTTCCATGAACTCTCCCGCCTCGAGATGCATGGCATAAACTCGCATCACCCGGCTGTCGTCAGTCACCTTGCATGATTTCATCAAACATTTCTCCAGTGGTTCTTTGTGCCCCTGCAAATTCACATTCTCCAAAACACACGGGTGGATAACATCTATCGAGAAACAATCATTCATCTCATTCTCAGGGTGTTTCATGGTTTTGTAAACATTAATCTTAACACTATCTTGACCAACTCTTAAAATGATATCCCCCCTCTATCTTAACGTCTATCAAGGTCTCCCCAGTATTTAGGAAAGGCCGACCCAACAAAAGAGGTGTTTTAGAATCAGAGTCCATATCAAGAACCACGAAATCAACTGGAAACACAAATTTATCAACTTGAACCAACACATCCTCGGCTACTCCTAGCGGTGTCCTAACTGACCTATCCTCCATTTGCAAAGTCATGCCCGTTGGTTCTAATCTCCTAGGCCCAAATTTATCATAGATCGACTTTGGCATCAAACTAATCGATGCCCCAAATCGCATAAACACATTTTTGAAAACAGTCTCTCCTATGGTTATTGGGATAGTAAACCGCTTCTATCTTGAATTTTGGGAAGGATTTTATTCTCAAAAATGGCGGAACATTCATAACTCAACTGGACCATCTGTTGCATTTTCTCTTTGCTTGAAAGCATATTCTTTAAAAACTTGAAATATGATGGGATGTTAGCAATGATATCCAACATTGGCATGGTCACTTCAAATTTCCTCAACATTTCCAAAAATTTGGCTTGACTTTGGGTCAAGACCTCCTTTTTAGTTGTTTTGGGAGGAAATGGTAAAGTGGTCACGTCAAAACCCGGGGGAGGAGGGGGAATTTTACCTTTACTACCTTTAGGCCTGAGTGGTGGCGATGGCTCTTCTTCCTTTACATCGATGATTATCGTATCCGACTTTGGCCTCGACGCTTCTTCCCACTTCCGCTTGTATTCTTCCACTTCCCTTTCCAACCTCGAGATTCACTCTTTTTCAGCCCTTTTCTCAACATCCTCATCAAAACCTTCTTGCTCACCCAACGGCCCTTTGTAATCACAAAATTTCTCTTTCTCGGAGTTTGGCACCATTTTCTCAAGTTCTCGACCTTGTTGACCCGTCTCTTTACCACTCCGGGTGACTACCGCACAAACATCTTTAGATTCCTTGGGGTTCCTCTCCGTGTTACTAGGGAGCCCCGTACTCAAAGGCGGTTGAGATCTATTCTCGGTCAACTGGCCCATCTGAATCTCCAAATTCCGTATGGCCGCTCTCTGTTCAATCACAAGCTTATTCAACTGATCAAGGCCTTCTTCCGAGGACTTTCTTTGACTTCCCGAACTACCCCCTTGTTGATTATTGGAGCTGTTTTGCTTATGGGCATTCGGATGTTGGTAAGTCTCGGGATTTTGATTTCCGGCTTGTTGAGTATTCTGCTGGTTGCTCCCTTGTTGCCCTTGCTCTCGACTCCCATTATCTCTATTCTGATTATTGCCCCATTGGCCTTGTCGATTCTGACCCCAACTCTGATTACTTGAATTCTGATTTTGGCTTTCATAACCTTGGTTGTTGGAGTTTTGATGTTGTCGACCCCAACTACCTTGATTATTCTCTCTCCAACCACCTTGGAAATTCTGAGGGTTCCCTTGCTCTCTATTCTGATTCCAACCTCGGTTGCCTTGGCCTTGATTATTTTGGTTCCACCCTTGGTTCCTCGGTCCCAATTCCTTGGCCACCTTGATTTCCTTGGTTCCAATTTTGGCCTTGTTGGTTGTTGTTCCATGAATTCCCAAAATTCTCGTTCCCTCCATTATTCCTGAATTGTTGTGATTCCACTTTTCCTTGGTTGTTGTTGTCTTGGTTCCAATTCCTCCTAATTATTTCCAATGTAATTCACATCATTCGGTTGCATCTCTTCTTCCATGCCAAGTCCCATTGATGATTCAAAATCTTGATAGTATGGTGGAGCCTTCAAGTTTGAATTATTACCCCACTGATTGTCTGGATTCATTGGCCCACCAAAACTCTGCTGTTGTCCAAACTGAGGGTTCTTCCCGGGACTTTGTTGACTACTACCACTCGAGCTTCCCACTCCCAATCTGTTGAGTCGGCTACCAACTCTTCCACCATACTGCAATGGTTGTGGTGAGACACACTTCCTATAGGTTCTTTGAGGAATCGGCTGTGGGGCCGGCTGTGGTGTCTGTCGAGGTAACTGCTGAGGACAAGCCGACCTACTCGGATTCGAACAAAACTGAGCTGAATGATTACCTCCACATAACTGACAAACCTGTAATGCTTCTTCCATTTTCTTCACCTTGGTTTGTAGTGCCAACAACTCATTGTGTGCAGCTGTCTCTTTGTCCAACTGTTCTTCAAGTGCCTTAACAGTTTGGTGAGACTCATTCGGGTTGTCTGTCCCTGAACTTGAAACCCATTCATCATCTCTTTCAATTGCATCATTGATATGTTGCATAGCCAACTCGGGATCAATCCTTGTCAAACCCTTTCCACTTGCCGCATCCAAAAGATTTCTATCCGACTTATCCAAGGCTCGATAGATTTTTATAACTTGCTCAACCGTACTCAAATTGTGGGGAGGGCACTTCTTCAACAAAGCCCTAAACCTCTCAACGGTCTCTTTCATTGTTTCTCCTTTTCTTCCACTAAAATTATGAATTTCACGCTTCAAATCTTCAATCTTTGCCGGAGGAAAATATTTTTTCAGAAAAACATCGGCGACTTCCGCCCAAGTAGATAGAGAGCCATGTGGTAGAGTATTAAACCATGTTTTTGCAGCCCCTCTCAAAGCAAACTGAAACATCATCAACTTGAGTGCCTCCTCGGTCACTCCATTATACTTCAATGTCGAGATTATTTGTAGATAATTGTCCAAAAACTCATTAGGATCCTCATTCCTTTGCCCATAGAAAACCGCATTCTCACTGATAAGATTTATGACATTTTGCTTTGGTTCCATGTTGTTGGCATGGACAACAAGAATTCTGATTGGATTATGGCCAGTCCCTTGGTATGGAGTAACCACATAATCTCTCGCTGAAACAAACCCTTGATTGGCGGTGGGGGTCATTCGTTCTTTGTTGATTCGCGTTATTCGATTAGCTTGAAGAAGGCGATTACGTGCCGCTAATTGTTGAACCAAGCCCGAAGTAAGTCTTGATTGTCCCGACCCGGTGCTTGTTGTTGTTGGTATGCGTTCCCTTCCAGGCGGGATCGAACAAATTCCTCCCATCTGTCCGTGCAACCAAAGGAGGATTTCTTTCACGTGGAGGAGGAGTATTTAGATGGCCCAATCCTCCAACTTGAGATGTATCATCACCATTCAACCTATCTCTTCCGCTGGTCGTCATACTTTCTTCCTCTCGAAGAAGAATCCGAAGCTTCTTGTCCGTCCACGGTGTGCGAAGCCGAGGCGATTTATCTTTTTCTCAATTGGCTTGCGTGCCTATCAATCTCCGGGTAAAAGGCTCAGAGGAGTCCCGAAACTCCGGGTCATACACCTGCAAGTCAAATCAAACAACAAGAAAACAATAAAGAAAACGACCTAAGCCCAAGCTTTCGGTCAACTTTTGTGATATCAAAGCGTTACCAATCCCCGGCAACGGCGCCAACTTGATAAGCGGATTTTCTACGGTCCGGTTAAACAAATAAAAACTCGAAACCTTCGCAAAATCTACTTTCTAACCGGCAGTGGACCGGGTCGATTGTAGGATAGTGCTTGAGAGTCCGAGTCGAACCCACGAGATTGGTTTTTGAGTACCACGATCGACTTAGCACTCGGTTCGAGTCAAGCAGATAGATATGAAGTTATACTATTGCGTAAAGAGAGATTACACTACTCAAATTCTAAGCGATTAAAAGAAGTATGGCGAACTACGATCCAGCGGATTACTTTACCATTAGAATGATTACCCCGGGAGTGTGCCTTACTCTACCATGCCGTCTAACGAAAACTCATAGGACAAACCCCGTATTGGAACTGGACTTGATGACTAGGGCGTCAATCTAGTGCACGGGTAGGTGTCAAACTACCTTTCAAGTCCAAAATCTCTACGGTCTCGAAACCCCGTTCCCACACGTCACCGCAACATACATTTATAAGCTAACGTGTGTGCAACAATGAACAATGTTGTCAATATCATTCAAAGCTATTAAAACAATCAAAACAAGTTTCGTGATGTGGATTATCGATTATGACATTAAATTACGCGCTACACTACCTCCCGGTTCATCCCTCTAATGGTGTTTCACCCACCTTCACATAGTTCAACCATACGAAGAATCTAGCTACTCATAATCAAATCTAAACAACACAAACGGAAGAAAAACATCACAACAACAATAGAATGACAAAAGAACATACTTACTTTATTCAACTTGGAGAAGGTACCAAATGTGCTTACAAAAGATCGAATTTTTGCTAAGTGAAAAGTTACGGATCGAAGCTAAAAGTTAGTAGATCAAAGAGAGGATTGAGAGAGGATTCTAATGATATATAACACTTGATCTAACTCTAAAAGATGAAGAAAATCGCCCACAATCTCCAAAACTATCTAATATTATCGCCTCCTCTTTCTCTACTTGGCTGCTGTGAGAAAATGAGCAGCTTTATATAGAAAGTAAGTCGTCTCCATGGGATGTCCACCTGTCCGGACGGATCGTTTTGATTTTCCAGTGTCCGACGGATGCATAAGTGTCCGTCCGGATGAGATGCTCTTGTCCGTCCGGATATTTATTCTGTCCGTCCGGACGGGTTCTTCATCATATAATCTTCCAAAAACCAGTGAGTTAGCCGTCCGGACACAAAAACCTGTCCGTCCGGACAGCTATTTTTCAGCCCAAATCTTCACTTTTTTTCACCTCCAACCTCCGTGTTTCGCCTCGGACACGTCCAAACTCATACTTCTCGTCTTTCAGGCTTCTCGAGACACCATAGTCCTGCGTCCATATGAAAACAACACGAAAACGCATAACCCCGCAAACTACGGGTGCTCGGGGAAAACGAGTATAAAATGCTAAAATAGGGTCGAGTTTACGGAAATCCGGCGATCACTTTCGCCGTGCAATAAATCCTCATTTAATACTCAAGATAGGGTCTAAAACTCACCCAAACATGACCAAATGCAATAATCGTGTCTTTGAATCAGATGCAAATGTCTTTGTAAAGTTGGTTCCTATCAGAGACAATCAAACAGTTTGATTTCATCAAGAATGAAGATGAGCCGTGTGTTTACAAGAAGGTTAGTGGGAGTGCCGTTGTTTTCTTATAACTTTATGTAGATGACATATTGCTCATAGAGAATGATATTCCTATGTTACAGTCGGTTAAAGTTTGGTTATCCAAGAACTTCTCTATGAAGGACTTGGGAGAAGCAGCCTATATTCTAGGAATTAAGATCTATAGAGATAGATCTAAGAGGTTGTTTGGTCTATCACAATCCACATACATACACAAGATGCTGAAGAGATTCAACATGGAGCAATCCAAGAGAGGATTGTTGCCTATGTCACATAAGGTCTACCTGTCAAAGGAAATGTGTTCTAAGACAGAGGAGGAAATGGCACATATGATTAAGATCCCTTATGCTTCGGCTATCGGGTCCATCATGTATGCCATGTTGTGCACTAGACCGGATGTCTCGTACCCTCGAAGTATGACTAGTAGGTACCAGGCAAATCCAGGTGATAGTCACTGGGTTGCAGTCAAGAACTTTCTAAAGTACATAAGACGTACTAGGGATATATTCCTGGTTTTCGGGAACAATTATTTGGTATTACGAGATTACACAGACGCCAGTTTTCATGCTTAATAGCGGAGCAATTAGCTGGAAGAGTTCCAAGCAGGAGACTACTGTGGACTCTACAACGGAAGCCGAGTATATAGCAGCCTCGGAGGCGGCAAATGAAACGGTTTGGATGAAGAAGTTCATTACTGAACTTGGTGTGGTTCTCTCCTTTAACGGTCCAGCCCCACTGTACTGTGATAACAATGGGGCAATTGCTCAGTCAAAGGAACATCGGTCTCATCAGAAGTCCAAATATGTGCTACGGCGCTATCACTTGATTCGAGAGATAGTATATAGATGAGATGTAAATATAGAGAAAGTCCACAAGGATGATAACATAGCTGATCCGTTAACCAAGGAGTTGTCGCAAGCAAAGCTTGATAAACATGTTCACATGCACGGGCTTAGGCATATGTGTGATTGGATTTAGGCCAAGTGGGGGATTGTTGAAAAGGTGCCCTAAACCCAATCGGGTCGGACCGGATCCGACCGGGTCGGGTCATTTACAATCTATTTAGTTCATGTAATAACTTTATTATGATTAATAAAAGCACTTTTGTTATTATATATTTTGTTTATCTTTATGAACCAATTATGTTATTGAATATATAGTAACATCCTTAGTATTAAACTGTGATATAGAAACCATGATAGTGTTTATGGTTGACGAGATCTCTAATCACTTTAAATAAGTTTGATACTTAAAAGCCTTTACTCGTATGTACTATCAAACAGGACATTGATAGTATGATTAGACTAGCACGTATTGAATGTCTTATATCTTATTGAAGATGTGGATAGATCTTGTCTATCAAAGTGTGGAGACACTTGGACTGTACGTGGACGTGTATTGGAGAATGCGTACGTTAGACTGGCCCACTTACATTAAGTGTCGTAGTATGTGATAGTTCTGTAATTATCCTGAGACCGGAGTCTACATAGCATCACGGTGTGGATTGATGTGCTTTGACGCTATTGAGGTTTCCCTAGCCATGGGGCGATCATGCGGTAGTGCTCGGGTATGATATTGAAGCATTCGTAGGATACATGTTTGTTCATCCGGAAATCGCATATCCTATTAGTAGGAGTGAATATCTGAAATGGCCTTCTTATAAGGAATGTCTAGCTCTAGTGAATCTTTGCAAAGTGGAAGTAAATGAGTTATTCCAAGAGAGCATGATATCCAGATTATAAGATACGATCGTTGCTGTACTGACACTCGAGATACGATTGTATGGATATTGTAGCAGCGATAGGATTCTATTCACACGGTAACTGTTTTACATGAAAGCTGTGATGCACCGACACTTTAATTTGGTCGCCGTACGCCGTGTCCGACACAAGAAACGACACGACACGCTCCGACACCGTGTCCGACACGTGTCGGCTGATTAAATTAATATTATTTAAAATTTAAATATCCGACACGCTTCGACACACTGTCGACACTCCCCGACACGGCACCGACACTCCTAAACCCAATTTATTATTATTTTTTCTTTATTTATGTTTTTTTCAATGGAAACGTTAAAATACACGTTTTTCATTTCTATAATAATTAAATAAATAATACGCCGTATCACCGTGTCCGTGTCGTGTCGTGCGACGTGTCCATGTCTGTGTCTCTACAACATAGAATGAAAGGTAGTTGTCATCGCTTTTGACTCTTTTGGTGATTGGGGGTCACGGTGTGTTACTGAACGTTATTCCGTGATCATTAGGTATAAAGGGCATTTTTGTTATTTGCACTTTGTGTCTACGGACAACATATTCGGAAGCCTATCGGGTCACACACATAAGAACATCTATCCAGATTAAAATGCGGTTATAGTGATAACCAAATAATGCTTATCTCGACTATAAAGTGTTATAGTGATTAAATTAATATGGTGGTATTTATTTATTATGAATAAATTAAATACAAGATATTAATTATATTAATTAATTAAAGAATATTCCGGATGCCAATTTATGGCTATGGGGCGCAGATGCCGGTGTATAAGATACACTTGGATTGTGCAATTTAATTAATTGTATTATCATATATTAAAATAGGATATTAATAGATTTATGAAAAATAGATTTATGGTAATAAGATAAAGATAGTCAATATTAGTATTGACGATATCTTGGATTTATTTAATATATGATATTAAATTAAATGAGATAAATCTAGAATATCTATTTTCCTTATTTTACTAGTAAAAATTTTTCTTTCTCATTAATCTACTAGGAAGCTTCTCCCCATCAGTTTGGGAATCATCTGGGGTGCCACACACCCTATATAAGAAAAATGTTGGCTAGCTCTTTTATACATCACAATTAGAAGAGTTCTAATTTGCAAAATAAACAGAGAGCTTCTTAGAGAGAGATTTAGAGAGAGAAAATGCCGGTCTAGCAACCAGATTTTTCTAGTAGCAATCGAAGGAGGGTTCCGGCGGGGTGCTCGTGTGGATATTAATAGAGGCCGGACACGTGGACGGCATACGCGCATTACTACTCTCCTTAGATGGCCAGAGCATCGATCTTTTAGATCAAGCAAGGTAATCACCGTCTAATAGCTCAACGTGTTTATTGTATTAAACGGAGTCGATATTGGGATCGGAAATCAAATTTTAAATTCCGCTGCGTTAAACTAGTTGATTTCCTGACAACTATATCCTAATTGATGAAGAGTAAGCATAATATTTCTATTGTTTAACACATTGGTTTCACAGTGAACTTAAAAACAACTAAACTTGTCTTGTTTGCTGAAATTATTGATTAGGAAATTGCTAATTGTTTTAAGGCTTTGGGAATATTTCTTGGATAATGAAGAAGTAAAAGTCTCTACTAGGCTTCCAGGATCAACATTGGTGGTTGGCTTGAATTTGAGAGTAACCACTTACCACGGTATGCAAATTTGAGATTTACGCACACATAATGAAAATATTGCTTAAAATGCATTATTTTTCATTTATCATATGTATTCTCATTATTTAGGTATATCACTTACCACACAAAAGTTGAATGCCTATTTTATGGTGGATCCTCCATTGCCAGATGCTGGACATATGTGTGAATGGTATGAAAAAAATATCTTATACTTGCTTGTGTACCTCAAATATATATCATGAAGGACTATTCTGGCTATGTTTGCTTTTTTACTCATGAGCAGTTTCCCCCTTTCAATCAATCGTTTATGCTATTTTATGCGTGGATATATAATTTCTTTGCCTACTTTGTTGGCTCCGCCCCTTTCCATGTTTAGGTTTTAAGTTATTTTAATTCACAGCCATTGACCACGCCTTTAATAAATTTGATGGAAACCGACACTATACTGAAATAACGCTATTTTTACATCATTATTCTCTTTTCCATGAACATAATTAGTTTATCAAGCTTAAATATCAACTCAACTGATTTTTTTTACCTATAGACATACAAAGTAAATACATCTGCATATGAATCTGTAAACATGTATAAAGAGAACAATACGGAGATTGCTGAATTATAGAAGAATAAAGAGTATGATGATGCTGAAATAGTGCTACGAACACCAACAAGTTCAGATCTGTGTAAGACCAAAGATGTGACTACCAAGTTGAAGAGGTATATAAATAGAAATCTATAGTATAAAACATATTATTTGATTTTCTCCCGGTATTAAAAATAATGTTTTGTTTTTCTTTTGAATAGTTCAAAGCAGCCTGGGTTGAAGGAAAATTGCAATTAATGCCTGGACAAGATAAACTATGGCAAACTATATGTGGAAACTGCAAAAATACCTTAAAGGAAGAGTAAACTGGAACTTTACATGTTATTCTTACGGTGAAAGAACAAGGATCACTGCACGGTAAATGTTGTCTTTATACATTTTTTGACAGATATAACAATGATTGATAATTAATAATACGTTATGGACTTCAAATTTTACAGCGGTCATATGGAAATCTACTTGATTGATGATTCTGGAACACTTGGTGCTACGGTGTTGTCACGGATTTATCTAATGAAAAACAACAAGTAATAAAATTTATAAATCCGGTATACCCCAAGTGTAGGGATCGTAGTGTAGCGATTAATACCGGAGTCGATCACAGGGAATCGGGGTATCTAGTTCATTAATTTTCCTATGATTGTTACTACTAAAACGAAACTAAAAACGATAAAATAAACTGGACAGAGGATTGTCAGTCCAAAGCCAGGAAGGATAAAAGCGAAAACGAAATCTAAACTATAAACTATAAAATAAACAGTAAACGAGAAGATGATCATGGTGATTAAACAACAAACAAACAATAATCCACCGATCCCGCAACCCTTAATTTCCTCTCTAAAGTTATCTTGTGATGATTTAATTAAAGATGTGGTTCACCTATCAAAGGTATGAATTCTACTCTCGTAGATAATTCGCTTTATCAATCTCTCATCTCTCGATATATAAGATTGACGCTTATCAAAACATGGTGTAAGATCTCTCAATCTAGCAACCTAGAAATCTAACCTATCAACTCTCGTTATGTCAAGGTTAAAAATCCCATCTTTCCCATGGTGATCTAAGGTTTACACCGATTCTCATCATATGGTAAACATCAACAACAATTCATCTTTCGATATCGATTGCATAACAAATAATCATGGAAAAGATACAACTTTGAATTAAAATCACAACATAAACTCAGATTGGAAATAGAAAAACCTGATGGAAAAGATTCAAATCGTTTGATCATGTTCAGCCCCAAGCGTTGAGCATAAAACGCAGCAGCAAAACATAAATAAAACGGAAAAGAAACAAGAAAAATCGCAACCCCAGGCCTCCCTGAGGGGGGCAGGGCCGCTAGGTTTTCTCCTAATGATTGTGTATCAATAGGTCTCAATAATGTATCTCTTAGGGTTGAAATCCATTTGCTATTTATAGGGAAAGTAAGTCGGTTGTCTTTGAAGTCGGTGTTGGGCGCCCGTCCGCTTTGTTGGGCGCCCGTCCAAGATGCCTTGGACTTGCTTCAGACGCCCATCCACTCCAGCGTCCAAACTCTCTGTATCAAAAATCTCACTGGGCCTTGCAAATCCAATATTACAGACGCTTGATCCAGGCTGGACGGGACTTGGGCGCCTTGATTCAATGCTAGATCCAAATTCAAATCTTCAACTCTATCTCTTTTCTTCTAGCCAATTCCATCCTTATCTCTTCTATCATCAATATAATTCGACTCTTATCTCTTTTTGATCTTCATTTGAGCATCAAACACGTACCTACAACACATCAAAACATTGCAAAATGTAGTAGTATCCAAATAAACATAAAATCATCAATAAAACACATAAATTAACCAATTTTGCAACTAACCCATTAAAAACATCACTTGCTCAATATTTCAATATAAAGCTCGATTTCTATGAAAAACATCCACATATGGGGGAAATTGATATAAAATATATCCTTATAAAACGTATAAAATCACCCTTAACAACTCCCTCACACTTAGCTTTTGCTCGTCCCGAGCAAAACAAAACGAAAATTAGGGCTCGAGACATATAAACATTTATGCAACCATAAAGCATATTCAATAGTTTAGAGGTTCACCCAAGTGTGTGTGCATAGCCATAATAAATTTCCACTAAATCCACACTTGAAATTGATTCAAGCAAAACTAGCCAACATCCCATTTAGATCAGAAATATAAAAAAACGATTATAACATGCACCTCACAAAACATACATATTCCGAAAAGAATGATAGAGGGTATTTAAGACCTTTCTGACATACTCATAGGATAATCCCTACAACATATCATTCAGTTTATACTGGGGATAGTTAGAAGATAACTAAGGTTTTCAACCATCTTTTCACAATACCATTTGCTAATTTTTCTTAAAGTTCTCTTAATTACACACGTATAGCATATGCCCTCATTCCCAGCAATAGGACGTTTCGTGATAACACCCTAGTTGGACTACTATCATCAGCGATGGGAGCTATTGACCTCATAGTGGTATAGGGCGTTTATGATAATGCCCTACCTACACTCTCAAATCATTGGCGACTACTTCCGACACTTATATATATATATATATATATATATATATATATATATATATATATATATATATATATATATATATATATATATATATATATATATATATATATATATATCTTATTCATATTATTCATCTTAGATTGGTATACAAACCTTAAATTATATCCCTCCTATCACATTCAAACCTTCAAATATTCACAGTATGTCATACTTTAATTCTAAACACAACCTATTAAAATTTTCAAAATTCGTATGTAAGCAAAGAATCATGCGATAATAATCAAGAATCTCTAATCAAATGGGCATAGCTTTAAAATATAGCTCATCATTTACTATGGCACGTGAAAAATACATCTCAGGTGAAACAACTAACTTTACTAAATATGCAAAATAACGCACCAATGATATAAAAACTCAAATAAAGATATGCCTTTGTTCACTTGGGACAAAACAAACAAATTTTTTAAAATTTAGCACTTTTTCATAGAAATATAATAGTATGGCAAATGAATGTAGATACATAAAACCATTTCCCTCCCCCACACTTAAATTACAACATGTCCTCATGTTGTGCAGAATTAAAGAAAAGATAAAAGAACTTAGCTGATTTGGTAATGATATGAAGATTGGCTGAAAAAGGATAGATAATCGATCCGCGATTCCGAGGCACGAGATGTCATAGGTATTCCTCTCCAGATTCACTTCCAAGGCCAGCTTAACAAGAACAACTAAAAAAATACCTGCACCACTTGAAAACATAGCAGTATCTCGGGGAACACGGGGGAATATAACATGGCAAAAATAATTATAGACAAGAAATAAGCACATGATATAATGGCTCAGATGGAAAAATCACCACACAGGGAAAACACAGGACACCTAAGCGTCAAATAAGCCACAAAAGCTTTACAATACAAATATGGACCACATGTGCATACAGAAATAATGATAGAGGACACTACAAAGTAGCAGGGCTAGGTGCACTAAAAAGATAAATAAAAAAATAAAAAGAAAAAACAGAATAAAATACAATGCAACTAAATGATATGCAACTATACTTAAAAAGGCAAAACGAAAATAAAGAAAATAAACTAGCCCAACTAATTCCATAGATGTCACCCTTATCTAAGCACAGTCAAGAATATAAACGTCTACTCAATAACGCCACAGAAGTGCAACAAAATTCGATTATGCAAAGCCACAGAAGCTTGCCATGTGAAGTGTAGATGTGCCTTTAACAACCCTAACACCCTAGATAGACGACAAAAGGAACAGCATAAATCAAATTTGAATCACGTCTAGCTAGGTGAATTACTCAACATGGACTGCAATAGATGGAAAGAAAACCATAACGGTGAAAGAACAGGACATCTACGCATATACAAAGGCCACAGAGGCTCACATGGAAAAGAAGTCATAGAGATTTTTTCAGATTAAGCTCTTATAAAGATGAAACATATACATGGAACATTACAAAATAGTTAGGCTAGGTGCAACTACATGAAAATATATTACAATGCAATGTACATGATATGCAATTAAATGATATGCATCTAAATGATATGCAAAAATAAAAGAAAGAAAACTAGCCCACTCATTTGCAACGCGACATGTATATAATAAACGCTACCAAATAATGACAAGCTTCGATAAGCGAGCAATGACTATTCATTACATGCATGTAAGGTGACGCGCCTTAAGACTCATCAAAGGTGATAGTATTATGGAGAACCAACAGTTAGCTTATACTAAACAGATATAACTCATAAGATGCAATGGTAGCAACGGAAAACCGACAGTAGCTACCCATATGAGCTACAAAAATAACAAGAAAGCACATAGGTCTCAAAGCTCACAAGATTCATCACAACGATATGTAGCATACGAAACCGACATTAGCTACTAAATAACAATAAAACGATTATAGCATCCCGAGAACCGACATTAACTATAACATGCATGGATGAATCATGTAAATAAAAATTAATCAATTATTTAACATGGATCGGCAGATGGAAAGATGTAAACATGCAAGTTCAGAACATCTACGTAAAAATAACTAGCCACAGAAGCTCATATGGAAGTATCCACGTCAAATAAAGCATTAAAAATCAAGTTAAGAAAAATTTGAACTAAGCATCTCACAATCACGACTTACCTAACACTCAACTAATAAAACAACTAAGTGTGTGTGAATGAATTTCATGACACCTCTTATAAGTGCATCCCAAGAATCGAGGTAAATGGGTGTGTAAGATAAAGCCATGCCACAACAATAACGCCGAAACACAAACAGTCACTCTAACATGGACCCGCATAGATGGAAAAGGCCACAGAGGCTTAAAGTAAAGCATCCAAGTCGGGGTGAAAGAATGCAAATTCTTATTACTATATTCATCACAAACCCTTAACATTTTAAAAAAGCGGGTGGTTGGACGGCCGTTCATGTGTATGGACGGGCGTGCAGTCTGATTTTATGAATCTGGGTGGTCGCACGTCCAGGTTCTGTAAAAGCATAACCAGAATAAGTGGGGTTGGATGGACGGGCGTTCACTTCTCTGGACGCACGTCCGAGGCCACACAGAGTAATGCGCACCAAACAGAAACTCGACCTATATCATAAACCTTAGATACACTTCGTACATCATAAACCCTAGAAGCTTTAAGAAACCCTTGTTTTTATTAGGAAAAGAAAACCTAACCCTAGAAGAAAAAGAAACCTAATAAACCCTAATGACCAAACCCTAGTAAAAAAAACTACCTAAAAAAAAAAACTCGTCATCTAATTCACGTTTCACAAATCGAGTTAAAAAAAACTTTTTGCACATTCTTAACCCAACGGTCATCGAAACACGGCAAAAAAAAAAAAAAAACTCTCAATTTATTTAACACTACTTTTTATTGAAAGAAATAAAGAAACAGAAACAGAAAAAGATACGGAAAACCTAAACAGAAACCTACCTACGAAAAATTTAAAACAGGAAAACAGAAAACAATAAAAGGGAGAAAAAAACGTGTTGAAATCTTCTGAGCCCAAAATGGAAGGGAAAACAGTGGATTTTGACCTCGAAAACGGTGTCTTTTGGCCGTTTGTCATGTCGTCAGCGTCGGAACGAGCTTTCCGAATTGGGGTCCTGCGCTCCAAACGGACACTCGAGCGAAAAGTTACGACAAAATACTAACGAGTGCTAAACGAGCCTTTTATCCAAAAATTTGACCGCGCGAAAACGTGGAGTCGATGATTCAACCTCGTAACCCTACCTACGAAAACCTACCTACGAAAAACGAAACCTAGTACATTTATTTAATAAGCAAAGAAAGACAAACCAAGGTATCTACCTAAAAAAAAAAAAAAAAAAAAAAAAAAAACAGACAGAGCGGGCGGCCAGGCGTCCCAAGGTGCTGCACGGACGTCTGCCTGGAGAGAAAACGAGACGGGCGTCCAATTCTTTGGGCGCTGCGTGCACTGAAACAAAACACAAACAGAGACGATCAGATTTGGACGGACGGGCGTCCAATAGCTCAGGACGCCCGTTTACGTTCAAACTGAAGCACATAAACGCTGCTAAACACGAAAACAGGTCCAAACAAAACACGAAAGCTAAACAAAACCCTAATTGGAACCTAAACACAAACCTGTGAAAAAATTAATAATCACTAGATAACACAAACTACCTACGAAAAACAAAACATAACAACTTTAGAAAAAATTAATAAGAAACTAGACGACCGTACCGATTCCCTGGCAACGGCGCCAAAAACTTGTTTTTGGTTCCGTTGGCGGGAATACTCACCACTATACTACCTTAGAAAAATTAATAATGAACTGGACAACCGCACCGATTCCCCGGCAACGGCGCCAAAAACTTGTCACGGATTTATCTAATGAAAAACAACAAGTAATAAAATTTATAAATCCGGTATACCCCAAGTGTAGGGATCGTAGTATAGCGATTAATACCGGAGTCGGTCACAGGGAATCGGGGTATCTAGTTCATTAATTTTCCTAAGATTGTTACTACTAAAACGAAACTAAAAGCGATAAAATAAATCGGACAGAGGATTGTCGGTCCAAAGCCGGAAAGGATAAAAGCGGCGAAATCTAAACTATAAACTATAAAATAAACGATGAAACGAGAAGATGATCATGGTGATTAAACAACGAACAAACAATAATCCACCGATCCCGCAACCCTTAATTTCCTCTCTAAAGTTATCTTGTGATGATTTAATTAAAGATGTGGTTCACCTATCAAAGGTATGAATTCCTACTCTCGTAGATAATTCGCCTATCAATCTCTCATCTCTCGATATATAAGATTGACGCTATCAAAACAAGGTGTAAGATCTCTCAATCTAGCAACCTAGAAATCTAACCTATCAACTCTCGTTATGTCAAGGTTAAAAATCCCATCTTTCCCATGGTGATCTAAGGTTTACACCGATTCTCATCATATGGTAAACATCAACAACAATTCATCTTTCGATATCGATTGCATAACAAATAATCATGGAAAAGATACAACTTTGAATTAAAATCACAACATAAACTCAGATTGTAAATAGAAAAAACCTGATGGAAAAGATTCAAATCGTTTGATCATGTTCAGCCCCAAGCGTTGAGCATAAAACGCAGCAGCAAAACAGAAATAAAATGGAAAAGAAACAAGAAAAATCGCAACTTGACCTCCCCCCAAAAGAAGCTGGGGGCCGCTAAGGTTTTCTCCTAATGATTGTGTATCAATAGGTCTCAATAATGTATCACTTAGGGTTGAAATCCCGCTGCTATTTATAGGGAAAGTAAGTCGGCTGTGCTGAAGTCGGTGTTGGACGCCCGTCCGCTTTGTTGGACGCCCGTCCAAGATGCCTTGGACTTGCTTCAGACGCCCGTCCACTCCAGCGTCCAAACTCTCTGTATCAAAAATCTCGGCTGGGCGCCAATCCAATATTACAGGCGCCATCCAGGCTGACGAGACTTGGGCGCTTGATTAACTAGATCCAAATTCGAAATCTTCAACTCTATCTCTTTTCTTCTAGCCAATTCCATCATTATCTCTTCTATCATCAATATAATTCGACTCTTATCTCTTTTTGATCTTCATTTGAGCATCAAACACGTACCTACAACACATCAAAACATTGCAAAATGTAGTAGTATCCAAATAAACATAAAATCATCAATAAAACACATAAATTAACCAATTTTGCAACTAACCCATTAAAAACATCACTTGCTCAATATTTCAATATAAAGCTCGATTTCTATGAAAAAACATCCACATATGGGGGAAATTGATATAAAATATATCCTTATAAAACGTATAAAATCACCCTTAACAGGTGTTTTCTCCACTTTTCAAAAAACTGACTGAATTCACAACAACCCATCTTTATGAAGCAGATAATCAGGTATGGTATTTACATATAGTTAATCTTGGTTTTCAATGCTTGCATATAGGTAATTTTGGATCTTGGTTCTAAATATGATTTATGTTTTCACACAAGTATTATATGGGAGATTGTGCATGGTCTTGATTACATGTATGGGGTTAGGCATGTTTTTGTTACATATATTTATATGTTGTATTAATATATACTCCCTCCGTCTCATTTTGTTTGGGACTTTTAGGAACTCATAAAAAATAAGGAGACATCATTTAATGTCTTGTCAACTCATTAAAAACATAGCTCAATTACAATTACATCCTTTTGTGTTCTTCTACATTTTTCAATAAATTGTTATAGGAGGTCATTTTAGACATTTAAGAGACAAATTTAAATCTAAACATTAGAAGTGGGACTAATTTTGGGACATCCCAAAAAGGAATAAGTCCCAAACAAAGTGAGACGGAGGGAGTATTTTTTAGTTGAAGCTTTCAGTCCTGTCTATCTGAGCAAGAATAGTATCTAAAGGTAGAACTTTTGTGTTGTATCGTGTTCGGTAAGTTTTTAATTTATTATTTTACCGGAACACCCCAAGTGCAAGGCACGTTGTAGTGGGTATTACCGGGTCGTCCAAGGAATCGAATGATGTCGGAAACAAAAATACAGTTAACGTACCGGTGAATTGTCACGATAAATCTAATTAAACGAATAAAACAAAAGAGATCGAATTAAACCTAAATAAACTACTGAATCTAAAATCCAAATTGCTATGAAAAATTACTGACTTTCTTCTTAATGTAACGAGACAGTAGGGCAACAAGGGTTCTACCAAACAACCACCACCCAACCAGTTTGTGAGATGAATCAAATTTCTTGGTGTGATCTAACTTAAATCCAATCAAATTTCTTTGGTTTCTGTTCCCTTTCTCAAGTGAAACAAAATTAACAATAAAAGAACATGATCATGAGTTCGTTTCCGAATCTCCTACCCAATTAACAATAAACTAATCTCTCGGAATATCATTAACTGTATCGAATGAAGGGTTCTTTGTAAATTTAATTCTCATCAAATTCAAAACACTCGATAAAGAAAAATAAATTCAAACTCACTAATAATGTTTACTGAAAATCTCCTGGTTGTGGTGATGTTGTAATGGCTTCATCCCGTTGTCCTACTGCGAATTGCTTAGCCTTCAATCATCTTCGATCTCCAAAAGAAAATTGAAAGAAAGAAACTCATGTTTTTGTGTGATGTGGTGCGGCTGCTATGTAATGATGTGTTGTATTTTTCTGTGTGTTCTTTTCTGCTCGAATGGTGCTGCTTATATAGGAGTTTCGCCGACATAAGGAAGGATCTAGAAAAACGCGTCGATTTTCAAATTTCTCGGTGAACCGACATAAGACACTCGGTCGACCGAATAGCATGGCTCGGTCGACCGAGCCTACCTATTCTGCGTTTTCACATCTTTGTTTCGTATACCGTGTCCCCACTTCACTCTTTCGATCGATCGGATTTATCCTCTCTTCAATGCTCCGATTTTCTTCTTTATTTTGAAATCACTTGATTGAATGAGATTAATCTTCTCATTAATAATATCCCCTGCATATCTTTTAATTTTCTGCAAAATTGTTGTTACACCAAGTCATCGAATAATAATAATAATAAAATGTGTAACAAAATAACATTTAAACTCAATATTTCCTCATAATTAAATTATAACCCCTCAATAACCATTATAGGAATTTAACGGTTAAAACACGCTTTTCTCATTTATTTCCCTTAAAAATAAGGTAAATTGTTTAGGGATTAAGCCCGAAAACATAGTAAAATATACCCTAAACATATCGCAAGTAAACGTGTTAATATGCGACCACATGTTTGTAGAAATGCCAAAGTGGATGCTGCTTTAGCTTTATTTAATGCCTATGGTGCATTAATTATCTGGGTGTGTGGTTCTAACAGTAGTTCATTGTCATCTTGCTGTTATGTCAATTTATTTTATGCAAGTAGCAAGGTTTTTGTAGATTGTATAATTGTATATTTAGCTGCATGTAATATGGGTTTTGGTGGTTTTCATTGCGTTCTTGAGTGTAACGCTTACAGTTGTTAGGTTTTTTAAAAGTCAGACATTGATGTTAAGTTATTTTTTAATTTTTTTGGCAGACATACATGGTAAAATTGCTTAATGTAGGCCTACATGCCTGACCCTTCCCTGAGACCTGCATAGGTTGGATGCTTCCATGTACTGAACTACCATTTACTATTCATTCCAGCACATGTATTCTTTGTTTTGTCTCTGTTAAGTTGGATTTGAGAGCCTTCATTGCTTTGTTTAGTTTTGGTTGTTTGATATGGTGTCATTGACTTTGGCCTATTGTATATTACTTTAGAACTACATGTCATTTCTGCTGACAATTTGTTTTATAGGGCCAACCATTGTTGAAGGAAGTAAAAGCAACTATATTTGGAATTTTTTTTGTGTTTTGTGAAGTTCTTTATGGTTGATGAAACTACACAGCGGTTTACGACTACACACGAAGAAGCCATTTACGCCTCTGAAGCCATTGGGATGCACAAACATGATCTAAATCAATGTTGCATGTAATACAATAACCAACAAAAAAGCGACCAATTTCTCACCCTACGACCAAAGCTATCCTCAAAGAAATTGGTGATCCGGTTGAGTCGAAAGATGAGACATGTACCCGACCTCCACAATCCAAAAGAACCTTAATGTTTGGTTCTACACCACAACACTCCCAACAAATACTCCAGGAGAAGGCGATCGCATCATTTGATGTTCCACATGAGGTGTGTGAAGTTGAAAGCCCAATCAAAAAGATGAAGAACAAAGAAGAGAGCAAGGAAAAGGCAATTTAAAAGCTGGTGCATGTTCATTAATAAAAAATGCAGTCATGGTTGTTTTGTATGCTTTTTGAAAGCTAAACTTTGATGTAGTGGAGAAATATATTAGTATATTACCACTATTATTTTTTTATCATGGATAAAGTTTAATGGTGTAGTAATATACATAACTATGAGTCACGTCTGATGATTGTATTCCACTATATTTTGTAGAAACATAGTGGTGAACATTAACCATCATAGGTGGTATCTTTATCGACCTATGTATCTTTTGAAAGTATATGAAACTTCATATTAATAAAAATCCATGATCAGATCGTTTTTATGAATGTAGAAATATCATCGAAACCTACATTTACGCCTTTAATGAGCGCGGCATACCTTGCACGCGTCTCAATGCAACTAGTTATAGGATATGACCCCACAATTAATATCACTATTCACAACATGGATCATATTCCGTTATTTCTCCCTTTGTTGGCGTAATTTAAGCCATGGGTAAACATTTTCAACGTATGATCGTGCTCACCTCCCCACCTAGGGTATCTCGGTGTATATGAATACGTCATACCCTTCATTACCAGCTACGCAATCATATACTCGTCCACACACAATATTCATGATCCACACAACTTATGTTATCTTATTAACTTAGACGTCATAGGGGCTTCCCCAAAAAAAAAAAAAAAAAACTCCCGGTCCTTGAATAAGTTGTCTTTTTCATGTGAGTAATGACATGCTCAACTCGATAAATCAGACGCATATTACACTCCGATCCAGACAATTTCTACGCGATGGTCTATAACATCGTCATCGGGATGTAGTGGCCAGTAGTAGACGTGGTATCAATGAGTTGTGACATGTGATATCTATTTTCATGACACCTTATTGTGTATATATATTTTATGAGACTTTGACACCATCGGAAAGAACCTTGATTATAATTCACTCGTTTGATTATAATAAGCCAATGATCCAATGGTAACTAGTGTTGCCCTTTAACTATTCTGGATTAATCGGTCCAGTGGATTCGGATATCGAGGATTTTATGATAATAAAATAAATTGCAGTATGTAATAAAGGGGCTCACTGACTGCCTGAGCTTTGAAGTGGGGTTGAAGAAGCAATTATTATGGTTAAGAAGAGGGAGCGGAAGGGCGGACTCAGTTCCGACAACCAATCCAACAAAAGACAGTCATCGGTGATTGGTGGCCGGGATGTTGAGCCCGGGCGGTCTCATGCGAACGCAAGTCGGAAAACCTCCACCATTTTCTTTCTCCTCTTGTTTATCGTATCGCCCGCTATTTCCGTCATCATATATGGAAGACTCAAAGCTCCAGTTGCTGTAACGGATCCGGATCTGCCCTATGTTTACCAGCGAGGCCTTGTCAAGACTGATGTTGATTACCGCGAAGTCCTCACAGTATGTCGATCATCTTTTTTTCTTTTCAAAATTTTCTCTGACAAATACGTTTTTTTTTATATTTTAATATTACCGCGTAAATTCCGACAAATGCAGGAGCACTTGAAGGTTTCAAGCAATTTGACTGAGAGGCAGTTTGAGAATCCTGTGCTAGCCTATGTAACTCCGTGGTAATTTGCTTTATTTTATTATTTATTGGTGTTTGATTGGGAGGAAATGCAGATTATACACTATAGAAAACCTTTGGTGCTTTAGGGTTTAAATCATGTCTGGAAAGAATGTTGCTGAGTGCTCAAATCATGTGCTTGTCATAATATGCAAAAGATTTTGCATTTAGGAATTAGGAATAGTATGCTTAAGTACTTCTCGTAGATCTATTTTGTTTATTGAAGGAAGCAATCATCATCCGGTATCAAATGAAGTTGTTTATTGTCACATTTTGGGATAGAGATTTTCGGAGGTGGAAGAGATTATTGATTTTCCTGCATCACAACTTTTGCATTAAGTTTGGACAAGAAAATGGTTGGTGCTTGTTATCTTCATCTGATCTAGCTTTGGCATGTTTCGTCTCGCAGTCCTCTATTGACTTTAACAGACATTATTGAAATGACTAATGGTGCAGGAATGCAAAAGGATATGACATGGCCAAGAAGTTCCACTCTAAGCTAACACATATATCACCGGTTTGGTATGACCTAAAGAGGTAATGAAGTCTGCAACCAAATGTTGAAAAATTGCTTGTTCTGATAGTGTGTATTGTTCTTCGTAAGAGTTCATGTGTGAGTTTTGCTTGATCATTTCTCATGCACTTGAGAAGTTGAGAGGAATGCATTTGTGGGGAGAGAAACCTCACCTTTAAATGGAAGATCCCAAAAAAATTAACAAATTCGCTGGTGAAGGAGTTAATGACATTTTTTTCAAAATACAAAACTTATACAAATCATGTGTTGTCAATCAAACTTAATACCGAATATACCTAGAAAAAGTCAAAGGGGGCGAACTCTTTTTCATCCGTTTATTTTTCCTTCACTTGAATTTAATGCCGGATATATGCAGTTAAAAAATAATTAAAATCACTGGGGGTGGCCGCCACTGGCTGAGCCACATGTGAACATATGAGGTCCCTGGACCCCCTAAAATAATTTAATTATACCTTGTGTAAAATTATCTATTATCTTACCATTGTTCACCCATTGGAAAAAGTTTTTAGATCCGTTACTAGCTGCCCCCGGTCCGGGGAGGGTGGATCTGCCCCTGTTCTCCCCTGCCTATTTTGTTGAATCTGTGAGATCAGGATTGTAGATGAACCCGACAAACAGGTTTTAGAAATTTAAAGCATGAACAAAAATAGAGGAGAAGACAAAACAAAATTCACGAGTTGATTAGGAGTGTGATTCAACACAATTACAAATGACTAAGCTAAGGAAACAAATAAAGTAACAATCTATAATGAGAGAAAAATAGTACCAAAAACTTAAAGTAAACAAGCAAACAGAAAATTAGAAGAAGATGAAACATGAACACTACTAGCTTAGCCTTATCTTAAAATTTCAATTAATAGTAGAAGCATTTAATTTGTGCACATTCTGATATAAGCTTGTCAGGAAACAACTGTTTTTAAAGAGTAATGCTTTTTCAATGTCATGTGATGTGTTGTTTTCTGGTTTTATTGGAGAAATAAAATAACACATCTATCACTGAAAACAGCACAAGGCGACGCTATTTCACCGCCTAGGCGACCGTTTTATGCCTAAAGGCAACCACCCCACATTTTGCTCGCCATGCCCTGGATCAGGGCGGTGAGCCCTCTAGACGTCGTTCTAACAACTATGTTCAGACCCCAGAGTCAACATGAGCTTGGACAGAACTTATAGTTAATACAATGTTGGAAATGGTTTAGTGTCTGATTTGTTCTTTAGCACTACGGATTCATGCAACATCCCTGAGGGACGTCAATAGACTGCATACCTATTTATGCATATAGTAGTGAAACTGAATGCCTGTTTTAACGTAGCGTAGCAAACATTTTGAATTTTAATTATGAAATAGAACTTATCTTACCAGATACCTGCAAACAGCTCATGTTCTATTCTTGGTTCTGTGTGATTGCAGCCAAGGGAGCATGTTAACTTTGGAAGGAAGACACAATGCTGATGCAGGGTGGATCTCTGAATTAAGAATGAAAAGCAATATTAAGGTATTTTCATGTCTCTGTTGCTGATGCAGTTTTTTTCACTCTGTCCGTTGTTATTTATCTATTGTGTGAGCATGGTTCACTACCAGAAGAAATGAACTTTTGCTCAACAAAGATGAAAAAAAAATTCAGTGGCATGCATGTGAAGAAGTTTTCATGTGAGGGAACTGTTATTCATCTCCTGCTGTCGTATTTAGGTAGAAAAAATATTAATACATGAGAGGAAGCTTGTTTCTCCACCAGAGAACAGTGCCTACTACCTCATATATTCTTTTTATGATAATACATTTGCGCTAATACGTATAATCCATCCGTAAATGTGGCAGGCCAAACTAATTGATACTGTTCATGAAATGAATTTACATGTCCTTTCTTTCAGGTCTAGGAGAGTTTTCTGGTTTTCAATATTTTGCTAGTCCTTCAGGATGTTATAGAAACTCAATCAGGCATATACCGAAGTTAAACGCATTTATTTTTTGAGTCTGCTTAAAAAAAAAAAAAAACACTTTTTATTTTATTTTACTTTCCTCCTATTAATTATAAAATGTTGTTGGTTTATTTTTATAATCCTCAAATGGCACAGGTTATAATTTTTGTGCTGTTTTAATTTTTAATTTTTTCGTTTTTGCATTCAGATATTACCGAGAGTAGTTCTGGAAGCAATTCCTAAGGAGTATCTGCTGATAAAGAAACAGAGGGATACATTAATTGATCTTATTATAGGAGAATGCCAGTGAGTCTGCATTCTTATTATTTTTCCCAAAGTTGAAATATATTCTTATCCAAAGTGTTTTTGATAGCATGAATTACATGAAACTAAAAACATCTTCAACTTGCTTGCCTACTGTTTTTATTTTATCCGGTTGCAACCTTGTAGTAATTAGAATGTCATTTTTTATGGGTGTGCTCTATTTTTAGGGAAATGGATTATGATGGCATGGTACTTGAATCTTGGTCACGGTGGGCAAATTACGGTGTCCTGCATGATCCAGAGATGCGGAAGATGGTAATGACGACGACCTCTTGCTTTTTTCTTGAAATAAGGTTGCAAGTCTTATTGTTATAGGTAATTTACCTTTGAAAATAGAAATCTTATAAGCAGGAAAATGGCTAGCTCACCAATTCATGACCATGAAATTAGATCCTTTTTTAAAATCTGTACTAGAAACCCGCTTCTTATACTGTGACACCAGTCAAAGAGAGGATGTAGCTTTTGCGTTTTAAAGGTTTATAAGCACCCACAATCACAGCATGAGCTCCTGTATGCTATGACCATTGTACTGTAATGACTTGTAAGCAGTTTTGTTCTTCGCCGATAAAGATGCTATTTTTCTTTTGAAAGTACAGGCGTTGAATTTCTTAAAGCAACTTGGAGAAGCTATGCACACTGCCAAAATAGAGAGGAAAGGCCTGCATCATTTGCAGCTGGTGTATGTCATAAGCCCACCATTCTCAGATGAAGTTCAGCCACATGATTTTAAACCCGAAGATCTGAGAAGCTTGAGTAACAGTGTGGATGGTTTTTCTCTCATGACTTATGATTTCTCACTTCCTCATAATCCTGGCCCTAATGCCCCTTTAAAGTGGATTCGCTCCACCTTGAAATTTTTACTAGGCGTGAAAAAGAAAGATCCAGGATTGGCTGGAAAGATATTTGTTGGCATAAATTTCTATGGCAATGACTTTGCACTTTCGGAAGGTATGCGCTTGTTGCCAATTGCCATTCATCAATCTGAATTATCCGCATGTGTGTCTATCTATGCTTTGCCAAGATGTCTGGTTCTAGAAATACAGCATATGTAGTTCACTTTTATCGACACAGTCGTACTAGTCAAACCTTGTTTTTTGTCTAAATCTTCTAGCTTTTTAGCAAATCTGGTTTTAATTGTGAATATATCAAATTATTTTCAGGGTTGGGTGGTGGGCCAATTCTGGGGAGGGATTATGTATCCTTGTTGGAGCAGCACAAGCCTGCATTTCAGTGGGAAAAGAAGAGTTTTGAACACTATTTTACATACATTGACTCGAAAGACATTAAGCATGTGGTCTTCTATCCAACATTGATGTCGATTGCTATGCGGCTCAAGGAAGCTCGTTCTTGGGGTGCAGGCATCTCTATTTGGGAGATCGGCCAAGGTTTGGATTACTTTTTTGATATTTTTTAACTTTTTTATTTTTTCTTTTATGCTATTAGTGTTTAAGGTCGTTTCATTCTGCACATTTTGATCTCTGAAGTATTTTACGGCATGTTTGGTACCAAGAAAAACTAGGAAAAAAAATAAAATATATTCTCACTTTTTCAAATCAGTACGTTTGATTAACTTGAGATATGAATTTTCGTTTTTATTTTTATCTTTCCTAACTTTCCAACTTTTATAAAACGTTGCCTTTCTTTTCTCAACTCCTCATTTTTTTTTTTAAATGGGAACTTTTCAACTATGTGAAAAATGGCTTATTAATTAATTTTCCCCCCTTTTCAATTTTCCATTCTTAACCTTAACTCAATAAGAAGAGTTCGAGAAAAGAAAAGTGTTTTTTTTTTCTTTTCGAAAAAGGGCATTTCTTTTCGGGTCTTGTTTCAGCAAGATTCTTTTCTAATTTTGCATTTATTATATATCTCATCTGTTTTTCTTTGTAACAAACATGCCCGATAGGTTTACTTTATAGCTTTAGAAAGGTTGTAACTGAGTTATGCACATTCCAAAACATATTTGTAGCTTCTTGTTGATTGAATTGTATTGGTGCCTACTTTCTAGAGCATGATTATGCAATCACTTCCCATTACGCAATCGTATCGCATCTGTGAGATCATTTTATCTACCCCTCCGTCCCAAACTAATAGTCATTTTAGGGATTTTTACACAGATTAAGAAAAAAATGGGTGAATATTATAAATTCTAAAAACTAGAGTCTTAATTTTTTTTCGACAGTTTTTGATGCATAGAAAAAAAGAAACAAAGTGTGGCATTTGAAATTCAAATGGCACATCATCATAAGTGCACAAAGCTGTAACGTTTGATGTTTTGTTCAAAACCTGCTAAAAAAAGGCCTAGGCAATGGCTAATTTTATCATACAATCGTTATAGGAAGGTTGTATTAATTGACATACATTATAACTGTTCGTTTTTAATCACTAACACACGATAAAAGTGTATTATGTGAAAGATAGTAAAAATGAAAGCACCTAATGTATGGCATTTGATACAGCTTTCTTACAACGGTCACATCATAGAATCTTTCCGAGGCAACACGATCTGTGTGAGGTAACTAACGAGGATGAATCTCATGTGTGCATGTGCCAAAAAGTAATTAATTAAGGGAAACTTGAATAAATATGCTCAAAAAGTTAAAAATTGGAAAAATATGCTCAAAAAGTAGTTATTTCAGAAATATGCTTGGCAGGGTTCCATTCGCGACGCATGCGTGCCGCATTCGCGACGTATGCGTGCTGTATGTGTGCCGCATTTGCGACGCATGCGTGCCGTATGCGTCGCAGCATATTTTTCCTAAGAAACTACTTTTTAGGCATATTTATTCAAGTTTCCCTTAATTAACTCATAAGTCGATGAATATCTTCATATAGCTCACTTAGGAGCTATAAGTGCCCAAACATGGCAACCTCAAAATTCAAAATCAACAGCACTCTTCGTTCCGGAATATAAATCAATCTACTTCTTTTTGTTTGTCTTAAAATATAAGTCATTCTATATTACGAATGAAACATTTATTATTATTATTATTATTATTTTCTATCTTACCCTTAATCTATGAACAATTCAATTTTTTTCAGTACATTATAATCATTTTATTAACGATAATCGTCAAATGATAGTTTAGGCTTTTTCTCCGTAAAACTTATGGCTAATAGCTGTGACATCCTGTAATGACAAGTGAAAACTAATACGGGCAATCCAATTGTAGTAAGAAGAAGAATGCAAAGGTTTTAGCACATTTGTTACCAAGAAGATAACGTCCGGTTTATCGGATATTTTATGGTCCACTTAGTCTTTATCGGCTCGAGTTTGGGGCGTTACGATTGGTATCAAAGTGACTACGATATGGAACAAGTGCCACACCGCGTGAGACGGTGGCGCCTCTAGAATCATCCCGATAGGGGCGAGTGCAGGAAAAATCTTGACGAGGATGTCAACTACTTATAAGGGGGAGAATGTAGGACATGAGACAAAAAAGCGGTTTAGTCAACTCAGATTAGTTTTTAAAACCAAACGAGATCTTCAACTTTCTCTTAAGCGTGCGGGAAGCGGTCTCTTTGGTAGCAGATCACCTTAAGCATAGAGCTTTGATCTTGATTCAATGTACCACGTCCTTCTTCGCCATGATCAGATGGGTCCTTCCCACCGGACTTTGACATATCCCAATCATCAAATAAAGAGCCTTTTCTATTATCCTTGGACCTGTAACCTCCCCTTTAGTATGTATGTCGTCTTCCAGTTTCTAGCTTCAGTTTTAAGGTCTGTTGCTCATTAACTTTTTGACTCAATTCTTTGATTTTTTTCAACTCGGCTGCTGCTCTCAACTGATAGTGTAACACCGTTTCCGATCTGAGAGTCGCTTATCCGGAAAAGAACATTCGACACGTATAATATTAAATAAATTCAATATTATATGTAAAACTCTACTACGTCGTATCGAGTTTAGCAAAAACTAAAAGACTCGGATGAAATTCATAAATGCTACTAGAATGGAATACAAACCATACTAAAGATAGAAAGTTATCTTAGAACAACGAAATCCAAAGGTTACAAGTACGATGTCTTAAATCAAATACAATAAACTAATCTTACAAATAGTCTTAACTAAAAGTACAACATTTGTCTTGAAAGAGAAATACATAGTCATGAGTTCAACATAAAGGATAAAAGAGAGTGAAAGCAATAAGTGGAGCGTCGTCAAACGTCGTCCTAGAATTCCTAATCGAATTCTTGTTCAACATGTTCATCTTCTCACCCCCAAAGCACAAAACAAAACATGCTGTTAGATATAATTTAGTTTTAATGATGAGTGCCAGACTAGCTGTTGTAGAGCAATGCAAAAAGATGTCTAGATTTAATATATATGTTTACTAGAATTTGATCTTTGTTTAAGTTTGATCAAACAAGCACTGTAAAGAGATTAGCTGACTTGCTCAAAGAGACTATCAAGATTAGGTTTTAGTTGAGTGTCTAGGATCTCGCTTAAGGCCAAGGCCTATAAGTCCACCATATGTGGTAATTCTTGGATCGTTTTGGTCTGTTTTAATGCCTATTTTGTGATTTTCGTGTAACAAAATTCCTTTTATGGGCTATTACCGCGGATGTTCGAATTATCGCAGGATTATTCAAGATTAGAAGAAAAAGACCCAAGAACGGAGCTCAAGCGGAAGAGTTCAAAAATCAGCCACTATCACACCCATAGTGTGACGCTATCCGATCCTGGCCAACGAAATGTTCTGATTGGTTGACACAATTTCCAACGTGATTTCAAGAAACTGGCGTGAAGAAGAGCAAAAATAGGGAAATAATGCGCCATTATCTTCCTATTTTCTAGGAATTTGATTTTAGGAGATAAATTACACAATTTTAATTAAGGAAAACTCCTATTTTTCTCAAAAATTCGTCTAATTCACGCTATTGTGATATACACACCACTTTCACAAGTTTTTCCCTAGTTCTTCATCTTTTCTCATCTCCCCATCCCCAAATGAAGAAATTCATGTTGTAAAAATTCATGAACGAGGAACGATCAAGATTTTCATTCGATTTATGCAAATTAAAGACAAGTTTTCTTTCTCTCTCCTCTTTATTTTCTGTTTTAATTTATTTTCTTGTCCTAATTTGCGTTTCTTGATGATTCTTGCGATCTTTATGATGGTATGAGCGTAGATCACATTGTCTAGGATTAGGAATAGCCCGGTGATGAATACACAATGTAAAATCGTGATCTTCTTTTATTTATGAATTTTTATGTTACGAATTGATTTTAGTATGCATATTCATAGAAATTTTCCCGAAGTGACATACCGAAAAGGTGAACCTCTACGATTTCGTATGAGAAATTTATTTAATTAATCGACAATTGAAAAGCGTTGTTTAATTAATATTTTAGAACCCTAAAATTCAATCTCGGGATTTATGAGAATGATAATTTATTAAATCTCTTGTGGTCTAAAAATTATGGTGTTTAATGGGTCTGAAATAATTGATTGTTGTGGGAATTCGAGCATGATATTAATTTAGACACAATCAAAAGGTAATTTGAAAGAATACTTTTTGGTAAAATTTGATAATTGGCCGTTGTAACTAATAATTCATAATAAGAGAAAGATGGTTGCGAAATTATATATTTATTTATGTGGTGAATCTTAAATCCTAGATTTTCTAAACTGAAATTTTACCCAGGAATTCTAAACTTGAGGTGGGTTGTAGATCAATTCTTTTTATTTTATTTTTATTTCATAAAAATCAAAATTTGATTTGTTTAGCTAACAGTCTATGTGAGTTGTCGGTGCTAGATAACCTAGTCCTTGTGGGATCGACATCCTAAATACTACTCGATAAGCCATGTGCTTGCGGTAGCATTTAGTGATTATCTATTGAAAATCACACAACAAGATTTTTGGTGCCGTTGCCGGGGACTACGGTTTGTTAACATTGACTTTATTCACGCTGTGGTTAGACTAGACATTTATTTTCCTCACCGTAGCAAGCTGCACCTTGCTACGGTGAGACCTTTTTGCTTTTGATTTTTTTTTTTCTTTTCTTGTGCAGAAATTTGAAGTGTCAAGCTTTCATGGATTCATTGTTCGCTAGATTCAATGCTCAAGTGACACCAACTGATGAGAGGGATGTATGGATATAGGTTTAACCAATTTAAAGTGAGATGTTCATATTGTGGTGACAACCATTATGATGCTCAATGCAATGTATGTTATTCATCTTACACTTGGAGTAACAATGTTGGCTATGGCGCAAGTTATAAGGATCAATATCAATACGACCACAATCTCAATGCACCATCATACAATGGTGACTGGAGTAACCATCCCTATTCTTCATGGGGTCAGGATCAGTATAATTGGCACCAAGAAGATGTCCTCACTTAGAGCACAAGTCTAACATTGAGATTTTGTTAGAGGAATCTATAAAGAGCAGTGAGAAATTTTTGAGAGAAATAGCACACCTATTGTGTCCTGCTCTTGAAAAAATGGAACCGACTTTAGGGGAATTAGTTGCACATAATCGCCATGTTCTTGAAGAGGTTGAAAAGGAAAAGGAGATGATGGCGATTCAAGAGCAATAGGCCAAACCTGAAAGTTGTTGGGATGAAAACCTTGATCCTTATGATATCCCACAATGTCTTGATCTAAATGTTTTCGGTGATGATTTCTCAAAGATTTCTCTGTGTTTAGGCCTCAGAATTAACAAGAATGGAGCCACATGTAAATTCGAACCATCTTCACAAAAATGGTGCAATAATCCCGGATTCAACATTGATGAACCAAGAAGAGGATGAAAAGGGAGGTAACATTACGGTGCTTGACTCTAATTTATTTGATAATGTTAGTTATCCTTCCTTGAATAACGATGTGGAATTTATGGATGTTGAGCATGTAGAGTATATATATGTTGAAAAGGAAAAGGAGATGACGGCAATTCAATAGCAAGAGGCCAAACCTGAAAATTGTTGGGATGAAAACCTTGATCCTTATGAAATCCCACAATGTCTTGATCTGAATGTTTTCGGTGATGATTTCTCGAAGATTGTTGAGTGTTTAGGCCTCCGAATTAACAAGAATGGAGCCATATGTAAATTCAAACCATCTTCACAAAACAATGGTGCAATAATCCCGGACTCAACATTGATGAGCCAAAAAGAGGATGAAAAGGGAAGTAACATTACGGTGCTTGACTCTAATTTATTTGATAATATCAGTTATCCTTCATTCAATAACGATGTTGAATTTATGGATGTTGAGCATGTAGAGTATATAGATGTTGCACCGTAAATCCGAGATTGTTAGTTCTCTCTTCAGTGAGTCAAACTCCTCAAACCGGTAAATCTCTATCCGGTTTGCTTAGGTAAAATGGCTTGACCCTCTTGATTTACGGTTTAGGGTTGTTGACTGAGGGTTTATACCCTAAGAAGTCAAGGGGTGGAGTATTTGCTGAGGGCATTTGCCCTATGATGCCTTAGAGTCAGTAATTTAGGGTTCATTGTAGTCTTAATCAATCCTAAATTGGTCAATAGTCAAACCTGGTTCAATCAGTGTTAAGTTTCTATATGCAATATTGAACCATGGTTCGGTTTTCCAGTTAAACTGGTCTATTTGAACTTTATTAAAAAGGAATCAATCGCTTTAATAGTGATTGCATTGTTAACCATACCAAATTGTGGCTCATTGGTTAGTCCTACTCCTCCCTTTGCCTGGACGGCCCCATAAGAGAGTTTACATATATCATTGACCAAAAACCAAACTCTGGTTGGCATTTCTGGATGACCAATGCATTTGGTGTTGATGAATTGCCCTAAACCAATCGGGTTGGACCGGATCCGACCGGATCTGGTCATTTCCACTACGTCTTTACGTTTATACATATAATAAATGACGTAATGTTATTATATATTTGTTCGTTTAACAAACCAATTATGATATTGTATGTATGATAACGTCCCTGATGTCAAACAATGATAGAGAAATCATAATAGTGATTATGGTTGATGAGATCTCGACTCACTTTAAAAGGTTTGATACTTAAATATCTCTAGTCGTATTTGCTATTAAATGAGACATTAATAGTACGGTTAGACTAGCACATATTAGATGTCTTCTATCTTATGAAGATAGGGATAGATCTCGACTATCAAAGTGTAGGGACACTTGGACTGTACGTGGACGTGTATTAGAGGCGTACGTTAGGCTGACCCACTTATTTTATTGAGTGTCGCACTATGGCGGTTGTGTAATTATCCTAAGACCGGAGTCTTCATGACATCACGGTGTGGATTGTCATACTTTGACACTATTGAGGTTTCCCATAGGCACGGGGCGATAATGCGGTAGTGATTGGGTGTTATATTGAAGCATGCGTAGGATTCATGTTGCACGTCCAGAAATCGCGTAACCTAATGGTATGAGTAAATATCTGAAAAGGCCTTCTTATAAGGAATGTCTTATTCTCGAGAGTCTTTGCAAAGCGGAAGTAATATGTTACTTCGAGAGAGTAGCATATCCATATTATAAGATGCGCTCGTTAAAGTTTGACACTTGAAATACGACTGTATGGATATTATAGCAGTGATAGGATTCTATTTACACGTTAACCGTTTCACATGAAAGGTTGTAGTCATAGCACTTGACTCTTTCCAATGATTGAGGGTCATGACATGGCTAGACGCCATTCATGATCGTTAGGTGTGAAGGGCATTTTGGTAAATGTACTTTGCGTTTATGGCCAACATATTCGGAAACCTATCGTGTCACACACATATGAGTAACTAGTAGGAATTAATCTGTAGTTATAGCGATAATCGGATGAGGATTTATTTATGCCTACTATAAAGTGTTATAGTGGAAATTAATATTGTGGTATTTATTTAGTATGAACAAATAAGTACAAGATGTTAATTATAGTATTCTATTATTATGTATTAATAATGGATATTAATATATATATATATATATATATATATATATATATATATATATATATATATATATATATATATGTGTTGTATATATATATGATATATATTTTGACATGTAATAATAGATATATATTTAGTAGTATAATATAATAAATAATTTTAAATATTAGATATTAATAAATATCTTGGAAAGTATTTAATATAAGATATATTAAATATATGGCAGATACGAGATTAATGTAAGTTCTTAATAAGATTAAGGAAAATTCTTAATGGGATAAAATATCTAATCGATTTATTAAATCCTTATTCTATTGGGAAAATAGCTTCTTGTTTCCCACTCTACCCCAAGGCATTATTGGCGCCACATACTCTATAAAAGAGGTGGGATGCCAAGCTCTTTTGTATCACAATATTTTTGCAATATTCTAGTGAAAGAAAGAGAGAGGTTCTTGAGAAATTTTGCGGGAAGAAGAAAAGGCGACCTCGTAGTCGACTTTTTCCGGTAGCAGTCCTTCGAGGATTCCGGCGGTTGTTCGTGTGGATTACCGCTAGAGGCCGGACACTTGGACGGCTCGGTGCTTGGACCATCAACCGTAGATAAAGCGTCGATCTAATTGGATAAACCCGGTATGTTTACTTATCTACTTTTCTGTTTGTTTATTGCTTAAACGAAGTCGATCTTGGTTAAAAAGAAATCAAAATTTTAAATTCCGCTGCGTTCTTGCGTTGATATCCTAACATTTAGTGCATCGGATTTCATATGATTCCCCCTCATTTAGTTCACCCTGCAAGCCGTAAGATTTTTCATACCTTTCGGGCTATAAATAGCCAGTGATATCAACCTAGGATTGTATCAGTTGAACAATTCAGCAATCCAACATTTTCAATCTTTTCAAAAGTCCTTTATGTTCTTTGTGAAGTAGTTTGAGAGTGTGGCAGTAGGTTGAATATCTTGAAAGATATTGCAACCTTGGACTAATATGGAGCTGGTCTATTGAAGAAAAGATATTACCATTCAATAGTGGTATTCAGGATCAGTGGTGGTCAAAATTCTGGTCTTCTTCCTGCTGTGTGAAGGTACTTAGAATCTGTCACTGTTTAGATTTCTGCCTGTTTTTGTTGTTTTGTTGCAACCGTGTTTTTCTCAATTAGCTGTGCTTGTGTAGTACTTTAATTGAGTATGTTTTTACATAATCATTTCTTGCATCAGTCTTGGTGTAAGTATGTGTAAACGATCAAGGTATTATCATCTCTAAAACTGAGAAACTCTCTTGCTAGAAAGGATAAGTTTAGTGGATGTCTGACATCTCAAGTTTGCTGAGTTTTGGTCTACTTCCTCTTGTACACACCACAGTCAGTCCTAATAAAGACTTGATTGTGTAATGTCTGGTTGTGTAACATGCATGTTTTCTTGATGTTTTGTGTTTGCTTGTCATTCGGTGTATGAGCCACAGAAAGTTAGAAGGTAAAAACTGTGCTCCAAGTGAATTGGCTTGATATACCAATTCACTGCCTTGTGGATAAGGCTCTGGAAGATTTTGACTTCAATTCTGGATAGTGTTTGACCACTGAAGTGAAAAGCAGTCTATGCAAAGTCTTACTTTAGTCATCAGCTTAACCTTGCCATCAAAAGATTCAGGATCTGCCCTCTGGTGTGTCTGGCTTGAGATACCAGTACATTGCCTCGGAATAACGCTAGAATACTGAATCATTGATCTTATGTAAGGAGGTGACATTAAACTAAGACTTGGCCCTGTCTTTGTGTTTTCTCCTTAAATATGCTGGGAAGTTTGGATTCCTTTCCTAGAGATCAGTTTGCTAAACTTCTGCCCCTTCTTCTGTGCAAACTTGTGCCTTGCTGAGCCTTTGCATACCTATTGTATAATGTTGTTGATCCCATGTTTGTTGGCTTGAAGTTTTGCTCCTGCTGTAGTGCAGTATTCCTTAGACTTGAGGCCTTGTTTAGTTCATGGTAGAACTGTTGACTGTGTGTGTGATCAGTACAACATTTTGTTTCAGTTAATTCATTCAGGCAACAGCCTTGAACATATTAACCGTCCCAGAATACTGCTAATTAGTCAGCATAGGATTGGTTCCATTTCCTAGATGTACTATCTAAACATGTTGTAATTTGATCATTTTGTAATAATACTACTATTGAACAATCTGTTATAGTGCTAGCATTTGTTTGTACCTAATCTACTCTGTTATCTTACTGTATCAGAACTGCCTTGTATCCTATTTTATGTAATCTTTCTAGTTGATACAATCTGTTTTTAATCTCTTATTGACTTGATCTTGGAATCCAAACTACATTTGTTCGACATATATTGTGAATCAGTTTGTTTATCACTTGTGAAATAATCAGTTTTTCCAACTTGCATTTTTTCTGTCTTGATCACATAATCTGCATTGGTTGAAACTAAATTGTCTTGTGTATCAGCCTGCACTTGTATAATCTATCACACTTAATTGTTTATCTTGATCATCTAGGTCACATACACACATTTGAATAACCTGTTAATTAGCTTCCGGATTAACTTGTTGATTTATTGTTGCTATAACTTGCTAAATCAAAAAAGAGCCAATTTTCACCCAACACTCTATTCAACCCCCCATCCCCTCTGGATGTTTTACTGCGCATTATCGATCCAGCAAATTCTTGTCAGCAATGGTAGTGAAGAAGCAAGAATTGAGTCCATGTAGTCCCTTATATGTTGATCCCAATGAATATCCCTCGTTGATATTGGTTCAATCGTTGACGAATGGTAAAACTTATCATCCATGGAAGACTTCCATGGACATGGCATTAATCACAAAGAACAAGTATGGGTTCGTTGATGGTACAATAATAAACCAGAGGTGCATTCAGCCTCCGGAGGCAATGTTACATGATGGTAAGGTCTTGGATTTTGAATACAGTGGAGAACACCATTTCTCATAGTTTGATGTATTTCACTAGTACCCAGGCTATTGTATATCATTTTTCAAGCGTTGATGCTCTTAGGCTTTCTGATATACTTGAAGAGATGAATTCACTAAAATAGGGAGTTGAATCTGTGAATCAATATTTCACAATACTGATGGTTCTTTGGGAGGAGGTCAAGACTATCATGCTGATTTCTTTTTGCACCTGTGAGCCCCATTGTCATTGCCATGCCATGAAAACTCCGTTGGATCACATGTAAACACAACATGTGATGAAGTTTATGAAAGGACTAATGGACGAATTTGAGCCTATGGTGTCTCAAGCCATGTTGATAGTGCATTTTCCTGAGATACAAGTGCTTTTGCAATGGATATTAAGTTTGAAGGGCAAAAAACTTAAACGTCTAACAAGGCAATGAATCGGGATTCCACAGTCTTGATGGCCCAGGAGACTAGACAAGCCATGAATGATAGAGCTGATCAATTTAGGTCTATATTCAATCAATTTAGTAGAGTAGACCAGTCAATGAATTTGCCTACAAATAAGACTAAGAACATTAAGAAATATCAGTGCACTTTTTGTGGGTTTAATGGCCATACTGAAGAGAACTTCTACAAGAAACATGGTTATCCACGTGGTTTCAAATCTAAAAGTAGAGCTAACATGGTGGATTAGACATATTCAGATTAGTATGCTGGTGAGGAAGATCGAGAGGCCAGATAAGCTAGTACCAGATTTTAAGGTCACTTCACAACAATTTGAGAGGCAGCTGAATCTTCTGAATTATGATTCATCAAGCCATGAATTAAACCAGTTTCATGCACTGAATACTCACTTCTCACTTGCTCAAGAATCAGGTGACATTAGTTTACAAAAAAATCATACTGGATCTTGGACTCTGGAGCCATAGATCACATTGGGTGTTCTTTCTCAAGATTAAGTAATCATGAACCTATTTATAACTTGAAAGTAGGATTACCTAATGGAAGTAATGTAATGTGACTCATATTGGACAAGCTGTGATCAGTCCTGATCTGACTTTGCATAATGTCCTGTATAATCATGGTTTCATATATAATTTGATATCTTTACCTGCATTAACCATACAATAACATCATGTAGCTGTTTTCACTGATAACAAGTGTGTTTTGCAGGACAACAAGAGGAAAACAATGATGGTTCAACTGAGCTACATAAAGCCCTTTACATTTTGATTCAGAAATTTGTTACTAACACAATTGTTTCCAAATCTGTGTGTAATTTAGTAAAGAGTAGATGCATGTCTGATACCGTAGATGACAAACTTCTATGGCATTATATATTAGGTCATCTTCCAGATAAATGATTACCAGTTTTTAGTTCTACTACATTTGATGTAAAATTCTGTGAACATGACTTGTGTTTCGTATGTCCAATGGCAAAATTGAAGAGGAAACCTTTTCCATTGAGCACTAATATTGTTAATTCTGTTTTTGATCTTCTGCATGTGGATATATGGAGAACTTTGAGACATCCCACTGTGAATGGGCAACAATATTTCTTAATTGTTGTTGATGATTATTCTATATTTACTTGACTTTTTCTTATGAGACAGAAGTCTGAAGCTTCTGAATTAGTTAAATCCTTTATTAAGTTCGTTTCTACTTATTTTTATAAAATATAAAAGTTAATGTATTTGATAATGGTGCTGAGTTTCATGTGACATCCTTTTATGATCATCATGACATTATTCATTAGACCTCATGTGTAAGTACACTTGAACAAAATGTAATTGTTGAGAGAAAACATCAACATCTGCTGAATGTAGCCAGAGATTTGAGGTTTCAGAGTAATCTACCCATAGAGTGTTGGGGTTATTGTTTATTACATGCTGTTAAACTTATCAATGCTATGCCAACACCCTTGTTAAAAGAAATCACTCCGTATGAAATGTTGTATGGCTCTAATCTAGATTATTCTGTGTTTAAAGTTTTTGGTTGTTTGGTTTTTTCTTGCACTATTCAGCAAATCAGAACAAAGCTTGATTCTAGATGCAGGACTTGTGTGTATCTTGGAAATTTAAACACCTCCAAGGGAGCTATTCTATTCGACATCACCAACTAAGATATATTTGTTATTAGAAATACTCAATTCCAAGAAACTTACTTTCCTTTATTCAAGTAGGTTCTAGGCAAATCTCAGTGCACTACTAATACACCGCTACCATTGCCTGTTTTCACAAGCTTTGAGGATCAGTTAAGTAGTTCAGATAAGGAGTCCTGCAGAGAAGCAGACCCAGCTGAGGAGTCCATCAGAGGGTTAATCACATCTGATCAGGCACCTGCACCAAAAGTTCAGCTGATGAGGTCTACAAGGACCAGAACAACACCTAACTTTTATCAAAGAGGTGCTAATTTTGTGCACACCCCTCATCTATTAGATCAAGTTATAATTTTGGATAGACTCTCAATTGAATATGTCAAATATGTCTGTGCCATTGATAAAATCACTTAGCCCAAGAATTATAATCAAGTAATCAAACATGATGAATGGAATGAGGCAATGCAGAAAGAAATTGAGAATTTACAAAAAAACCAACACATGGGAAATCGTCACCTTGCCACCTAGAAAGAAGCCTATTGGATGCAAGTGGGTGTATAAGATAAAATACAATCTTGATAGGTCAATAAAAAGGTATAAGGCCAGATTAGTAGCAAAATTCTACACTCCTCCCTATGGTATTGATCATCAAGAAACTTTCTCTCCAGTTGTGAAGATCACAACAATCATAACAATATTTCCAGCTGCAACACCTAACAATTGCCATCTTCATCAAATGGATGTTAAAACAGTTTTTTACGTGGAGATCCACATGAGGAAGTCTATATGCAGCTTCCTCAAGGGTTTAAATGTGACAAACAAAATCAGGTTTGCAGGTTAATCAAGTCATTATATGGATTGAAGCAAACTAGCAGACAGTGGAATTGCAAATTGATAGAGTCTTTAGAAAGTCCAAGTTTTGTTCATTCTAAGCATGACTACACTTGTTTACCAAAGGATTAGGCAAGACCTTTATTGCCTTATTGGTTTATGTAGATGACATTATTGCAGCTAGTCCTGATCAAAATTAGATTCAACAAGTCAAAGATCATCTCTATAGGCGCTTTTACCATTAAGGATCTTGGTAAACTTAGATATTTCTTAGGTATTGAATCTTCCGAACACCTAATTACATCCCCATTTCACAAATGAAATATACCCTACATATTTTGCAAGAGTATGATTAGGTGCTAAACCTGATAAAACTCCATTGGAGTCTATGTTGTGAAATGGTTGATTGATTTTCACACACCTTCCATTTTATTAAATCTTTTAAGTATCTCTTTTTGATATCTCAATATATTTAATATATCATCTTATAATGAATATATATATATATATATATATATATATATATATATATATATATATATATATATATATATATATATATATATATATATATTATAAAAACATCATAACTATATCATATGTTATTATTGAAAGTGCAATGATACACGCTAATTCTATAATGTGATAATTCTTATATAGATGCTATGTGACCTATTAGGATAAAATAGGTGTTGAACATGTATTTTTTATACTACACACAAAACCTTATTACATAATCTGTAATGGTATTTAAATATAGTCCGTGATATACGGCTTATATATTAATTAGGGACAATTATTCAAAAGAACACACATTGGAGTTAATTAGGTAAAAAAGACATCCAAAACAAACACTTAGTTATAAAGATAGAGAGACCAAAACACCCTTAATGAAGAAAAGAAAAAGAAAAATTAAAACAGAGGGCACAGGCCGCCGAATGTCTAATTTTTTTTATTTTTATTTTTAAACTTACGCTGTTGTTAACTTGTTGTTGTGTTTTGGTTTTTATTTTTATTTTTAAAATTCTTTTTCCTGGAAGTTGAAAGTGGTGTTCTGTTTTTGTTTTGTTTTTTTTTTTTTTCTTTTTTCTAGACGGTGAAAGTTTATTTTTCTTTTTTTCATTGACCACCGCAGTGCATTGATCACTGCGATGCATTGACCACCCCCGATTCATTGACCACCGCGATGCAATGGCCACCCCGATGCAGTTACCACCCCTGATGCAGAGACACCGCGATGTAGAGACGCCGCGAAGCAGAGACACCTCGATGAAGTGACACCGCGATGCACTGACAACCGCGATGCATTGACCACCCCCGATGCATTGACACCGTGATGCAGTGGCCATTGCGATGCATTCACCACCGCGATGTAGTGACCACCCCAATGCATTCACCACCGTGATTCATTGACCACCACGATGCAGTAACCATCGCGATGCATTAACCACTGCGATGCAGTGACCATCCCGATGCAGTGACACCGCTATGCATTGACCACCCCCAATCCATTGACCACCGCGATGTGTTTAGGGTCAAATTGTATGATTTTTATATATATATATATATATATTTTATATCAATTTTCCCCATATTCTTATGATTTGTATAGAAATCGAGCCTTATATTGAAATATTGAGCAAATGAGTTTTAAAGATAATAATTGCAAAAGTGGCTGATTTATGTGTTTTTATCGTTGGTTTTATGTTTATTTGGATGTTGTTACACTTTGCAATATTTTGGATATCTTGTAGATGCATATCTTCGGTCTAAAAGAGGTGTTTAGAGGGTTAGAAAAAGATGCCACAAGTTTACGAGTTCAACGGAGCAAATTTTCCTAAGTACTTAAATCGTTATATATTTTCGACGGAGATTTGACCCAGCTTAGAGGCATTTTCAGGGGAGGACTTCTTCATGAAAATTGTAGATCTTTGAAAGATCTTTCCAACGCACTTTGAATTACGTCAATCGGACTTCTACAACTCAAATGGTGGTCAAGTGGGTAATCAATTTGGGTAAGTGGAAAATCCCGAAAACGACTCGTAATACGACGGGCTAGTCAAAAAGGCATTTTCAGAAGAAGAGTCCTTAATGAAAGTTGTAGAGTTTTCCGAGAGATTTTTTATGACGTTCGGATCATAATTTTTGGAGGTCTACAACTCAAGATATGAATTTTAGAAGTTTTATTCCAATAAATATGTAATCGAAGAGCGCCGCAATTTCATTAACCGACTTAAGCAGCCGACCTAAACCTCTATATAAACAGCCGCATGATCAACCCTAATGGATAAATTATTCCAGCCGCCAAATATATCACAGCAGCGGCAATTCTGAGGAGTTCCAAGGCCGGTCACCCGAGCCTTTTGCTCGGGTGATCCGGGTTAGATTAGGATGTCGTTTTCTTCCGTTTTATTTCATGGATTCAATCATGTACCAAACTACGTGAGTTTATTTATTTAATTTATTCAGTCCTTATTCATTTTTTTGTGATCTTTTAATTCATGTTGTATCGTTCTATGATTATGATGCTATTATGTGAATTAGATCGAGAGATCGATTTGCTATTGATGTTTACAACATACGGAAGTTGCGTAGACTAGATCACCATAGAAAGATAGGATTTTTAATCATTAATGATGACAAGTTAATTGGTTAATTATCTAGGTTGTTAGGTTCTAAAATACGAGAGTTAACATGAATCTACACCTTCGTTTTGTATGGAATATTGATCTCAACATTCGGAAGAGGAGAGATCGATAATTGAATTCACTAAGGAATTAGGGATTCATAGCTTGAGAAATAGATTCACTAAGGAATTAGGGATTTGTATCTCGTGTAAAGATGAAACCACAATTTGAATTGAAATCATGAGATGAAATAGGATTGAAATCACTTGGTTGTGCAATTGTTTGATCCCATGTATCTTTAGTTTAGTTTAGGTTGTGTTATTTTATTTCGTAGGTTAGCTTTATTTTAATTGCTTTTTCGTTTATTTTATTTGTTCTTTCGTTTATTCGTTTTTCCTAAGTAACAATCGAAAGGAATTAGTGAGATTAGATTCAACATCCCAATTCCCTGAGGATCGATACCCGTACTTATCCAACTTTACTAGCAACTACTCGGTATTCGGCCGGTTAGGAGGTAGTTTTGCATGGTAGTATAGGTTTTATAAATTTTCTTTTGTTTTAATGATGCAAAATCTCCCCAACAAAAGTGGCGCCGTTGCCGGGGAATCGGCGTTTTGTTGAATTTGGTTGAATTAATTTCTCGATTTTGTTACGTTTTTTTTTTATTTTTCGTTTTCAATAAAAGTAGTGTTGAATAAATCGAGAGTTTTTATTTTTGCCGTGTTTCGATAACCGTTGGGTTAAGAATGTGCAAAAGTTTTTTACTCGATCGTGAAACGTGAACTATATGTTTGTTTGTATCTAGTCTAACCTCTCGTGCTTTAATTTGATGTGGTCGCTCTGTGATATTTGATGTATGATCTTTTAAGAAATTAGGGTTTCTTTGTGTTTCCTGCGTTTTCTATGCAAATTGATCGTTGGACGAGTTGCTCGTAAGTGAACGCCCGACCAGATCCTTAACATGCGCAGTAAACGGCGTCCGGTTTGTTGGACGCCGTCCGCTCCAAAACGTGACGGCTACATTCGTTTTCAAGAACCAGACGGACGTCCATATATCTAAACGCCCGTCCGGCCTGCATAAGTTTTAAACGCCCGTTTGAAATTTTAAACGCCAGTCCAGGTTCTGATTTTTTTCTTGATTTTATTTTCAATGCTTTTATTTGATGTGGATTTTTCATTCGAGCTTCTGTGGCTAATTGATGTTTACATAGATGTCCTGAACTTATATGTTTTTACCTTTCCATCTATGAATCCATGTTAAATAGCTGATTAATTTTTATATGCATGATTCATCTATGCAAGTTATAGTCACTGTCGGTTCTCGTATGCTATAACTGGTCTTCGTGTTAATTAGTAGCTAATGTCGGTTTCCGTATGCTACATATCGTTATGATGAATCTTGTGAGCTTTGAGACTTATGTGCTTCCTTGTTGTTTTTGTAACTCATACGGGGTAGCTATCGCCGGTTTTCCGTATGCTACGCCCAAATCCATATGAGTTATATCTCATTTAGTATAGCTAATCGTTGGTTTTCCATAATGCTATCACCTTTTGATGAGTCTTAAGCGCGCGCTTACACTGCATGTAATGAATGAGCAGACTTTATCGTTTATCGTAACTTTGTCATTATTTGGTAGACGTTTATTATATACATGTCATGTTGCAAATGAGTGGGCTAGTTTTTTTTCTTTTATTTTCTTTTATTTTTGCATATCATATAGATGCATATCATTTAGCTGCATGTCATCTAGTTGCATTGTTTTCTATTTTTCTTTTATTTTTCTTGAGCGTAGTTAACTGTCGGTTTCCTTAATACTACCTCGTTTTCTTTATTTTTAGTTTCTGCATAGGCCGTAGTCACTGTAGAGTTGTCAGGGGTCAACTTGCTCAGCCTGAGCTTGTCAGAATTTATTTTTTTTTATTTATTTTATTTTTAGGATTGCATATCATGTAGATTGCATTGTAGTATATTTTCATGTAGTTGCACCTAGCCTACTACTTTGTAATATTTCATGTATATGTATTCCATCTTTATGTGAGCATAATTTGAATATCTCTATAAATTCTTTTCCTTATGTGCTTTATTTGTATAAGTCTAATCTTTTCCCCGTAGACTCTTTTTGCACTGATCAAGTCTGCATGATATTTTTGATAGCTATTGTGCACTTTCACGATGAATTCAGTTTACTTGTGATGCTCCATACTCTCTGAGCTATGCAAAGAATTTTGGTTTTTACCGATTTTTCCGGAATTGCCAAAGATCCAATCACCTAAGTTCTCTAATTTATTATTTCGTATAACTTGAGGACAAGTTGCAATCTAAGTGTGGGGAAGGATAGATGATTTATGTGTCTACTTTCGCTTGCTCATATTTTTAGTATTTCTATGAAAAGTGCTTAATTTTCAAATTTTTGTTATATCCCGGGTAGACAAAGGCATATCTTTGCTTGAGTTTATATCATTTTGCTATATTCTCGTATATTTAGTAATTTTAGTTGTTTCACCCGACACTCCTTTTCACATGCCATAGTAAATGATGAGCTAAATGTTGAAAGCCTACCCCATTTTAGTTGGAGATTTTTGATGATTATAGCATGTTTCTTTGCTTATGTATAATTCTTGAAAAGTTTAGTAGTTTGTATTCTAGGATTAAAGTATGACATAATGTGAATATCCAGTAAGTTTGAATGTGATAAGTGAAACGTGATTAAGTCTTTGCAATAGTAATAAATTGTTTACTTGAGGTGTTATGCTCAAGTGGTCCGTGCTACTAGAAAATAATCTTTTCTACTACCAAATGAAAATCTCTAAGTAAACATAATTGTAATTGTGTGTGTCGGAAGTCGGGTTTATGATTTGGGTGAGGTAGGGTGTACCACGATGTCCTATTCCACTATGATGACCAAAGCTCACGACACCGCGGTTTATAGTCGCCTTATGATTGGAGTAAGGTAGGGATTATCTTGAAATGTCCTATTCTCACATGAGGCAAAAGCTTATTCGATGTGTGTTAGAAAAGTGTGAAAAAAGTGAAAATATTGAAATATATTATTATGAATAAGTAAGGACTTAGTTATCGTTAATCTTATACCCAGTATAAACTGAAGGATATGTTGTAGGGATTATCCTCTGAGTCTGTCAGAAATGTTTTAGATATTCTCTACTATTTCTTTTTGGGATATGTATGTTTTGTAAAGTGCCTGTTATAATTTTTGAATATTTCTAACTTAGATGGGAAACCGGGCTAGTTTTGGTTTGAATAACTTTCAAATTGTGGAACTTAGTGGAAGTTTATTATGGCTATGCACACACTACACGGGTGAACTTCTAAGTTATTGAATATACTTCATATTTGTATGGATGTTTATTTGTCTCGAGCTTGACTATGTTTTGTTTTGCTCGGGACGAGCAAAATGCTAAGTGTGGGGGTGTTGTTTAGGGTCAAATTGTATGATTTTTATATATATATTTTATATCAATTTTCCCCATATTCTTATGATTTGTAAAGAAATCGAGCCTTATATTGAAATATTGAGCAAATGAGTTTTAAAGATAATAAATTGCAAAAGTGGCTGATTTATGTGTTTTTATCGTTGGTTTTATGTTTATTTGGATGTTGTTACACTTTGCAATATTTTGGATATCTTGTAGATGCATATCTTCGGTCTAAAAGAGGTGTTTAGAGGGTTAGAAGAAGATGCCACAAGTTTACGAGTTCAACGGAGCAAATTTTCCTAAGTACTTAAATCGTTATATATTTTCGACGGAGATTTGACCCAGCTTAGAGGCATTTTCAGGGGAGGACTTCTTCATGAAAATTGTAGATCTTTGAAAGAGCTTTCCAACGCACTTTGAATTACGTCAATCGGACTTATACAACTCAAATGGTGGTCAAGTGGGTAATCAATTTGGGTATGTGTAAAATCCCGAAAACGACTCGTAATACGACGGGCTAGTCAAAAGGCGTTTTCAAGAAGAGTCCTTAATGAAAGTTGTAGAGTTTTCCGAGAGATTTTTATGACGTTCGGATCATAATTTTTGAGGTCTACAACTCAAGATATGAATTTTAAGTTTTATTCCAATAAATATGTAATCGAAGAGCGCGCAATTTCATTAACCGACTTAAGCAAATTGACCTAAACCTCTATATAAACAGCCGCATGATCAACCCTAATGGATAAATTATTCCAGCCGCCAAATATATCACAGCAACGGCAATTCTGAGGAGTTCCAAGGCCGGTCACCCGAGCCTTTTGCTCGGGTGATCCGGGTTAGATTAGGATGTCGTTTTTCTTCCGTTTTCGATTCATGGATTCAATCATGTACCAAACTACGTGAGTTTATTTATTTAATTTATTCAGTCCTTATTCGTTTTTTTGTGATATTTTAATTCATGTTGTATCGTTCTATGATTATGATGCTATTATGTGAATTAGATCGAGAGCTCAGTTTGCTATTGATGTTTACAACATACGGAAGTTGCGTAGACTAGATCACCATAGAAAGATATGATTTTTAATCATTAATGATGACAAGTTAATTGGTTAATTATCTAGGTTGTTAGGTTCTAAAATACGAGAGTTAACCTGAATCTACACCTTCGTTTTGTATGGAATATTGATCTCAACATTCGGAAGAGGAGAGATCGATAATTGAATTCACTAAGGAATTAGGGATTCATAGCTTGAGAAATAGATTCACTAAGGAATTAGGGATTTGTATCTCGTGTAAAAATGAAACCACAATTTGAATTGAAATCATGAGATGAAATATGATTGAAATCACTTGGTTTGTGCACTGTTTGATCCCATGTATCTTTAGTTTAGTTTAGGTTGTGTTATTTTATTTCGTAGGTTAGCTTTATTTTAATTGCTTTTTCGTTTATTTTATTTGTTCTTTCGTTTTATTCGTTTTTCCTAAGTAACAATCGAAAGGAATTAGTGTGATTAGATTCAACATCCTAATTCCCTGAGGATCGATACCCGTACTTATCCAACTTTACTAGCAACTACTCGGTATTCGGCCGGTTAGGAGGTAGTTTTGCATGGTAGTATAGGTTTTATAAATTTTCTTTTGTTTTAATGATGCAAAATCTCCCCAACACGATGCATTGGCCATACCGATGCAGTGGCCACCCTCAATGCAGAGACACCGCGATGCAGAGACGCTGCGATGCAGAGACACCACGATGAAGTGACACCGCGATGCACTGACAACCGCGATGCAGTGACACCACGATGCATTGACCACCCCCGATGTATTGACACCGCGATGTAGTGGCCATCACGATGCATTGACCACCCCGATGCATTGACCACCCCAATGCATTGACCACCGTGATTCATTGACCACCGCGATGCACTGACCATCCCGATGCAGTGATAACCTCCGATGCAGTTATCACTGTGATGGAATGACCACCGTGATGCATTGACCACCCCAATGCAGTGATTACATCGATGCATTAACCACCGCGATACAGTGACCATCGGGATACAGTGACCACCGTGATGCAGTGACATTTGATGAAGCGACACCGCGATGACAGTGACCACCGTGACGCATAGACTACCGCGATGCAGTGACCACCATGACACATAGACCACTGCGATGCAGTGACCACCCAGATGTAGTGACCATCCCGATATATTGACCACCTCGATCCATTCACCACCCCGATCCATCCACCACCCACCTTATACAACATTTTATGCAGTGACACCTTATGCAATGATTTATGCAGTGACAACAACATTTACAATAATTTATGCAGTGACACCTTATGCAACGATTTATGCGCTGACACTCACCTCACGATCTGATGCAGTGATCACCACGATGTTGTGACCACCGCGATGTAGTGACCATCCCAATAAAGTGACCACCTTGATGCATTGACCACCGCGATGCAGTGACCACCTTGATGCATTGACCATCGCGATGCATTGACCTCCGTGATGCACTGACCACCGTGATGCATTGACTACCGCGATACAGTGAGCATTAGGGTGCAGTGACAACCGCGATGCATTGACTACCGCGATGCAGTGACCATCGGGATGCAGTGACCACCGCGATGTATTGACCACTGCGATGCAGTGACCACCCGGATGCAGTGACCATCGGGATGCAGTGACATTTGATGATGCGACACAGCGATGACATTTGATATATTTTTTTTTTACTTTTTTCATAAAATCGACTTCAAACGGTTATATTTTTTTTGATATAATTAACCGAGCCGATCTCGAGTTTTAAATATAGTAATCGACTACATCATGAGCTAATTGAACTTCATTAAATAATTATTTGAATAATTACATTTATTATAAAATATTCTTTTTTTATAATTCAAAGAGTATTATTCGAGTCGAGAATTAGACGAGTCGAGTTCAATCTTGTTATATTTTATTAAAGATTGAATGAATCCTAAGAAAATAATCGAGTTTACGAGCCGAGTCGAGCCCAAAATTTTTTAGTCGAGTCGAGCTTGAGCCCTTGGGAGTAGGGATATCGACTCGGCTTGAGTACACCCCTAATGTGAATGACCTACACTTATTTTACAAAGTTACCAAATCTGTGTATCAAATTGTATATGCAGTGACATCAATGTCACTGCATCAATTCTCTAATTATAAAATGTAGTGACATCAATGTCACTACATCAATTCTTTAATGAAGTGACAATGCAATCCTAACTGGTGAAAATCCGGATGCTACGGAAATAGTGTGAGCATTCGTACATTGGAAAACCTTTATAGACAAATACATGTTATCAAGAGCTTTATTACATAGAGCAGAGAATCATTAATGGATTGGGAAAGTGAACCACTTGACTTTTTCTTGAATTCTTTTCTTTGTTATCCCTGACCTGCTGTTGAAGCAAATGGCAAAATCATAAAATAAAGATGCAAGAAAAAAAAAAAAAAACACTATCCTTAATGCTACTACCGTCTCAAACAACACCAACACTACAATCAAAAGGAATAAAACAAAAGCACTAACGGATACAAGATGGCCATCTAGCACAAAAAATCGAGATAAGCAATATGGCTTTGTTTGAAAAAAGAAATAAAAAAATATTGAATTAAAAGGAACTGACGCTTTGTGTAAATCATGGTGCTTATTTTGTTGAATTACATAGGCCTAGAAAGTGAATTATGGTGCTTATTTTGCAGATTTACATGCCTAAAAAACCCGGGAAAAATCGGAACCAATCTGATCCAAACCGAACCGAATATAATGGTTTTACGTAGTTATGGTTCGGTTTTGGTTTGTGAATTTGAAAACCGTAAAAAATGGTTTGGTTTTAAAAATAGTAAAAACCCGGAAAACCGGACCATGTGCACTCCTACAGATATCAATGTGTCGTAACATAATGTTAATTTCCAAATTTATGTATTAAATTGTATATGCAGTGACATTATTGTCATTGCATCAGTTACCTTCCAAATATTTCTGGAGAATGTAATAACCTATGCAACAAATAATACATTGGTTCTAAATCCCAATATGAAGTGCGATACAACAGAAAAACCCCTCCAATCCCATAAAGTCTCTCTTGGAAGTTGATTTACTCCATGGGTTAACAATGGAAGATCCATTGTTGCATTTGCGAAAAACCGCCATAACAAACAGAATGCAAACCATAATGCCTGTTTTTTTATAATTCAAAAAGTATTAATCGAGTCGAATATTAGACGAGTTGAGCTCGATCTTGTTATATTTTATGAAAAATTAAAGAATTCTAAGAAAATAATCGAGCTATATCGAGTACTTAAGCGAGTCAAGTTAGATATTGCCTTTTTATGGCTCGGTTGAGCCCAAACTTTTTTAGTCGAGTCGAGTCGAGCCCTAGGGAGTATCGACTGGACTCGGCTCGATTACACCCCTAATGTGAATGCACTGCATTTATTTTACAAATTTACCAAATTTGTGTATGAAATTGTAAATGCAGTGACATTAGTGTCACTGCATCAATTCTCTAATTGTAAATGCATCAATTTTATTCCAAATCATACACAAACCCACCATCATATTCATGTCACTGCACCAATTTTCTTCTAAATCAAACTCAAATTTATTGGATCAGTGGACCATGGATTTGAAAGTGTTCAACCTCCAAACATTCTCAAACAATATAAGAAAAAGCAAAAGAATGCACTATAAGCATTAATTCACAAAGCTTCATCAATAAGCAGAGCAAATTTCTTTGTGAATCTGATGGGCAATAGCAAATGTAGCTGATGAAATTCGGTTTAATCATTGTACTGATTGCTAATGCTGATTTCTTCGGTACATTATTGCATTATGTGCTCATATGTGTGCATGATTCCTCGAGTATGGTTTGAATATCTTGTGATGTCTGCAACACACACACACAAATTGTGAATGATCATAATGTTTATCATGACAATTTGACAAAAAAATAGTACCAAAACAATACTTTAATCTCTGCTTTTAGGTAGCAATTAAGAGAGTCAAGGCGGTAAGCGTATTCTCGAGTGAGGGAACCAATATTTAGGTACAAATCCCATGATTTCCTATACCTGCACTTGCCATGTCTAGGCTCCCATTTCGTGAAATTCACCTGCATTCTCTAAATAAACAGTCTATGTTCCTCCTTAACTCTCTACTCAAATCCTCCATTATTTAAGTCAAAAAGGTACACCTCACAAATTCTACTTACCAATGAATTCTCAATGTTTTTTAAACTAAATACACTTCTATACTCCTCTAACTTTGTTTCTCTGTCATTTGAGTCCTCATCATTTGCTGAATTTGCAACAAATTCTCCTCCGAATCCTGTATAGATCACTTCATATTAGCACAAGGCACTAGCTAGTACTTAAAAGTCAAAATTTACGAGTATAAAGAAATGGAAAAATTAGATTTGGTGCTGGATTTTGTAAATAATATACCTTCAAGAAAAACCCCGAGTTTGTTGATGTTATCAGCAACAAGATCATGAAGATCTTCACCAGCCCAAACAGGGAATATAAAAACACAAATAGCAAATGTAACTGAGCCCCCAATTAGTATAGTTGACACTCTTTTAAAAGCCATGTCTAAAACTTGATCGTCCCGACAGCCAGATACAGAGATTAAGCAGAATGTCAATATGAAAATAAGAAGTCCATAATCATATCTTGCTTTTAGCTGTGGGAAGAATCTCATGAATGTCACTACATTAGCTGATAGAAGAAGAAAAAAAATGATACATTAATAAATGCAAAATTAATCATTTCTTTGATTTTCATTGATTTTGAATGCATACCAATATGAAAGCAAACAATCCTAGTAGTATAGGTTCTAATATTTCAATGCCCGACAGAATAGCTACCCGACAGAATCAAGAGGAGCACTGAAAACCAACCTCCAAAGCAGTAATATCCAAGAGTCTGAATCCTCAAAACAAGAAATTGAGCAGCCAAATCCGACACAATAGAGAAAACCCCCAATTTCTGCATGAATTCAGACCTAATGACGATCAACACAAGCTGGAGCAACGGAAGAGCATTAGGGACTTCTCCGAATCAAAACACCATAGCTCAGAAGATGGGTTCAGCCACTCTACTGGGGGAAGGAGCAGCGAAGAGAATCAAAGAGAGCCCAGGCATTATTGAAGGCAGCACCGGAAAACTACACCATAAATCAAATCATCGGAAGGGTTCCGTTCCACAACAGAGAAGAAATGGTCCAGGCGATGAAAGGAGCAGCGAATGGCATCTAATTAAACCCAGGATCATTGAAGATTATCTACACATGGTGGAGCAAGGGAAGAAAGCAGGAGAAACTTCTCCGTATATCAAAACACCGGAGCTTGGAAGATGAGTTCAACCGCTCCAATCGCCAGAGCGCACCCTTCCCTACTGAGAGCTCTATCCTACAATCAGTATTTTTTCCTCACAATTAGGGGCGTTATTGCCCAGGGGTAATGTAGGAAACATAAATAAAATATGTTCTTATAACCAATGATCTTTTAAGTGTGTCCTAAATGTTAATTAAGTCTCAAAACGTGTCCTTATAAACAAATAATTATATTAATTATTATTTCCTATTACTTTTAATAAAAAACATTGGAAAAGGCCACGTGTTCAACTTTGGTGGCATGTGTGATTTAAATATTTGCTCTTCTTTGCATTTGCAAGCATAAATATATTGAAAGAGTTATGGGCTTTGGTTTTGGGCCTGGCCTCATCAAGTTTATTGGGTGGCTTTGAATCATTATATGTTTTATTTTATATTATTGTTATTGGGGTGGGCTTTAATTTGTTGGGTGGTTTACGTTTTCATGTTTCAGTTATTGATAAATAATATACCTCTTCCGCTTCGATTTGTTTCCGGATATATTTCTTTTATCGATGAAGTATTTAATATATCTTATACGCATGGCGTAGTGTATAAAGATGTATAGATATATTTGAATAATTAAATGTTTTGTTGGGGTGGTCTTTAATGTGTTGGTCCGTTTAGGTTATAATATATATATGTTTCTGATTCAGATAAATAACATATTCCTTCGATCCAATTTGTTTTGGCCGTATTCCTTTTATGGCTGTGTAAAAAGACGTCTTATTACTAATGTTTACATTTAAAGTTGTTTCGTAAATGTTAAACATGCCAAGATATCCAAATTTATTGAAAAATGTAAGGCAAATATAGATGAATATAATTGTAAAGTATTCATGTTTTTGATAACTACACAACGTAATAAATGATGTTTTATTAATTGTATAAAACTTTCCAAAATATCTCAAATAAATTGATGCGGAATATTTAATAATTTTTATAGATACGGCGCCCGTACGGTGGCCGTCTATTCAACTGTGCAGGCTGGATTTTCCAAGCGGGTAGATAGGAGGGTTGTTAGCTGGATACAGTTTATTTCAGAATTTGTATGGTGGAGATGAAAGCAAAACATTACTCAATCCCAACTGCTCTCGGTTGTTGGCTGAATCCATACTGCAGCCGGCTATGGAATGGCAGATTTTTCCATGGGCTCAATGATGCATGCCATCTACTAGGAAGAAAATTGGGTATAATGGTACAATTTTTATTGTTTTGAATTGATTAAATGATAATTTTGATTTTGCGTTTTCTTTTCCTCTGTTAAAAAATTGACCTATAAATACATCCATTCATGGAGTTGGTCTGTTAGTTCACCCATCACTTTTATTTGTTCTGTGACCCAAAATTGTTTGCTTTCGTGTGCTATTCAGGTTTGTGAAGTTATTATATGTATATATGTTTATTGTTGCATGTTTACTTTGTGTTGTAATCTTGATTAATTGAGTATAAATGCGTAGCTTCCTGTATGAATTTTCCTAGGAATTTATATTCAGGTTAAGGATAGAATTTGATTGTTTGGGTATTGTTGGTTTAGTGCTTTGAAATATTAGATATGCTTCTGAGCTTGTAAGTTGCATTCAATTGTTCATTCCAGTTTTTTTAGTTAGGAGATGACTATTTCATATGTTTATTGTCTGTTGGTTCTGGGTGTTGTTTCTTGATTAGTTTTCTACTATGAAATACATGTGGTTGCGTGTTTGAGGATGTTAACTGAATTTGGGAAGATGATTACAGGATTTATGACTGCAATTTAGGAAGCTTACTTTTACACTGTCTAATAATACCTTTTCTAGGATGTTTTGGATGTATATGTGTGTTGGTTAGTATGGTTTATCAAGGCTGTTTGGTGTTTATGTGGCTACAAAAGGAAATATATAAAAATGTTGTTTTCTGTTAATGTGTTTGCTGATAATGTGTTCTTTGGATTCTCTTAGAGTGTTTAGATAAAGGATTGAATTTGGGAAGATGATTACATGAAATATGGCTACAAATTAGAAACCTTACTTTTAGACTGTGTAATTGTGCCTTTTCAGGGGTGTTCTGATTGTATAGATGTGTTGGTCAGTATGGTTTATCAAGGTTGTTTCTCTTTGGTTGAATCTTATTGGGATATTTTTCTGTAGGTGGTGCTACTTAGGATCTGGAGTTCCAACAGCGTTTGATGTCTGCTTATTCGATTTATGCAACATGTATAAAGTTTTATTCAGATTCAACTTTATGTTGCTTCTTTTATTCGGCATATTATTTCCTTTTTTCCATGTTTCACCGTGCATTAGGATCAACCGTTTTTTGAGATTTATGCTTTTTAGCCCTTGCTGCATAAAAATAGATGCCTGGACTTTTTTGGGGTGCCTATCCATGTCTTTTTAGCTGTTCCAGCAGAGTTCAAGATTGATGCTTCTACTTATTTTGTAATACATCAATGCCTTTGGTAGAATTTGCCTTTTTCATTGTTCCTGTAATGTTTGTTTTCCCGTTTGTGCTCACTTCTAGACTGTTTTAGCAACAATAGCTAATGGTCTCTTGCCATTTAACTGAAGCTCAGTTAGGTTTTGAAGCTAAACCCCTAAAAATAAAACAAAAGAGTGCCTAATAAATCTTTAAATGTTTCTGCAAAACATACCAAAACCTGAACAATTCTAACAAAAAAAACATTAGGAGCTTCAGGCTTAACTTAAAATTTTCCCTCCTAGCAATTCTAAACGTGGTCCAACACCATTCACCCTCCACGATAATGGCTACAAACTGGAGCTTCAGGCTTAACTTCCACCAAGGATGTTCATTATCATGGCATGATCTAATTTATTCATTTCTCAAATTCATTTTCTATCATGGAGGGAGTGTAAAGGGATGGTGATAAATAAAGGGAAATGCACAAGGAAAGCTGAATGACTGCTTAGATTAGAAAGAATTCATGTAATGTTTGTTTTTCCTTTTGTGCCTACTTCTAGACTGTGTTACCAACAATAGTTAATGGTCTCTTGCCATTTTACTCAAGGTCAGTTAGATTTTGAAGCTAAAACCCCTAAAATAAAACAAAAGAGTGTCTAATAGGTCTTTAAATGTTTCTGCAAAACACACCACAAATTTAAATAAATCTTGCATGGGTAGTCTATTATGTGCTTCTTTAAAATGAATGAGGGGATATGTAACAGTTTGACAATAAGATGATATTAGTAGTATTTTTTCTAACATGTCTACGGTGGGAAGCTAGGTTGAGTATAGAACTATATATGTCTTCACATTTAGATGTAAAAGTAGATTTCTCTTGTTTCATTTGTTTGACATATGATCTATTTTGTTCTTAGTGAAGAACATGAAAGGTAAAGGTAAAGTAAGGCCTAGGCTTGGTACTCTTTTCAGTCTTTTGTTTCTCTGAAACTGAATTAAACATTGAGCCTGAAAAACCCACAATTGAAACGAACAGAGTGTGGAATAGATCTTTAAATGCTTCTTTGAAACACACCACAAAACTAGGCAATTCTTACATGAACAATCTACCCTGTAGTGCTGAACCCTAAGTGATGTTAATAGTGTATGTTTGTTTTTACATGCCAATGTGTTTACAAGTAAATGATTTGCTTACTTTCAGTGGCTTATACCATTGGATATGTACTGCTGCTTACACTGCCTTAATGTTTCCTTCCTTCAATTTTTAAGAAACTTATTATGGCTGAGATGGATGGTGCAGCTACTTTGAAGAAGACTTTTGCTTTCATGTTCTCAGGTTTGTGATTGTTAAAGAGTCAATTATTTTCTGTATTTACTTTATTTTGCGTGGTACTTAAAATAGTGTTTCAGTTGTTTGCTAAGTGTGGTAGGCCTGGTATAGTTGGACCGGTGTATTGTTTGACAAGGATATTGTATGTCTTTTAGTTTATTCACATCTATCTAAGTAATGCGAACTAAGGGTATAGGAAAGCCAAGACCTGGCATGTATATAGCCAGATCTAATGCTCTTGCAAACAGGCTGGCTGAGGATAGCATAGCTACCAAAATGCAATATCCAGGCTCTGTTTCTGAGATTCAATTCCTAGATTTGCAGTCCTCTTCTGTTAGCTTCTTAAGGTCAGGGGGTGGTGGACAGATTGGTCATACACAAAATTCTATAAAACAATTAGCAGATAAAAAATATAGGCAGGGTGCAATGTTACGCTTAAAACAGAAACGGTTACAGTCAGCAATAAAGACAAAATACATTAAGAATCAAAACTTACTGAACACCAAAAACATGTCTTGTAATACTGCATTAGAAGAACCAAACCTAAACATTCTGGCTTTAAAAGGTAGGACTATTTTAGCCTGCATCCCAAAACAGGCATCTATTTTACCTAGCCAGCTTGAATGCGGTTATTGTGAGGCAAAAAAATGGCTCATGAGACCGACAACTTTTGTTGTCTGCAGGGTGCGGTTGTCTTAGCAGTAAATAAATTACCCACTGTTTTGAAAACCCTGTTGTTGTGCTAGGACCAGCACAGTAAACAATTCCGAAATTGTGTGCGGACCTATAATAATCATTTTGCATTTACGTCTTTAGGTGTACGCTATGATAAGGAACTTTCAAAGAGAAATAAAGGCATTTATACGTTTAGGGTACAATGACAGATGTACCACTTTATAGATGGTTTGAATGCATCTAATGAGTATTTGAAAAATCTGCAATTCTATTTTCATGATACTGAATATGAAATTCCACGGAGAATAAAAAGTTGTCCACAATTATTAGAAAATGTAGTCAAGAAACTTATGCTTGTGTTAGAAAGAAACCCGTACGCCAAATTTTTTAGAACCTTGAAAGAACATAATAACCTAGCTGAAAGAGAAATACTTTTATTTTGTAACCCCACAATAGATCAGAGGGTGTATAACAAACCAACAGTTTCACAAGTGGCCGTCATAGTTGATTTGTCGGATGACATAAGTACACCTAGAGAAAGAAATATTCAAGTTTATACCCATAGTGACCAGTCATGTACAATTCGATATTATTATGGTTGTTATGATCCTTTGCAATATCCTTTAATATTTCCATATGGAGATATTGGATGGCATGACGGTATTCATAAAAGGGATAGTAATCCGCGTAAACGTAAACGTCAAACAATAGTAAGAATGATTGAAGGAATTAACCCTGCTATGGCGTTAAATGTAGATGATCTTTTGGAACACGAACAAGAAGGTATTTATATCTGACATGTTACTAGGATTATGCATCATTTTACATTCCTATTTTTTTCTTTTAATTTCTTTTCTCTTTTTTCTTTTTCCAGTTGTTGGATTACATGCTAATGATTCGTTCAACATTTCAGTTTGTGATTACTATGCCTATAAATTTCAGATTAGGGATAAAGATGAATCAAACATTTTACATTTCGGTAGATTATTTCAGCAATATTGTGTAGACATGTTTGTTAAAATGGAAACACAAAGGTTAGATTGGTTCAGTTCTCAACAAAATAATATAAGAAGTGATTACCTGTAGGGCCTCGCTGATGCGATGGCTGCCGGTGAAAGTTATTGTGCACAAGTTGGTCATAGGATCATACTACCGGCATCTTTTGGTGGTCTAAGACATATGAAACGAAAGTATTTAGATGCTATGACCTTAGTTAAAAAATTTAGATAACCAAATTTGTTTATAACAATGACATGTAATCAAAATTGGCCCAAGATAAAACAATACTTACTAAAATGAGAACAAACTCAAGATAGACAAGATTTAGCAGTAAGAGTCTTCCACGGTAAACTTGAAGAACTTAAGATGGACCTTTTTAAAAAAAATATTTTCGGCCAAATTGCTGCATATACTTATGTCATAGAGTTTCAAAAAAGGGGATTGCCTCATGCACATCTGTTATTAATATTAAAACCTCAATTTAAGCTATTTAGGCCTAATTTGATAAAATTGTTTCAGCTGAACTACCTGATAAATCAATAAATCCTCATCTTTACAATTTGGTCATCAAACACATGTTTCATGGCCCATGTAGTCAGGCTGATCCTGAAAACGTGTTTATGAAACGTACTGGGAAATGCTGGAGTTCATATCCCAGATTTTTTGTAATGAAATTGTTAACACATCTGATTCATACCCTACATATAGACGTGGAGATGACGGCCAGAAAGTTGAGGTAAGGAATGTTTGGCTAGATAATAGATGGGTAGTACCTTACAATGCTTATCTTTTAGCTAAATATGATTGTCATATAAATGTAGAAATATGCTCAACCATTAATGCCATTAAATATATATACAAATACATTTGTAAAGGAAATGATAAGGTTATGTACAATGTTAGTGATAGTAATAATAATGAGTTTATAGATGAGATTAAAGAGTATGTTTCTGCTCGGTGGGTGGCTGCTCCTAAATCTTTATGGAGAATATTTAGATTTACAATGGGTGAAATAAAACCTCCTGTTATTCATTTACAGGTTCATCTACCAAATCATCAACCAATTACATTTAACAGAAAATAGAACCTTACTCATGTGTTACAAAACAGTTTCATAAGAAAAACAATGTTAACTGAGTTCTTATACATGAATACAAAGATGCACAAAATTTAAACTGTACATACACTGACTTTACTGATTATTTTGTCTGGTTGAATGATAAAAAAACTCTAAAATTGAGACAGCGTGGTAATTCAGTAGGTAGAATGTCATTGTACAACCTAACGAAGGTGAACGATACTTTTTAGGACTGTTATTGTCAAAATTAAGGTGTCCCAAATCTTTTCAGGATTTGAAAACTCATAACAATAATTTGTTTGAAACATTTCGTGAATCAGCTTTATGTCGTGGTTTTTTAGAGTTAGATGACAGTCAAGAAAAATGCATGGCAAAGGCATGTAGTTTTTCGATGCCATACGAGTTGAGGCGTTTGTTTGCTACCCTTTTAGTTTACTCATGCCCAAACGAACCCAAAAAATTATGGAATCAGTTTGAAAATGAAATGTCAGAAGATTATATTAAATCTGCTATCTTTCCCCTTTAGGGATTAGAAATGCTGTTTTACAACAAATCAATGGTTTCTTGCGTTCAATGGGTAAAGACATAGAGTTATATGGTATTGTACCAGCTTCATGCCCTTTAAATAATTTTTCAGATTTGTGTAGAGAATTGAAAGCAGAGAAAAGTATAGTAGTTAGTGAATATGATATACAATCAGTAAATCTACTAAACTCTAAACAAAAAGAGGCTTATACAGCCATAATGGATGCAATAACAATGAATAAACATTGTTCGTTCTTTGTAGATGGTCCAGGTGTTGGAAGTAGCGCCCGAAAGATAATTTATGTAATTGTTTTTATGATTAATAAATGACAGATTTATTCTCATCTTATTACTTGCTTCGTGCTTATAAGTAATACACTACTGAAAACCCTAAGTCGTATCAAATGTAGCCATATAACTTAGTGTGTGACACACATGAGGATTAAGTTTATGGTGATACACTTGAATCTGTTAGTGCAGTAGTGAACTTAATCAAAGTATGTGGTCTATTGATTAAACCACCATTAATGCGCCTGAACACTTTATGGTGTGACCGTCTTATCCGACCGCCGACATTGGTTGTCTAAGTGGGGCATTTATATATGATGAGAGTCATATAGGACTGGACCGATTTAATCTGAGTTTCTCATATAATTCCGTGATTGAGAAATCTTATTAAATCACAAGATGATCATATATGGATTAACCTTAATCCTGAAGTGATTACAGACTCCTACTTGTTTCAGGATAGGGTTTGATGTGTTCGTTAAGGATCGCTAAGAGGCGCGGTCCGAATCACTTTCACGTTGGAACTATTCTGGAATGAGTGAGAAGTGTGTGTCTCACAGATATGGAATCCATTCCTTCCTACGGGAAGTAGAAAGACAATCCCCTTATTTGTTGATCCTAGAAACTGATCAATCACGGGAGTTCGTATTGGTTATGAACTAATTGATCACTAGTGGGTTAATGGTAAATACGGATAAGATGTATTGAAGAAGGTTTACGGAAATATTCCTACTTCGTTACGGATAGTCTATGGAGGGTTAGTCTGTATGTAATGATTATATCAATGGGCACTTATCGACTCGACTCAACGTTTTGAGAATAAGTTATATCTATAATCGATAGAGTTCAGTTTCGGATTTATGGTGGCGTAATTCCGGATTAATGAGTTGAGTAGAAATATTCTGTTCGATGAATGTTTTATTCAATTTATTGTAGCTACTGATTATAGGTCCATGGTCCCTGGGTTGAGTGTTTTCTCGTTTTATGGAACCTCTAGAATAAAATAAATAGTTGGTCTATTTAATGAATATGCAAATATTATTTATTTGGTAAATAATATGTAAAATAGAAAAGACATTTTCTATTAAAAAAATTGACAAAGTTGGCTCCACACTTGTGATTAAATTAGGAAAAGAAATTTTTCTAGATTATGTCACATGTGTAAATAATTAATTAATTATTTGTTAAATAATTAATGGAAAAATTAAGAGATTGATTTTTTGGGAATTATTTCTTATTTTGTAGAAAAAATCTTTTCCTTATGAGAAAAGGATAATTGTGATGAATATCTTTTTTCTTTGTGGAAAAGGATAATGTGAAAATGATAACTCTCTCTTACTAGTTATTTTCCAATATAAAGAGAGTTCCTCCAAGCACAAAGGACACAATAATCTGCGCCATCTTCAAAATAAAAGAAATGAAAATTATTTTCTTGTTCTAGTCGTTAAGAGAAGAAAAACCTAGGGGTTTTCTTGTGCGTATTCGAGGAGGTTCTACAGTGAGGATCGACGTCCACCAGTCGTCGCTAGGAGATACAATTCGGAAGATTGTGGCTTCTCCCTTTTGTCGATTCATCATCTCTCTCCGGTAAATCTACTAACCTTCTCGTAGGATTAATTAGTTATGTCTCATATCGTAAATCGCATAAGCTTCCGCTGTGCAAAGATCGAGTGTCTCGATCGGTGCTATTACTTCTAGCACCAGGAGGCACCGGTAAGACTTTTCTATATAAAGCTTTATTAGCTACTGTTAGATCAGAAGGCAATATAGCATTAGCTAATGCTACTTCTGGAATAGCTGCATCTTTGTTGCCTGGTGGCCGAACAGCACATTCCTGATTCAAAATACCAATAGACCTGTCGGACATTGGTACGTGTAAAGTAAACAAACAGTCGTCGTTGGCTGTCCTAATTAAAGATTGCAAATTAATTATCTGGGACGAGGCACCAATGTGTAAGCGTAACGCAATTGAATTATTAAATAGTATGCTGCAAGATATACTTGATTCGAGTGAATTATTTGGAGGTAAAGTTGTAGTTCTTGGTGGTGATTTTAGACAAACACTTCCCATAGTGTCAAGGGGGACCGAAGTTGAAACTATCAATGCATCATTGATAAGTTCTCCGTTATGGCCTAAGTTACTACAACTCATGCTTACTGAAAATGTTAGGGCAGCCTTAGATCCAGCCTTTACAAAATTCTTACTAAAAATAGGAGATGGCTTTTTTTCATACAACTGATACCGAAAATATTAGGTTACCAAATTCAATTGTAATACAGCATAACAATGTATAAGATGGTTTGAACAAATTAATAAATTTTGTTTACCCAAATATTGAATCATGTATGCAAAAAGATATTCAGAACATTAATACTGCCATTTTAACAACCAAAAATCAATTTGTTGATGAGGTAAATGAACTTATGATTAACAAATTTCTAAGAACATCGTGTGAATATCTAAGTTATGATGAAACACTTAATGTATCTGATCAAGCACAATATGAAGATCTTTTAAATTCTCTTTCACCAAATGGTTTGCCGCCGCATAGACTTCATTTAAAAATTAATGCACCAATTGTATTGCTAAGAAATCTTGATCCAACTGAAAGGCCTTTGTAATGGAACTAGACTAGCTTAAATTTTTTTTTATACAAGCTGAGATTCAAAATGGTGATTTTGCAGGAAAGAAGGTATTCATTCATAGAATACCTCTTCAACCAACCAATGAAGAGTATTATCCAGTAACTTATAAACTAATTCAATTTCCGATAAGGCTTTGCTTTGCTATGACGATTAATAAAGCGCAAGGACAAACACTTGATTTAGTCGGTATATATTTTAAAGAACCAGTATTCTCTCATGGTCAGTTATATGTTGCTTTATCTAGGGCAAAAAAAAATCAGCTTCAGTTAGAGTTTTGATTAGTCCATCCTATTTTGATAAGCACACCATAGACGATACCAAAAATGTGGTCTTTAGAGAAGTATTAGAAAAAAACATGTCATCCATCTAAATTTTCCAATAAGTTCATTAAACATTGTAAGTAAATGCTTGGTATATGACTGTGTGATTAAACTAGCTAATTCTATTCCTAACAGTGTTTACACAACAAATACACCAATAATAATTTCTTCTGTTTGTGATTTTTATGTTATGACCAAAGGGAGAATCAACGAGTGATGTACTCTGCTGTTGAAGTTGTCAAACTGAGAACTAAATGGACTGTATTAATTCAAGTTATAGAAAGACGCCCGGTGGAAACAAGTAAATCGACTACTAATCCAACCATTTATCGCAACTATTGGCTGATTGATATGATGGTATGTGGTACCACTGAAGTATCTACTTCTTACAAATATTTGTTCCATCTTTCTGTTGCAAGATAATAAATTCCTTTCGTGATTTAAAACAGGGCACCAAAATTCCTGCTATTGTGTTTGGTGACGACATCAATTTCTTTGAACGAAGTTTGTTGCCATACAAGTGATATTATATATCCAATGCATCTGTACGTCCCACAAAAGAGGGGTATCAAACTGGGGATTACTTGTACACATGGTATCTTAACAGCTCAACACCCATTCAGCCCATTATAGATAATGTTCCAAAGAATCTACCGTGTCATTTCGATCTGACACCATTCACTGAGTTTGGTCGACATGCTGATCGAGAAACTGATATCAGTAAGTTACTCTATACTTATTTATAACCAAGTTCAAATCAATTTCTCTTCAATTAAGTGATTAAAGAATACTTCTTACTTTCCATGCAGCTGTCAAAGCTTTAGTGATAAAAAGTTTCCCGATAAAATTTTCCGGCATGGTCTTTGCTGGTCAATAATGAGTAAGATATGTTGATATGTTCAGGTTTTATATTGCTTCAGTTTCATTTTTTTTTTAATTGTTAAAAATATGTATTCATGAAACTGATGATACCTTGGTTTTCTTGAACATATGATGACTTAGACAATAGCTAATAATCTATTCAGAATGCTACATGTATGTACCATTTCATTCTTTTTAACAAAATCTACTTGTGTTGCTTATTATAAATTATGATTATGAAATGATAATAGGAAAAAATCAATCATCCTAAGGACATGGAAATATGGACGAGCAGAACCTGTCAGCATTGAACTTCAGCACAGCCTGCAAGATCCTCCACTATTGATTGTAGAAAACATGAAAGTCACTACGTTTAACGGTAACACTTAGCATGACTCAAGCACCATTCTTACATTATACTGTTTACAGGAATTGGAATTTTCATTTTCTGAAGTTGCCCCCCCTTTTCTCTGTGCTTATGTTTATCAAATTGGTGAGGGTGGAGTTGATTTTCAAAGCTTCAATTGAAAAAATCTACAGTTTGGTTGATTGTATTTGTGGGTAGTGATACTTATTTACGTTTTATGTTTTATTTTGAGCTGGAACTTCTCCGTTCTTGCTTTAATCGGATAAGTTAATTAGGTTGGGATAATATTCCAATTCATGGTTGCCATGTTTCTTTGAATTTCGATTGTTTCGGAATGTTTGAGATAAAATTTTACGGCAAGAAAATTTTGAATTTTTGACATATAAATAAGCTTGCTATTTTATTATATGCATGTTTTTATATTAGTATATAGTATAATAGAGTAAGATAAGATAAAATACACACACTGCATATATATATATATATATATATATATATATTTTTTTTTTTTTAATTTTCGTCGTATCGACATTGTAAATGATGTTTCTTTGAATTTGGAGTGTTTCGGAATGTTCGGGATCAATTTTTACGGCGAGAAAATGTTGAATTCTTGGCATATAAATAAGCTTGTTGTTTTATTATATGGTTTTAATATTATTAGTATAGTAAAATAAGATATAGGACTCACTGTTTGCATCTTTAAGCCTGTCCCTCAAATGATGTTTCATTTTAGGTTGTCCATCTGTTTTTGTTTCATTTTTAGGTCTAATTCATCTGATAGAAAAGAATCTGAATTCTATTAAAAGTTGTTTGGGAAAGAAAGGCTAGATGAGAGGATCTTGCATCGGGGTATATCCAGATGTTCCTTTAAGTTAACATATATTCTTTTCTGTGTGCAGGCATTTCATTATCCACAAAGCACACATCAATGTTTTTTTAGGATCCACCAATATCAGAAGATGTTCCCCTGAAACATTGGTATGATTACCAAATACATCAACTGTAACGCCCCGCTCCCAGATACTGAGTTCTTATCCGGAAACGAAACGCTCGGCACACATAATATTAAATAAATCTAATATTACTCGTAAGCCTCTACTACGTCGTATCAAACAAAAGCAAACGGAATCTAAAAAGACTCGGCAAACACCATAAAGGCTACTAAGAATAGAAATCAACGAACTAAAGATGGAATGTAACATTTATTACATTGGAAAACCAAACGAAACGTAACAACGTACGAAATCCTATGAAAGCAAGTACTAAAGAAAATTACAAGAAATTCCCCAACGACAACAAGTCTAGTGAATATAAATATAAATAAATAAAGTCTTCAACTTCGGCGTCCTTAAACATCGTCATCAAAGTCCTCCTCGAACTGCGGGATTACCTGTTCGTATTCTCTCCCCCAAACACCTAAATAAACATGCATTTGAGGTAAATACATTGTATATAGTAAGAAGTAGAAACTACAATTTAATTAAGGCTCTTTAAAAAGTTTATTATTTTAATTATCTTTATGAGACCGACTCAATCTAGGGCTCATTCAATGTCCATCAACATGTCATGACTAACTGTTTCTAACCAAGCTTATCTTTGTTACATCCGCATTCAAGGGCACTACGCATGGTGCTGCCCACCACGAGACATCTGGGTGCAACCTATTGGTGGATCTCACAAACAGCCACGGGCTAGTCCGATAGTATACGCGTTCGGCGAAGTCCTCCGTGACTTGGGTCTTGTGAACTCTACGGAGTTATTCAACCAGTAAAGTCCTCTACTCCTGGTGCCTCTTGGGCCAGTGAGTTATCTACTTGTGAAGCCCCTTTACTCCTGGTGCCCTCTAATGGCCAGCAAAGTTATCCATAACAAGTACCCTCTACTCCTGGTGCCTCTAGATTGTCCAGCAATTTTACTCGTTTTATCCGAAAGCCTACACATTGCGATATAAACTTGTGTCTTACCAAGAATGACATGATGTTTAATCTTTTAGCTATACAAGTATGTAATCATCATTAGTTGTTAACTAGCCACCTAGTTGTTTTCAAGTAAGCTCCCTCACAAACTCAACCCTCTTTCCTCAACCTCTAGACACGGACAAGGCCTAGCAATTACACAGACATTGATGAACTCTAGATCACCAAAGCACAAGCCCTTTCATGCCTTTCTGACGGTCCTGAACTTCAACTCCCTTTAAGAGTATGTCCGGTGCCGGAGCCAAACGCATCAGAACTCAATCGGGGCTTGTTCGTTTTCATTCAATCTTATTTAAACTCATTAACAACAATTCAAGCTAAACATCACAATAACATTAGCTTCAAAATTCACTATCTACTAAATCATAGTTTATATTTTTTTTCAGAATAAAAAATAACACAATGCAATGATGCCAAACAACTATACCTTATATATTTATTAAATTATCTTCTTTTTTTTCTTTCTTTCGAAACCCATCTGCATAGTTCATTTATTTATTTTATTTTTTATTTTCTCTAATCCTACGAAAGTTTCCTGGAAATATAATGTACTACCTAATATTTTTCTTAACCTATCGAAAGCAAAGGCAGCATCTGAGTTTTTACTTTTCTTTTCTCTTTTTTTTTCCTCACCATTCGACCCAACAATTACACAAGACAAATAATATTAAAATAATATGTATAGCAAACGAAAGTGACTCGCATCACTTGTACCAAATTTTATACCCCTTTTCTTTTTCCTTCCTATAACATTTACGGCAACAGGAAAGAACAACAAACAATGAGAGCAACAACTAATGTAAATACACCAACAAAAACATGTTTAAATACGGTTGAACACCCCTTTACGAGACGAATCAAAAACACGACCTAACTTTTCTAAACCATAATTAATTTGTAGGAAGAACCTCTTACTTTTGCAAGCTAATTCCAAATCCAAAGACTCAGAAAAACAGCAGCAAAAACTGATCCTTTTCTGCAACAAACCTCGAGAAAAGCTCAACTTTCTGATGCTGAAACGACGCTCTTCTCACGACGATTCCGGCGCTTCTCTTGAAACTGAAAACCGTTAAGAAACGACTCAGAAATCAATGAAAGTCTCTCAGCCTCTTTCTCCAAGAGCTTACACGCAGGAACTAGAATTTGGGGAAGAATAATCTGATTAAAAGGTTAGAAAATTGATTGGGTTTATTTTCCTTAAATAGGAAAATCCTAATAATTAACCTAACCCTTTTTTTCTTAATTACCCTTACTAATCAGATTTCCTTTTCCTTAAAGTATACATATATAATCTCGAATATATATATAATTAACAAATACTTAAACTCCGAATACAAGGAACCGAACCCAATATTTCGTTTTCGCAAAATGACAAGTCTGCCTTTTTCCGAAAATCAGAATATTACATTCATTCCCCCTTAAAAGGAGTTTCGTCCTCGAAACTTGTTCGTACTCAAACCCATGACTTTTCTTAGCAACCCTGTCTTCAACACAAACCAACCCCGAAGCTTCACTTGTTCCCCACGGTAACCAAACTGTACTTGCCAACCTCATTGTCAAATCCTTGCTCATGAAACCGACTGACCAAACACTCCTAAACCACTGGGCCGCACTTAACCAATCTTTTACCAATCGCTTCAGCCTTATCTAAATCACTGTACCCGGATGGTGTCCATAAAGGTTTCCTAAAAAGTTGAGGGGTAGGCTTAACTGGCTTGCTATCTTACTTAACACAAAGCTTTGACACTCGCGTATTAATTAATTTGACATAGTTATGTTACCCGTTATTAACGTGCCTAAAAGTTAGTTAATTTACTTAACTACAATTACGACGTGAATTTAATTCATGTCATAAGAATATTCTAAGAAAACAAATGGACTAAAAGGTACCTGGTATGGCTGCATCCATAGCAAACACCCTTGTTGGTCGAGTTGCACCTCCATTGCTATTTCCTTGACTTTCCTTTGTGTTCCGTATAGGACACTGCCTGGCGTAATGTCCGGGGTCTCCACAACGATAACAACCATTCGTATCTGTCCGACACTCTCCGGAGTGATTCCTTTTACACTTTGGACAACCCACTGTGCTGCCGGATGACCTAGCCGCTAGAGGTGCCGTAACCCTTTTCTCATCTTGCTGCTGAGGTGCATCTTGGTCTTCTACTTGGCTACTCTCCAAAGATCTTTTTACTCCAATGTTAACGGTGGCCTTCTTCCTGAAGGTCTCAACTTCCAAGGCCTTATTCAGCAGTTCATCCATGTTTCTTGCCATGAAACCCAAAATACCAGATTGTATCTCGTAGGCCAATCCCTCTTTGTAAAGTGCCATCTTCCTCTCTTCAACCTTCATAAGCTCAGGGTAGAATCTTCCCAACTCATTGAACATGTTGGTGTACTGAGATACCGTCATATAAACACCCTGCTTAAGTTTCAAGAACTGAATCGCCTTATCTGCTTGTACTGTTGCTGGGAAGTATTCGTTATAAAACATGGCCTTAAAACCTTACCAATCTGTAACCTTACCATTGCTACTCTCAATGGCATCTATCCACGCTTCAGCTGCGCCCAACAGAAAACCAACTGCCAACTGGGTCCTCTCAGTCTCAGGAACATTGATGTTCCTACAAGCCTTCTCAAAACTCCTTAGCCATTCTTTAGCCTTTGAGTGCTCCACATTCCTGAAGAAGTCTTGAACTCTATTCCTTCTCAGTTTTGTATACCAATCAACTGGTGGTGCTTGCTCGAAAACCGGTCTAACTGGTGGGGCTTGTGGGTACACTGGAGGGTATCCATAAGGTATTTGTTGCTGGTACTGGGTTGTTGAGGGTAAGGTGGAATCACTTGAGGCTCAGTCTGATAAGGGTAGTATCCTTGGTGATATTGTTGGTGGAAACCGTAGGGTGGGTAACCAAAGCCTTGTTGAATGTCAAAGCGCGGTGAAGGTGGTAAAGTAGGCCGAGGAGTATGACCCACTGGAGAAGGGTAAAAAGTCTGGTGTTGTTGGTGGTGAAACACTGGTGGTGATGGGTGGCTCACTGGTGGCGGATAAACACTGACCGAAGGAGGGTAGCAGGTTTGATGGTGTGGAGGGTAAGCTGGAGGATAGCTTACAGGTGGTGGTGGAGGGTAACTCACTGGTGGTGGTACAAAACCCATTGGAATATCACTTACCATCGAAAAAGGAACCGAACTTCCTATGTGCAATTATGGAGGTCGCTCCTGATGAGGTCGCGGTGACATGCTCCGCTGAGACTCTGGTGTAGGGGTCGCAGTATGAGGGGGTGGAGAAAATCTCGGGTGAGGTGAAGGATTCTGCCTCACAAAGCCGCCTCCTACAACTGGCGTCAGACTCTCACGACGAACTCCTGAAGATTCTGCACCGCTCTGGTTCTAGTGAACACCATCCTGATGATCAAAGAAAACCAGAACGTTACTAAAAGATATAGAGAAATCTTATCTTAACGAAAGGAAGCCTAAAAGACGCTTCTCTCTGATACCAACTGTAACGCCCCACTCTCAGATACCGAGTCCTTATCCGGAAACGAAACACTCGGCACGCATAATATTAAATAAATCTAATATTACTCGTAAGCCTCTACTATGTCGTATCAAACAAAAGCAAACGGAAGCTAAAAAGACTCGGCAAACACCATAAAGGCTACTAAGAATAGAAATCAACGAACTAAAGATGGAATATAACATTTATTACATTGGAAAACCAAACGAAACGTAACAACGTACGAAATCCAATGAAAGCAAGTACTAAAGAAAATTACAAGAAATTCCCCAACGACAACAAGTCTAGTGAATATAAATATAAATAAATAAAGTCTTCAACTTCGGCGTCCTTAAACGTCGTCATCAAAGTCCTCCTCGAACTGCGGGATTACCTGTTCGTCTTCTCTCCCCCAAACACATAAATAAACATGCATTTGAGGTAAGTATATTGTACATAGTAAGAAGTAGAAGCTACAATTTAATTAAGGCTCTTTAACAAGTATATTATTTTAATTATCTTTATGAGACCGACTCAATCTAGGGTTCATTCCATGTCCATCAGCATGTCATGACTAACTGTTTCTAACCTAGCTTATCTTTGTTACATCTGCATTCAAGGGCACTACGCATGGTGCTGCCCACCATGAGACATCTGGGTGCAACCTATTGGTGGATCTCACCAACAGCCACGTGCTAGTCCTGAGAGTATACGCGTTCGGCGAAGTCCCTCCGTACTTGGGGTCTTGTGAACCTACGGAGTTATTCAACTGTAAAGTCCCTCTACTCCTGGTGCCATTGGGCCAGCAGAGTTATCTACTTGTGAAGTCCCTTTACTCCTGGTGCCCTCTAATGGCCCGCAAAGTTATCCACAACGAGTACCCTCTACTCCTGGTGCCTCTAGATTGGCCAGCAAGTTTACTCGTTTTATCCGAAAGCCTACACATTGCGATATAAACTTGTGCCTTACCAAGAATGACATGATGTTTAATCTTTTAGCTATACAAGTATGTAATCATCATTAGTTGTTAACTAGCCACCTAGTTGTTTTCAAGTAAGCTCCCTCACAAACTCAACCCTCTTTCCTAAACCTCTAGACACGAACAAGGCCTAGCAATTACACAGACATCGATGAACTCTAGATCACCAAAGCACAACCCCTTTCATGCCTTTCCGACGGTCCCGAACTTCAAATCCCTTTAAGAGTACGTCTGGTGCCAGAACCAAATGCATCAGAACTCAATCGGGGCTTGTTCGTTTTCATTTAATCTTATTTAAACTCATTAACAACAATTCATGCTAAATATCACAATAACATTAGCTACAAAATTCACTGTCTACTAAATCATAATTTATATTTTTTTCAGAACAAAAAATAACACAACACAATGATGCCAAACGACTATACCTTATATATTTATTAAATTATCTTCTTTTTTTTTTCTTTCTTTCGAAACCCATCTGCATATTTCATTTATTTATTTTATTTTTTATTTTCTCCAATCCTACGAAAGTTTCCTGGAAATATAATGTACTACCTAATATTTTTCTTAACCTATCGAAAGCAAAGGCAACATCTGAGTTTTTACTTTTCTTTTCTCTTTTTTTTTCCTCACCATTCGACCCAACAATTACACAAGACAAATAATATTAAAATAATATGTATAGCAAAAAAAAGTGACTCGCATCACCTGTACCAAATTTTATATCCCTTTTCTTTTTCCTTCCTATAACATTTACGGCAACAGGAAAGAACAGCAAACAATGAGAGCAACAACTAATGTAAATACACCAACAAAAACATGTTTAAGTACGGTTGAACACCCCTTTACGAGACGAATCAAAAACACGACCTAACTTTTCTAAACAATAATTAATTTATAGGAAGAGCCTCTTACATTTTGCAAGCTAATTCCAAATCCAAAGACTCAGAAAAACAGCAGCAAAAACTGATCCTTTTCTGCAACAAACCTCGAGAAAAGCTCAACTTTCTGATGCTGAAACGACGCTCTTCTCACGACGATTCCGGCGCTTCTCTCGAAACTAAAAACCGTTAAGAACCGACTCAGAAATCAATGAAAGTCTCTCAGCCTCTTTCTCCAAGAGCTTACACGCAGGAACTAGAATTTGGGGAAGAATAATCTGATTAAAAGGTTAGAAAATTGATTGGGTTTATTTTCCTTAAATAGGAAAATCCCAATAATTAACCTAACCCTTGTTTTTCCTTAATTATCCTTACTAATCAGATTTCCTTTTCCTTAAAGTATACATATATAATCTCAAAATATATATATAATTAACAAATACTTAAACTCTGAATACAAGGAACCGAACCCAATATTTCGTTTTCGCAAAATGACACGTCTGCCCTGTCCCGAAAATCAGAATATTACATCAACTTATTCATTGTTCGTTACAATACATTATTAATATGCTCAAGCACATATAACACTAAACATATTTACATCTTTCTCATTGTTAATACATCTTTTTTTTTAGGGATTGGTATGAATTTGTGTTCACGTTAGGTACAAGGACTTTGCTGCTGAAATTGTGGCATTAGTAGATGCCAAAAAATACCGAGATCCTACTATGTTTTTGGAAACACCACAGCTTGCAGACATCATTCCAATTCAGATGGCTGTGAATTCCATTGATACCATAAAGTGTCATGTTAATTAAAGGTACATAGTCCTTATATTTAATGTTGTTACACCACTCTTCTGACTTGATATTCACATTCAACCTAGCTGAAAACATGCTGGATTGCCGGAAAAATCAGTCTTATTTTAGGGCAAAGGAGCTTTTGGTTTCCTTCATGTTCCAGCTGTAATAGGAACATGAATGCTGAAGAAGGCTGGGAACAGTGGTGTGTATCATGTAAGGAGAATATAGTGGTGAAATATAGGTAATTTTAGAAAACAATGTGATTCAATAAAGACTTTTTCCCTTACAACAATTTCCTTACATGTATACTTATAGGTGTTAATCTAAACATGTGACACTTTGATGTACGGTTGTCTGATGAATCAGGCACGCTCTCTGCTGATTTGTAAAGCCCTGATGCGGAAATGTTACTTGGATGTGATGCAGTGCAGCTTGAAGGAAAAAATATGCCGGTCAGTAATGAAAAAGTACAATATAATACAAAAACATTATACAAAAAATTATTATTCAGTGTTCTGTTTATACAATCAGTTTCATGAACTTTTCTTTTATATCTCATCATCCAGCTATCTTTACTTGAAGCTACGATAAAAAAAGCTTTGGAAGATAAACATGTGGTGTGTTTCATCAAAGTTTATGATAGGCCTTTCCGAGGAGTCAACATGAGGACATTTCCAATTGTCAGGCTGTATGCCTATGAAGATTTATATTCATCTACCAAAATCATTCCACATGAAGATAATGATGTCCCTTCAAACATAGCACCTGATGATATCACAGCTGACTGCTCCTTGACAAAGACCACATATGTGCAAACTGAATTCTTCACCCCAAGTACCAAAAATGTTCTGGATGAGCTTACACATGAAATGATCCAGGCATCTGAACAAGAACAGCCAATAGGTTTGAAGAGAAGTTTATTTCCAACTGGTTCTCCATGCACAGGTGCCTCTGCTGCAATACCAACTGCATCAACACTTGCTGTAAAGGAAAAAGGGGACGATTCTGCGGCAACTACCATAGGGGTGACAAGTCCGGTGAAAAAGAACAAGAATGGAGAAAATAGTATTTGATGCAAGCTGAAATACTTCTTTAGTGAAGATGTTTTTATGTAAACCAAAAACTTTATGAAGCATTTTGTTTTGTTTATGAGGAACAATTGCATAGTATTATGTCACATTAATCAATACATCATAGTTTGATTAATGGACAATAATATGTGCAACTAATATAACCTCTATTTACTTCAAGTTTCTAAGAAAATGATGGCATGTAGTAATTATATAATGCTTTTGGTAACGCATACACAGCCACTTTTGATGTAAGATAAAGAATATGAGGTCCATGCTTTTGTTTCTGTTTTAACTGCAGGTGACTCTAAATTGTAAAATATAAATATATTTGACATGTAATATAGTTTATATAAAGGCTTTTCTTATCATTTTAATCATCTGTCATGCCCCTTTTATACATATAAAACATTAACCTAAATAATTGCAAACCGGAGCAACAAAAGTGCGGAGCACGAGTGCTTCTTCTCCTAGTATTATTATGTATGAACTAATATGTTGTGGTACAGGCGTATACTTATAATCTGGACCAGTAAATACACATAATATCCTATCCATATAATAGTACCTGCATGGCTGATGACGGTCAAAATATACCCGTAAAAATCATCAACATTATCCTTAAATCGAGCCTAATAATATATATTTTATATTAAATCACATGTTTATATTTATCATTTAATGTTATGTGATTTATTAAATATAATTTGGTATTTATCCGTTTTTATTATTTAAATGGGATTTATTTTGGGATAATTATTTATTTTGTAGATTGAGATAATTTTTGGAGGATAATTATAAATGGAAGAATTAAATTACAAGATAAATCCAAGCAAATCCGGATTGCATTGAAGATAAAGATCGGATAAGCACGAAAAGAGGAGTAAAGCATGACAAGTGCCGGCAAGCCAATCCAAAGGATTGGCGCCGACTTTGGGGACGCATGAACGGGGGCGAAATTGCCCTTATCCGAAGATCGGCCGGGAATTATCCTAACGCATTTTTAAACTTCTTTTGGATTTAGGAAACCTATTTCAGATCGGTTTAAGTTTATCCCATGTAAATTTTTACTCCTATATATGTGTACAAACCTTACACACGCCACACACATATACACAATTCATAATAAAATCTTCAGTTTTTCTCAGAGCAGTTTTTTACAAGTTCTGCAATTATGTAAGTTCTTGTATTTATTTTCTCTTAGTTCTTTATAATTAATTCCCCAATTATTATTTATCGTTTGAGATTGTTATTTCTTAGTTAAATGATGTAGATTTAGGATTTCGACGTGAGGCAGTGCGGATTCCTTGTCTATGAGGATCCACACGCCCACGTCTATGTCTCGTGATCTATGTATGATTTTATTTTGATTAATAATCGTGTTTCTAGTAGGTATATACAATTACTTTATGAGCTTCTATTTTATTCGATAAGTATAGAGAAACGCTAAGATTTAGTTGTTCGCCGAGTCAATCTTGCCACGTCTTTGTGGTGTGATTGTCCACATAGAATTTCTTATCTTAGTAGGTATGGATGCGGCTACGTTGCTCGTCTGTTTTAATTAAAACGTGTAGTGAGGAAATACCAATATAGTGCTCCTAGGTCGGCTCATGAATTGCTCTTCCGGGACTTTCAAATGAGATCTAGATCACATCTTTGTATTAGGGAATTGCGCGCACCTGATTACACGTAAATCGTAGATTAACATGATACCTAAAAAGTTAGTGTTAATAGGACAGAGACTGATGCGATCGCTTAGGAAGTACGCCTAATCACAGGAATGTTGCCTAGGTGAGGAATACGGTTTATATCGGCATCCCTAGTTTTGTAAGCGTGCAAGTTATATGAGATGGAGGCCTAAAAAGTGAAGTCACGTAATGTAGCATAGTGATCTAGATGGCCTACCCGGAGCTAGATCTAGTTTAGGGGATGACTCCCGTAGCCAATACAAAAGAGATACGAATCGGGTTAATAGTTAGTGAGTCTAGTTTAATTATATATAATCTCTAGATCCAAACGATAACATGATAATTGGGGAGGTTAATTATGTTGTATTTATTTGAGTTGTGTCGAGTCGTGTCAATTTATATTTTCTTGTTCTTTGTTGGTCATAGACCGTTTTTATGTGTTTGACATGTTTAATTAATTATTTATAGAATGACCCACAATTTGGTTCCCTATGGGATCGACCTTGATTCGCTTTAGCTATACTACGATGGACCTAGTCCTCTTGCTAGTATTGGTTTATGGTGGTCAAGTATTTTAATTTCACTTGATCTACGTCATCAAGTTTTTGGCACCGTTGCCGGGGAACCAACGGTCAATTATATAAATAATTATTAGTCATGTCAAGTTATATGTTTTAAAGTCAGTTTTTTACATTTTCAGAGTCCATCTGGCTAGCTGTTCGTAAGTTTTTCTCAAAAAAGAAAATATAATAATAATAATAATAATAATAATTTGGACTCGCTCCCCAATGAGCCTCGTGTGCTTCTTTGCCAAATGAGTCCCGCTTTTTTTCCGGTCGTTTTTGTATCATTATTCCCGCTTGTAGTCTCAGTAGGTCTAAGCGGCGATGGATAATCATGTTGACCGTTAGGTTACTAACATTTGTATGTTTTGTCCACGTAAAGCCGATAAATTAATTATTCCACTCGATATTGTTCTAGAGAAATGTCGACTACCAATCTTCTCGCAAATAAGAATGAAGTCAAAGTCACACGTAAAACCACACCAGTACGGCCGGATAGGCAAACGTTAATAGAAGAACGAAAAAGAAGGAGACAAGAGGAAGGGAAAGCAAGGAAATTTGATCTTTTTCAAGGTATACATGCTAGCATTCCAATTCTTATTTCCGTTTCCGATTCAAGCCCTAGTTCGGAATCTGACTCCGAGTACCTACCCTCCTTTCCCCCACCTCCTGAGTACCCGAGCTCTGATTCTGATCTTGAGTCTGAGTTCAACAATAGACCCATAGTACCCTGCCATCCTGAGGCAGAGGACTTAAAGGATTGAGCCCGTTTACTTCCAAAGTTAGGAGATCCTGGGGCTTTTATCTTTGACGTAGTCTTAGATGGGAAGAGAGCTGGCTTAGCATTGATTGACTCCGGGTCGAGCCTCAATATAGTTCCACATAGCGTTTGTGAAAGGATTGGAATCTATACAGTTATGAACAATACGATGGACATTCGCTTTGGAGATGGTCTTCGTACCGTGCGTACTGGAGCCTTAAACTACATGACTATAGGAATTGGAAGGCTTCGCTTTCTAGTCGATATAGTCGTAATGGACGTAGAGGAGGATCTCAACTGCCCACTAATACTGGGCCGATCATTTATGGCAACCTCTAAGGCGAGAGTAGACATGGAGAAATTCGAGCTCACACTGTTCGATGCCAAGGGCTCAGAAGTTCATACAATCCTTAGACCCCGATTTCCGCTTCCGCCGAGTATTTCAGTTGTGACAGTTCATGGTGCGGATGAGACTTCCTTGACTCCTAGTCAAGAAGATGCTGATATGGTTGACGATGCCCCAAGAAATGGCGAGTCAGAATTCCTGTGTATCTTACGAAGGGACAAAGACGCTCAATCACAGCGTAAAGAGCCGGCGGATACCTCAATGCTTCTGGCGGATGAGGTAGAAGCCGTGTTTGAAGATGGGTCCACCCCATCCAAAGGACTCGCTGAGGATCAAGAGAGCTCAAAGTTAAAAGATAGACGGAGAAGGGTGAAAAAGCGAACTCGTAGAGTTCGATCTTGAAGATCGCTAGTTTCAGAGGCAGAAGCTCAGGTTGGTGCCTGTTTAGACAGCAAGGATGACTGCATTTACTTAGGCCTCGCCCCCAAAGGAAAAGCGCGAATTCTCAAAGAATGAAGGCAGATCTCAGTGAAGGCCGACCGGGTGAAAATCTGGAAGGCTAAGGACAATAAAGCCAGGGAATGACGATATTTGGAAAGTCGAGCTGAAGACTCTAAATTCAGAACTATTTCTATCTCTTAGGTTTTTGTAATTCTTTTTTTAGGATTTTAAGTTTCTCTTTTCCTTGAGTCAAATAAAAGTAGTGTTAGAACGGTTGAGGTTTTTTTTTATTTTTGCCGTGTTCCGATAACCATTGGGTTAAGGATGTGCAAAAGTTTTTTTTTACTCGATTCGTTGTAACGTGAAGTAGAGTCTAATAGGAATGCCTTGCATCGAGTCTGTTATCTGTTTTCTAAATCACAAGGTTGTACGAAAAAGCTAGTTGGGATTAAAAATTTCAATGTTTCGAAAATGATTATTTTTTCTATGAGCTGACGATGTAACAAGTTTCGAGCTTTGTTGAAGACTTATTTTTGCAGCGATGGAACTTCGTGTTCGCTATCCGGTTTGCTTATGTTCCTCGACGTGCTTGGACTACTCCGATGTTCTGCTTCTTACGTGAAAGCCGTTTTCAGAGCTAAGTCTTTTTCTTAAATTCTCATTTTTTTTTTCATTGTCATTGGGGACAATGACATATTTAAGTGGGGGGTAGGAGACTTAGCTATGATGTACTATAATCAAAAAAAAATTTAAAAGAAACGGTATGGTAGAAAAAAATTTGAAAAAATTGAATAAATGCCATATTATTTATCTCGTACCCTTAGAATTGTGAGTTCCTAGCTAAGAATTGATAGGAAAGGAACCAAGTTGCATGTGTCATGATCATTTTATACTTATGTGAATGAAAATTTAAGGATATTCATGCCGATTGTTGCGAGTAGTTATTCATTATTCGATTACTTAATCTGTGAAACGAGTTTACCGCTTGTATTATAATAAGAAATTATGTGTACATTGCATGGATGATTGGTTATATGAACTTGGTGTCGATATTTATCGACTGATGTATTTTTATCTTCTAGCCATTTAAGCGGAGTAATAAGCTTGAGAATTATCTGTGTTTTAACAAAATGTTGAACACTGGACTTGTAGAAACATTACCAAAGTAGCTTCGCGCTTGTGGTAATATTCGTTGCTATTGACCAATCCGTGAAAGGGGATTCTTGCAATGCATAATTTACTTTTAAAGCAAGTTTCCTTCTTGAGATGTGTTAATGCTTGAAAATATGAAAATGTGAAAAAAATTCAACTTTTAAGAGGCTTCGAGTATTTTTCTCAGTCTCCAAGTCCAAAAACCTCTTAGATGACACTCTTGCTTATTGCACAATGTCTTTACCCAGTTGCGAGGCTTAAGAAGTAGGAATACTGATGTTGGTAGGTTGAGATTGCGAAGTTATCATAAACTTTGATCTTGCCACGAATATATAAAACTGAATGCATATGCACACATCACTTCGATTCATAACCTGTAGCGAATAATGGGTACCTTATGAGCATGAGTGGTATGAGTTGACTCGAGTTTCTTGCGTAAGTATGATTTGACCATGGAAAATGCTTCCTTGGGGAATGACCTATTGATGCTTTGTTCGGGACGATCAAAGTCTAAGTGGGGGGTAGTTGATGACGGTCAAAATATACCCGTAAAAGTCATCAACATTATCCTTAAATCAAGCCTAATAATATATATTTTATATTAAATCACATGTTTATATTTATCATTTAATGTTATGTGATTTATTAAATATAATTTGGTATTTATCCGTTTTAATTATTTAAATGGGATTTATTTTGGGATAATTATTTATTTTGTAGATTGAGATAATTTTTGGAGGATAATTATAAATGGAAGAATTAAATTACAAGATAAATCCAAGCAAATCCGGATTGCATTGAAGATAAAGATCGGATAAGCACGGAAAGAGGAGTAAAGCATGACAAGTGCCGGCAAGCCAATCCAAAGGATTGGCGCCGACTTTGGGGACGCATGTAGGGGGGCGAAATCGCCCTTATCCGAAGATCGGTCGGGAATTATCCTAACGCATTTTTAAACTTCTTTTGGATTTAGGAAAACTATTTCAGATCGGTTTAAGTTTATCCCATGTAAATTTTTACTCCTATATATGTGTACAAACCTTACACACGCCACACACATATACACAATTCATAATAAAATCTTCAGTTTTTCTCAGAGCAGTTTTTTACAAGTTCTGCAATTATGTAAGTTCTTGTATTTATTTTCTCTTAGTTCTTTATAATTAATTCCCCAATTATTATTTATCGTTTGAGATTGTTATTTCTTAGTTAAATGATGTAGATTTAGGATTTCGACGTGAGGCGGTCATGGATTCCTTGTCTATGAGGATCCACACGCCCACGCCTATGTCTCGTGATCTATGTATGATTTTATTTTGATTAATAATCGTGTTTCTAGTATATATAATTACTTTATGAGCTTCTATTTTATCCGATAAGTATAGAAACGCTAAGATTTAGTTGTTCATTTGAGTCGGTCTTGCCACGTCTTTTATGGTGTGATTGTCCACATAGAATTTCTTATCTTAGTAGGTATGGTCACGCTACGCTTGCTCGTCTGCTTTAATTAAAACGTGTAGTGAGGAAATACCAATATAGTGCTCCTAGTCACCTCATGAATTGCTCTTCCGGGAATTTCAAATGAGATCTAGATCAGTCTTTGATTAGTGAATTGCGCCAAGACTGATTACACGTAAATCGTAGATTAACATGATACCTAAAAAGTTAGTGTTAATGGGACGAGACCGATGCGATCGCTTAGGAAGTACGCCTAATCACGGGAATGTTGCTTTAGGTGAGGAATACGGTTAATATCGGCATCCCTAGTTTTGTAAGCGTGCAAGTTATATGAGATGGAGGCCTAAAAAGCGTCACGTAATGTAGCATAGTGATCTGATGGCCTACCCGAGCTAGATCTAGTTTGGGGATGACTCCCGTAGCCAATACAAAAGAGATACGAATCGGGTTAATAGTTAGTGAGTCTAGTTTAATTATATATAATCTTTAGATCCTAACGATAACATGATAATTGGGGAGGTTAATTATGTTGTATTTATTTGAGTTGTGTCGAGTCGTGTCAATTTATCTTTTCTTTTTCTTCGTTGGTCATAGACCGTTTTTATGTGTTTGACATGCTTAATTAATTATTTATAGAATGACCCACAATTTGGTTCCCCATGATCGACGGCTGATTCGCTATAAATATACTACGATGAGACTCCAGTCCTTCTTGCTAGTATTGGTTTATGGTGGTCAAGTATTTTAATTTCACTTGATCTACGTCATCAATGGCTAATCCTCTCGAGAACCCGACACCTAAAACTCTGGGCCCTTAGTCCATAACAATATAATATAATACCTAAATAAACAAATTTTAGCCCTTACCATGGTGAAGTTATTGTGTGGTGAGGGAATTTGAGCTGATGTGACGGGTGAAACGATCAGAACCACACAGTTTAAATACAGAATGAAAGTGTGTGGTGTGTGGTGTGCCACACATGCTATCCGCACGTAGGTACACACCACACAAAAACCTCCCCTTACCATGTCCACTGTCTATCATACCCTAAACCTAATTCCACTAAGGGGCCGTTTGTTAAAACTGAAGACTGAAATCTGAAGTCTTAATTCTGAATTAATTAAGTAACTAAATATTTTAAGTGCTGAAATTGATTAGACTGTTTGGTAACATTTATTATATCTGAAATTAGAATTTGTTTCGTGAGTGTGTATGTGGGTGTGGGTGTGTGGAGGGTGGGTGTAGGGTAGGTGGGGGTGTTTGTGTAGGGTAATGGTGGGTGTAGGTGGGTGTAGGGTGGGGTGTGGGTGTCGGTGGTTGTCGGGTGTGTGGTGTGTGGGGGTGGGTGTCGGGTGGGCGTGGGTGTGGGTGTAGGGTGTGGGGGGTTGTGGGGGTGTAGGGGTGGCTATAGGTGGGTGTGGGTGTGGGTGTGGGTGTGGGGTGGTGGGTGTGGGTGTGGGTGTGGGTGTGGTGTGTTGTGTGTGGTCGGTGTGTGTGTAGAGAGGGGTGAGAGTGGGGGTGTTGGAGTGGGGGTGTGAGGGTGTAGGTGGGTATGAGGGTGTGGGGTGTAGGGGTGGGTATGGGTGGGTGAGGGTGTGGCGGGTGTGTGGTGTGTGGGGTATGGGTTGTGTGGGTGTGGGGTGTGGGGTGTGGGGTGGGTAGGGGTATGGGTGGGGTGGATGGGGGTGGGGTTGGGGGTAGGGTGAGGGTGGGGTGTAGGTGTGAGGTGAGGTAGGTATGGGTGTGGGGTGTCACACTAACGTAGATTTATTATTGAAAAATTCAAGATTAAGTAGTTTCTCAACCACTTAAAATTTTCCATAATTTTTCCTGCGAAATTGTAAGATCTTAATTAATTAAGAGGTGTTAAAAAGTATTATGAAACAACACTTATTTTAATAATCACTTATTCTTTTAAGAATAAGTGTTAAGTGGTATAAACAAACAGGCCCTAAATCAGCCACTCCCCTCATACAGCCACCCCACTTCGTTCATTCAACTTTCTCAACCTTTCCATATTCTTCTTGAACCGTTCCACCTCCTTCCCTCTTGAAACCTCCAACTCCACCATTCCATATTCAACCATTCCTTCTCCTCAACTACATTCAGTACATCATTCAATCACTAATCTTCTTCGATGTAGCCTGCTCTAACATTAATGGTTCTTCCTTCTATAACAAGTTCGATTCTTGATTGAGTCTTCTATTGACCTGATTAATGTTGAGAAGAAATGTTGTCTCCAATGATAAAAAGACTTGACCTTTCCTGGTTTCATCCCTCAATGATAAAGGTCCGACCTTTTTCCGGTCAACCTCGAAACTGGTTCTATACTGATAACTATGATGAAAAGATCTGGCCTTTGAAGTCATATACTCCTGAATCGATGATTGACCAACAATAAATGCAACCTTGAAGATGCAGACACTCGATCTGATGGCACGGTACTCTCAAGTGACGGTATGACGGTTTGAAAGACTAATTGACTCGATTCAAATGCTATGAAGATGAAGCGGTCTTATCTGAGTCCATCCACTACTCTATCGACCGGTTTAATGCTAAAATCGTTAAAGGCTTGACCATTGCTGGTCAATTTTGAAACCTACTCATCCATGGCTCGATTGATGTGCCTGCTTGGCTGACCCAAGTTCTCTCTGCTTTGACCCGACTGCTGACACTCTTGAACCGATTCACTCTCAGGTATAACGGCTATAACAGTTATCTCATCAAAAGTCTGACTGAAATTAAATAAATCGAATATGTTCTTGATTAATGAACCATCAGCTTATGGTTTTGTTTAATCTCTGATTATGATGAACTCGAAATTTGTTCTGGTAGATTAATTGATAATATTTTCGATTTATGTTTCAGAAAGTATACAAGGTATTTTTTGATTTAATTAACAGGGATACATCTTAAATAAAAATGATAAAATACTAATTGTCTGAATAATTGATGAAATCGAAACCCATTTGATGATGCAGAATAATGCACCACCGATAAATCGCGCTTACGCAGAATATAAGGATGAAATTGTAAAGGAATCGAATTACCAGAATCGTGTAAAAGATGATGCTTTTGGTGTTTTATACCGAAATCAAGAACGTATCTTGGATTGCTTACGATCCTCGCGTGAACGTCCGCGAATCGCCCTCACGTAGTTCAATGGAATGATGTATTTATAGGCATATGCCTCTTCGCCTCTAAACTTGGGGCGGTTCACCTATCGACATAATTACCCTTAGATGCCGCCTCCCGCCCAAGCAACTGTTGGATAAGTGGGCCCGGTGTTCAGACAGAAGTCTTGGCATCGAATCGATGCACACCGACACGGGCGATCGAGGTAAGACACTTGCATGATCACCCCGGTATTGCGGTCTTCCCCGATCGCCTCGTGACTCGACTCGATGTGGATGATCCTCATGACTTTTCCACATTCCAGCGGGGACCAATCGATTCTTCCACGTGGAGGGTGAAATCCCGATCGCCATAAGCCCCCGATCGGAGGAAGCTCATCTTGAATCTTGAGGTCGGATCTCAAAATTTGAATAATCCTTTCGACATGCGATCTTCCTTAGGCGGAATACAATTTGCTCATTTCTAGCCGATGTAGTCGTCGTAGGATGATGTCACACTCAGATCTAGCATTAATGGGTGCGAGACGGGCGCTTTTATCACCCCACTATCCTTGATTCTCGCGTCACTTACCTTATAATCAAGCTCCCAAACCGCCTTTTCAAATCATTTTAGAGATTTTGCAAGCATAAAAGGGGAGTCCAAGACTTAGAAGCCTCTTATTCGCCATTTTTCCTATGCCTTATCAGAAAATCACTAGTAAGCCCTCAACTGCCCAAATTCTGCTCAGATTTTTCCTTTTTGCATTTATTTCTTGCATCTTTCTTAGTTCCATGTCTAGTAGTGAGAGCGATTCTCAAAATAGGGTAGAGATTGTTGTGATAGAAGAAGAATCGACGGAGGAGACGGTTTCTGAGGTACCCACTGCTTCTGGTGAAAAAGTCGCTGGAGAAGAAGAAAAAGAGAGGGGAGGAGAAGAATCGTCCTCTCGACCTGCCGCCAAGCGTCAAACTAGGATGAAAGGCCAAGGGCTATATGGTTGCATATCCAGTCTCTCTCAAGAAAAGGCTAAAACCATTTGCCTTCGATATGGCATTCCATATTCATCTGAACACGTCAAAGTATCACATGGTCAATATCAGTTAGCCTGTGACCCTCCCCCTGGGTTCTGCGCCATTTACGAGGCGCAGTTGAAGGAGGGACTTCGGTTTCCTTTCGATCCGTCCCTCATTGCAGTCCTCCAACACTACCAAATCTGTGTTACCCAGCTTGCTCCCAATGGCGTTAGGAGTGTAATGGGTTTTGTGCTGGCATGTCGAATCGCCAAAATTGAGTTCTCGGTCCGGATGTATTACGCAATTCAAGGCTTACAAGACGCCGGATGGTATACTTTCCAGAGGCGCCCTTTGGTATCAGAGTTTGTGAGGAAGGTGACCTCGTCTCAGGGCGAGTGGAAATCGCATTTCTTCTTTATCCGACATGGGTTGGTGGATATTGACATCCATACTTGGTATAAAAGGCCACAGAAATGGCATGATCGGCTTGACTCGGACGTCCCCAATGGGTGCGGGATTATCGAGAGCGTTCATCCCGACGTCGCGACTCGAAATCTGCATTCCCTGTATCCTTTTGCTGACATCGAGACGGCAGGACCGGGCACCTATCTGGAACTCGATGAGGACGTTCGAGTTTTGTGTAGGATACTTATTCGTTCTGTCGAACCGTTATACTTGCACTTTTCTTTTTTACGACCGATTAAGGTTTTTTAATGACGTATTAATGCCGATTTATCTTTGTTTGCAGTGGAACACTTTTCAAAGCTGGAGGCACTAGGTAAGATGCCCGATCCTAAGAAGACGGATCCTAAGAAAATCCAAGAATTGGCCGGTATCAGGTCGAAGAAGCCGGCGTCCGGCGCCACATCTGGAGGACAGAGGGGATCGACCCGATCTTCTACGCCTGTATCGACTTCTTAGATTCTAAGAGGTCAACCCGTCGAGGCTAGGGTGGCAGAGCAGACTGAAGGAGACCTCATATCGAGGAAGCGCCAGAAGACAACTGAGGTGCGGCATGGGGTCGGGAAGGAGACCCGCAACCTTGCCCCACCAAACTCCACCGATCCGATCCCTGGGATGAGCATGGCGGAGATGGAGGCCATGACTCCAGAGGAGTTACACGACTTTATCATGAAGGGCCATCGAGCTGTGAGTCTTCTTTTATTTTCCTTGTAGTTTCATGATTTTTTGTCTGTTTTTGACGTTAAAGGTGTTCCTCTTTGCAGACTCGACTCGCTACTAAAGTAGCTTTGAATAGAATCGAGTCTCCCTCGGCAGCTTTGGAGGAGCAGAAAGAGACTATCGCTAAACTGACCTCCGACCTCGAGAAGCTGAAGGCCAAGGTCAACAAGTTGGATGATCGACGCATGAAGCTGGAGTCCAATCTGTCTAAAGTGCAAAAGGACATATTCGACAGAGAAGCTGAGCTAGCGGTGGTGAAGTCGGAGTTGGACCAAACTAGAGCCGAGCTGGCCGCATCTACTAAGGCTCGAGACAGTCTTCAACTTGAGGTTGATAGCTTTACGACTCGCTTAGAAGCGGCTAAAAAGGACTTCTTGACGTTGGAGGAGTTCGATAATGACTTGGCGCTACTGATGACTCAGGCCATGAATGGGGGCTTTTCGAATGCGCTGGATCAAGTCAAGATGGTCATCCATGACTTTGAGGTTAAAAGCATCGAGAAGGCATACTTGTATGACCCAGAGGCCATCCCCCGATATGGTCGATATATCACCGACTTCAAGGCTGGCGTGTCTCTTTATGACAAGTATGTGGTCCCTGCTCTGGAGGGAGATGGAGCGGAGGACGACGTGTTGGAAGAACATGTCGACCCCAACGCCTCCACCTCAAATCAGCCAGCTGCTTGAGGATTCTCTATTTGCTGCCAAAATTTTTATTGATCTGTTATTGAACTCTTTAATTCGATCTGGTTGTATAACTTTGACATTTTTATTTATCTTGACGTGTATTTCTCCGATTCGACCTCGTAGACTGTGACTTTTCAATTTGCATTTTGTGATTTTTCAATTTAAATCTATGCTTTTCCATTGAATGTATTTTGTCTTTTATTGATCGTTTGTCTAGGGTGTAGTCCTTTTGAACTTAATTCCCTTGAAAATGTTGCCTTGTGGGGTGTAGTCCTTTGGACTTAACTCCCCTGTGGCCCCTCGAAGTGTGGTATGAGTTCATGACTCATGGTACACTTGATATCGAGTCGATCTAGCATCAGATCGCTTTATTGGCTTGACTTGGCTGGTCGGAGCTCGATTCGACTATCTTGCCTCGTCAGGTTTATAAGGACATCGAATTATGAAATCTTTACTCGAATGTCGCACATCGTGGTGCTTATGATCTGGTCGAGTTAGGTATCCATCATGGGATCTTCCGACCGCCTCGCATCGGGGCTTATTTGAAGGTCGGGAGTGATTTAAGCTCTGTCAGTGACTTGGCTTTATTCACTATTTTGTTCTAACTCCATCGTGTCGATGGGTCGTAGCTCGAAAGTGATATAAGCATTGTCAGTGACTTGGCTTTATTCACTATGTTGTCAAATTTTGGTGTCGAGGTCGAATTTTGTGCTTTTTCTTCTGCTTCCCTTTTCTTTTTGACATGAGCTTGTAAATTCAGTATAATTAAAAAAGAAAATTGCTTGAATATAGAACGTTGAAATCAAATGTCATATCGACTTGTTACAAACAATTAGGAGAGCAAAGTTGCAAATGTCGTAAAGTGAATGCAGTTTAAACATAGTATTTTCTCAGGTTGGTAGCGTGCCACGTTCGAGGTACCGTGCTTCCATCCGACCTACCCAATTGATACGATCCTTTAGGATGCACCTTCAGAATTTTATATGGACCTTCCCAATTCGGCTCGAGCTTGCCTATTGGGTCCTGCCTGCTGGCTTCATCTTTCTCAGCACGAGATCCCCTACTTGGAAGTATTTGTACTTCACCCTCGCATTATAATACTGTGAGATCTTTCTTTTATAATTGGCCATTCGATATGCTGCAACTCTCTCTTTTCTTCGATATTATCCTTCTCTTGGAAGCGGATCGGTGGCGTTTGTCTCAACGTTATATGCCAAGACTCGAGGTGAGGCCACCGATCTCCGCAGTATTATCGCCGCGCATCCATAAGCCAAGGCGAACGGAGTCTCTTGTGTGGCCGAATTGGGTGCTGTTCGATACGACCACAGAATATTGGGCAATTGAGCTGCCCAATCCCGACCTTCATCTTCCAAACGCTTCTTCAACCCAAACTTAATTTGCCTGTTTGTCTGCTCGACCTGTCCATTGGACTGAGGTCGGGCCACTGATGTCGTTCTATGCTCGATCTTGAATTCTTTGAGCCAATCCTGCACCCGGTCGTCTAGGAATTGAGTCCCATTATCCGATATCAGATACTTAGGGATTCCAAATCTGCACAAAATATTCTCCCATAGAAACTTTTTAATGGTCTGAGCCCTGATGTCAGTAAGAGCTTTGGCTTCGACCCACTTTGTGAAATAATCGACCGCGACCACAACATACTTGAAATTACCCGGAGCTCGAGGTAGTGGCCCGACTATATCGACCCCCCATTCATCAAACGGCCATACCGATTCGATGGAATTCATCTCCTGTGCCTGTTGGTGTGTTACCACATCATGCACCTGACAAGCCCTGCATCTCTTCACTAACCGATTGGCGTCCCTTTGCATGGAAGGCCAAAATAGCCTGCAAGTTTACATTTTCTCGCCAACATCCGAGCTCCGCAATGATTACCACAAACTCCTCGATGTATCTCTTCAAGTAAATAAGCCCCCTCGTCTTCCTATGCGCATCGCATCCAAGGTGTTACAAATGATTTTCGATAAAAGGACATAGTCGAATAGGGCATACCTGGAGGCTTGTAGTCGGATCTTTCTGGCCTGAGACTTGTCAGACGGGAGAATTCCATCTTTCAAGTACAGAGCTATCGGGTCCATCCACGCCGATCCTCGAACCACCGGTTGCACATCGACTTCATTGTAACTCCGCTCGCCAACATTTCCACCGTAACCTTCTTTTCGATTTAAAATTCGACGCGAGTTTGGACAACGCTGCGTCGCCTCTTGTTCTCACTTCGTGGCACCTCTCCGATGCGAACTATTTTGAATTTCGACATTAACCCTCGAACAACATTCAGATAACTCTTCATTGATTCTTCCTTAGCTTCATACTCACCTCGTATATGATTTACCACAAGCTGAGAGTCGCTGTATACCAAAAGATTCTCGACCCCCAACTTCGATGCTAGCTTCAAACCCGTGATCATGGCCTCATACTCGGCTTCGTTGTTCATGGCTTTGAACTGGAATCGGAGGGCATATGGGAACTCTTCCTCTTCGGGCTAACCAAAGAATAAACCACCCAGCTCCTTCTTTACTCGATGCACCATCGACGTGAATGGTCCATTGTTCTTCCTCGATGATCGCTTGCTCCAATTGAATCGATAACCCTTCGCTAGAAGTCTCACTAGAGCCTCGACTTGATGGCGGTACGTGGTAAAAATCGATATCATACTCGCTAGCTCGACAACCCACTTTGCTAACCGACCCGATGTCTCGGTTTTGTCGAAATTTGCTTCAAAGGTCGGTCGGTGACCACAACAATGGGGTGTGCTTGAAAATACGGCTTCAATTTCCTTGATGCATGAACCGACCTCCATGCCAATTTTTTAGCGGTGTATATCGATCTCGGCTCCATGCAATGCCTTACTTACAAAATAAATCGGAATCGCCTCGTCTCCCTCTCGAACCAACACTCGCGCCACCGCCTCTTCGCAGATTTCCGATAAACTAAGTGTTTCTCTCCTTCTCGAGGTGAGGACAGTGTCGGCAAATCGATAAATACTCTTTCAGTCATCGAACGCCTCGACATTTCTCATCCCACTTGAATGGACTCACCTTCTTCAATATCCTCGAAGAAGCGGCAGGCCCTCTCATACCGATATCGACAAGAAACGATTGAGGGCAGCCATCCGACCTGTTAATCATTGTACTTACTTCACGTTACGAGGTGCGGGCATGTTTTTCAGAGCCTCGATCTTATTTGGATTAGCACGTATCCCATCTCTCGATATCATATAGCCTAAGAATTTTCCGGATCGAACCCCGAAAGTGCACTTCTTCGGGTTGAGCTTCATTTTTGCAGCCCGCAGCACCTCGAAAACCTCTCTGACATCATCAATAAATTGTCCCATGGACTTGCCCTTGATCAACAAATCGTCCACATAAACCTCCATGTTCCGACCTATCAGTCCCTTGAAAATTTTGTTGACTGTCCGCTGATAGGTGGCCCCTGCGTTTTTCAAGCCAAACGGCATTGTCACAAAACAAAACGTTACAAACTCTGTTATAAATGTGGTTTTCTCTGAGTCTCGGGGGTCCATGAATATCTGGTAGTACCCCCTATACGCATCGAGAAAACCAAACACCTCGAAGCCCAGAGTCGAGTCGACTAACTTATCGATCTTCGGGAGGGGATACGAATCCTTGGGGCATGCTTTGTTGAGATCTGTAAAATCTACACACATTCGCCAGCTTCCATCTGGCTTTGGTTGGCTAACCAATCTGGGTAGAACACTTCTTTGACGATCCCAGCTATCAACAACTTGTCAACCTCTTTCCTTACCGCATCTTTCTTCTCAGGAGCAAGGTTCCTCTTCTTTTTCCGTATCGGCTTCTTTTTTGGATCGACATTGAGCTGATGCATCGCAATATCTGCCGATAGGCCTGGCATGTCGTCTGCTTTCCACGCGAACATGTCTCGATACTCGACCAGGAGGTCGACCAAGGCTTTCATGTCGGGGTGTGACAACCACTTCCCGATCTGAACCCCTTGACCCTCATCTTCCTTCCAGAGACAGGTCTCTTCTGTCGGGTCGACAGAGACCCAGCTTCGATCCTCCTCTTCTTCCGGTATTAATTCCTCAACCAACACATGTCCAACTCCTTTCCTTTTGATTGTGACCAAGCTACAATTCCTGGCCACTTCGATGTCTCCTTTTACCTCATGGGTTCCATACCAGGTGGGGAACTTCATGCTGTTGTGGAATGTCGAGATGATGGCTCTGAGATCGTATAAAGCTGGTCGGCCTAATATCGCGTTATATCCCGATGGGGCCTTAACTACGACATAGGTCATCTCCATGGTCCGGCCTTTTTCTCCGTCTCCGACTGTTGTCGATAAATTGATCAACCCGACAGGGTGAATAGCTTGTCATGTGAATCCAAATAGAGGGCTAGATAATGGCACAATATCTTCATCTTTCAACCTCATGGCTTTGAAGGCCGAGTAATAAAGGATGTTAACGGCGCTTCCACTGTCAACGCAGACTCTCTTCACCCGACCTCGACTTATTACCGCTTCTATTACCAACCCTTCGCTATGGATGTGCGAACTCGGGATATCATCTTTGGGTCCATACCCCACTTCCGTTGTGAACCTCAATTTCTTCGACTCTCTCGATCGGTCCGAAGATCGCCGATCGGACTGAGATCGATCGTAACCCATGCTCGCCACAATTGTGTTGACGTCGTATCCGACACGGTTATCCCCGTGAGGTCTCGATTCAAATCTTCCCGACGATCATCCCGTCCGGTTATCCTCAGTATGTCGGCTCGCTTGATCTATCCGTCGCCTCGATTTGTCTCGACGCGTGATCGATCCTTCTTCCCATTATAACTCTTTCTTTTATACTCACGACGACCCTTGGGCTCGTCCTTCTCTGATCTCTCGATCACCTCATCCAATCGACCCTCTTGAATACAGGCGTCGATATCTCTTTTCAAATCAAAACATTCCTTTGTGTCATGCCCCACATCCCTGTGATAATCACAATACTTGTGGGTATTCTTTCTCTTCTCAGGGTCCTTGGACATTGGCTTGGGTGTTCGAGCGATATTCTTCTTAATCATAATAGCCAACACTTCTCCACGTGATCGGTTCAGAGGGATAAAATCACGCTCTTTCAGATTCCCTTTCTTTCCGAGGCGATCTGTGATTGGAGCTGTTAATCGATCAAACACGTTAGATTTCCCTTCATCATTGCGACCACTTTGGTTGTCCTTGACCGGCCTCGGGTGTCATTCCTCGAATTAAGGCCAAGTAAAATGGTGTGCGACGCATCGCTTCCTCTTCACTTGGCGTAACTTATGAACTATGTTTACACATTCGTCCATATCATTTGGCATCTTCTTGGAGAGCTTGTCGCATGCCTTCATATTGCGCAGACCTCCAACAAAGGTATTAACTCGCAGCATCATCACCGGCGTTATGCACTTTCATGGCCTCGAGGTTGAAACGCCTCATAAAATCAATGGTCGACTCCGCTTCTCTTACTTGATATTCATGAGGTGGGTAGCACCGAGATGGAACTTCTTGTTCCCAAATGAAGGCATCTCAAATTTCTCGCCTAGTCAGAAAAAACTTGAGATCGACCGGGCGCAGTTTATGGAACCACTCGAGCTCGAGCTCGACACAGTGAGCAACGTGTCGAAGGCACGACACTTCATGGCATCGCTTGCGTTTCTCAACCTCATCAATGATATATATCGGTACAAATGATCCTCCGGTCTGCATGGTTCCGTCGTAGGTTCCATCTTTGGTGGCTTAAACGACTCGCATCGTATATATCTCGACTTCTGGGCTAAAAGGCGACTCGAGCCATTCTGTTATCGGCTCTTTCCCTACGATACGGTTGAACTCGTTTCGAATGCTCTCTTCGACATGTTGTTGCTGCTTTTCATTTTCAGGACGCTTCCTGGTTATGCTGATTTCTACTTCATCCTCATGCTCCTCTCGAGGATTAACTGGCCTCTTTCCTCTAGCATTCTCACGCTCTTTTCGACCTGGTGGGTCTAACAGGAGTTCGTCTGGGGTATTACAAATTCCCTTACCTATGAATGCTGACGCCAACACTCTCTTCAGGGCGTCTTCATCTAAAGACGTCAAGTGGTCTGCCATGTCCTGTAACTGCGGTGGAAGCGGAGGTCTTGACTGCTCTGCAACTACAGGTACTGATTCGGTGGGTACCTCTTGAACTTGGACTCCCACAGGACCAATATCTGTGTGCTCTTCGATCTGCGGATTCTTACTGCTCGTCGGTTTCTTTCTTGTCGCTTTGGATCCATTGCGATAACTTTTCCAACTCACCGTAGAAGGCCCTCCTTCTAGCATAGCCAATGATGATGCGAATAATGCACCACCGATAAATCGAGGGCCACGTGTAATCTAAGGATGAGTCAGAAAGGAATCGAATGGTCAGAACCGTGTAAAAGATGATGCTTTTGGTGTTTTATGGTGAGTCCAAGAATGTATCTTGGATTGCCTACGTATCTCAGTGAATGTCCGGGAATCAAGTCTTACGTAGTTCCCGGAATGATGTATTTATAGGCACATGCCCTCTTCTCGCCTGAAACTTGGGGCGGTTCGGTCCTATTGACATAATTACCCTTAAATGGGCCTTGCCCTCCCGCCCCAAGCAACTTTGTTGGATAGTGGGCCCGGTGTATGCGGACAGAAGTCTTGGCATCGAATCGATGCACACCGACATGGGCGATCGAGGTAAGACACTTGCATGATCACCCGGTATTGCGGTCTTCCCCGATCGCCTCGTACTCGACTCGATGTGGATGATCCTCATAGACTTTTCCACATTCCAGCTGGACCAATCAGATTCTTCCACGTGGAGGGGTGAAATTCCGTATTGTCACCATTAAATTCGATTAATGATTCACTTATTCACTACATTGCATTTATTTGATGAAATCAATTTTTCCCTCCCTTATGATTTAATAATTTGTTATCTTCAGATTTGTTTAATGTTTGATAACATTAACAAACATGGCGAAAATGACTTATTAATTTAATGAAATCAGTGATATAATTGATTAATGAATCAATCGAGTTCGCATGTCGCTTCCGGATTAAGATTCGATGAAATCAAATTTGATTTTTGACTCAAATCTAGAGTATTGATCTATCTGAAATGATTTACTCTACAAAATGTTGATCTGTTACGGTTCATTCGGATTGAAAAATGAACTAACATATATGAAACATAAATCGGGTGCCTGTGCCAACGGAGAGTGTGATATAGATCTACCTCTATATCTATTTCATACTCGTACAAAATCATTCTTATCACTTTGGGATTATATTGACAAAATACTTCACTTAGTTGCATCCATATATAGACACATTTTTGACTGTTATAGAAAATGTTGCTACCATAAAAATTATCTGTATAACTCGAAAAATGATAAAACTGTTATATGACTACTTTGAGTGGCAAATAAACCTTAAAAAGAAAACTAAAACAGTAAATGATTTAAAATTCGAAAAGCTTATTTACTGTAGTAAATGATCCTCGTAAATAGATTGGTGGATGTTTAGAAAATTGTATCAATAAATGCTTTGAATTTTGAAGAGATTTTTTCTAAGAAAATACATCAGCCGTTCTATTCAATTAAATGCATTACTATTTACTATGCATCTCATTTACTATTCCAATTCATGTCATTTAATACACAACCACTTTATTCTACACTGCACTTGTCTACCTAATCTCAAAGACAACAAACTGATCACTTGAACAAGTTGATCAAACATTTTCACTCTTTTGAGTTTCATTCTCTTTGCAATCTGAAAATTCGATTTTCTGTAAGTGAGAATTTTCTGAGTGGTGTTTTGGTTAATTGTTCCCCTGTAACACTTTGTTACAGTGGTGTTCATATTGAACCTTAAATTAGTGCTTACTCTACAAGTCCGAGAGCCCGTGTCTATTGGTTCTTTAAAAGTTGTAGAAAGCCGAGAGATGGTTCGCGTCTAGTACCACTGGTTCGTTTGTGACGTGGAAATTCGTTTTCCAGTTTTGTTAGTTTTCTGATTACTTTAGTTCAGCTTTGGTCAAATTCTGTGTGTGTTAATTTGGCTGCTTCTGGTAATTTGAAATATCAGTGTGTTAGTTTTCAGTTGTGTTTAATTTCTGAAATTGATTTGTGGTTGAATCTCTAAGTGGAAACCCCATTGTTGTGTGTTTGAGATTCATCACTGACAAGTTGTCAAAATTTAAACAAATCTGAACAATCCCTATTGTATCTTTACTATCATCTGTGATCTTGAAAAGTATTGTAAGTGTAACGAACTGAAAGTATAGTGGAAATGTCTCTAAGTGGTGATTTATTTGATATACACCTAAGATTATATGATCTAGGTAATCAACATAAAACCTATCTTTGGTTGTTTGAAATTAAACTAGAAACATCACCTAATCTGTTGATAAATTCTATCATTAATCTGTTAGGTTGATAATCCACTTTAACACTAAAATTGATCTAATCCTTGTGAATCATTATTACTGCACATTTAAGTTTCTTACTTGAATAATCTGCAACAAAATAGTTTGGCTGAGCTCCCGCTATTCAAACCTGCATTTACTACCGTGGTAAAGCCAAACTTGTTAAGAACTAATTGGAAAATTTTCGCTGCTTATTAAAATCGAGTGCTCTGTTTTAAAGATTGGTACAACCTGATAATTATTTAAGTCAAGGATTAAGTTGATATCCATTTATAAAAGCTTTTGTGATAATCTATTGTAGTGAGCATTGATTAAACTGCACTTGCTACTTTGCTGCACATTTTGAGCATGTTAAGTCCGTTGTTTGTGATTCTTTAACTAGAAGAACACTTCTGAATATTCAAAGTAATCTTTGTGTAAGATAACTATCCTGTTTGAACTAAACAATCTTGGTCATTCAAAGTAAAAGAAATATATAACATGACCACCTAGTATCTTAGGAACAACACGTTAACCAGTTAGTTCTTCCGCCTAATTTGGTCTAACAGTTTCCTAAGTAGTTGGAACTCCGTGTTTAATTAAAAAGCCTTAATAAAAGTTTGAAAAAGGTAAAGTAAAATTTTAAAAGGCTATATATCCTATTCACCACCCTCCCTCCAGGATATGTTACTGCACATATACGATCCAACAGTCTAAACAAGCATTACATTATAGGGATTCACTTGTATTAGATGACAATACTTCCTATAGATCATTGGTTGGTAAACCGATTTACCTCACATTTCCGAAACCTGACATTGCTTTTGTAGTTAAACAGTTGAGTCAGTTTTTGGATACCCCAACTGAAAACCACACGAAAGAAGCTCATAGGCTAATGAGATACTTAAAGGCCAATCCAGGACAAGAAATTTTTTTCCCAGCTGAAAACAACCTCATCTTGAAAGGATGTACTGACAATGACTGGGAAGGATGTTTTGAGATCAGGAGATGTATTTCATGATATATGATGATGTTGTTAGGAGATGATCCCATATCTTGGAAGGCAAAGAAACATACAAATATTTTCAGAAGCTCTTCTAAAGCTGAGTACAAGGCAATGACCAATCGCTACAAGAAAATTGAGTTTTAGCAGCTTGATATCAGCGGCACGAATTTGAAATGCGCTGCTAATTTAATAATTCGCAGCATGCTTTTAATTATACGCTGCAGATAAGTTATTAGCAAAAATTTGATAAAGTATGGCAGCGTGTTTCTACTCACCGGCAATGCTTCTGGAATTTTTTGCGTTTTCGACTCCCACGAACTCAAATTTCACGTTTCCACTTCCCGCTAACTTTTCATTTTCCTCTTTAGAAAACATCTTTTTTTTTCACTTAAAAAAGAAAGTCAAAATCGGCAAAGTCACCTTCCCGAGTAAAAGATGAATTCTTGTTCTTCCACATCGGCGTCTCTCTCAAGGTCGCAGATTATGTACGATTAGTAAACGATTCTGTAATCAGAGTGGAAGGAATTTCAATTTGGCTTGTGGATCTGGATTCGTTGAACTGCAGTTAGCTTGACTCTGTTTTTTGAGTTCTACCCATTTTCGTTGGCAAGTATTAGACATGGTTTGATTATCGGGGAAGAAGTAGCTGGTCTACCAAACTAGTCTCCTAGGATTTTCTGCTGAATAGGTTACTTTTTAATTCTTCTTTTTCAGTATTTCCTCTCATTCTTGACGGCTTACGGATGTTTTAGTGATTGTGGGTGAGTTAGGGTTTTGGGTTATTTCCACTATTATTGTAAATTTGTAAATATACCAGCATATATTCAAACTCGTCTAATAATTATACCAACAGGTGATTGTGTGGGCAAAACAGTTAATATTGATAATACTTCTTTGTTGTCTATATGCTTATGTAGAGCTGTTAAAGTTGGTAAATATGTTTGTGTTTGTACCATGTTTGCCTTTGATTCTAAATTTATATTTTGAATGAGGTGGTTTATCCTGTAGATTGTGAGGAGATTCATTTGATTTGTTTTGGCTATAATATTTATGGTCATAACACTAAGACCTGTCCCTACCCAGAAAATATTGGACCTTTGATATTGAAAATACTAGAAGGCATTGCTCCAATGGAGAAAATTAAGTATCTGTTAATGTGGAAAATCAAGCTACGAGAGGTTTTAAGGACCATGATGAAACTGGGACTCTACTTATGCTTGCATTACCTTTGTTTTGAATTATTTTTTAATCTGGCTCTATGAATTTCCATTTAATATATGTTTTGTATCTTTTCTGATATCAAGGTTAAAAGGAAAAAATGTGGTTTCAATTCTTTTCCTGTTTTATGTATGCCTATGTGGCAAATATCAATACTTTATGTGTATTGGAGAAGATATATTTTCTCAAGGTTTTGCTAAATGCATCTAATTTGTACTAGTTTACTCATATTCAGTTTATATTTATAGATATATGTATGTATACGCTGACACTTGGTTCTCAAGGGGTAAATCTTAGGCTTCACTTATTTACAAAAACACATGTTCTGGTTTGATAGATCAGAGGTAGAGGTAGACCAGAAAATAAGAAGAAATAAGCTTCATATTCTAAGACACTACTTACACACAAGAGTGAAAGATAAGAAAGAAAAAAAAATCTGCACTAAAGTTTGATCTATATTAAGAGCACGACGTTCTGGGTATGATGATATTAGATTATCATATGTATAGATGTTTCTTGTATGCTAATAACGTGATGCTGCTCAACTTTGTAGACAAACTCAATTCCTTTCTCCTACAGCTCATTTCACCATTGAAAGAGTACATTATGTTCTTCATGAGATATGGTAAGATCTCCTCTTGTATTTCCATAATTCAAGCACCTATTTCAAATATATATAATCTTTATGAGTAGACTATAATCTGGTGAGCTTTTTGTCTATTATGGTTGAGCTCTTTTGCTTTTCATAATGCTGTTAAATAACGGCATTTGCTGCAAAAATCTTGGTTTTGCTTTATGTTAACTTTGTTCTGTATGAGCATTAGCACATGTTCAGGATCCTCAATGATAGAAACATGGGCATGTTTTTGTTGTTTCCAGCAATATGAATGTTATTCTCTTATGTTCATTTATGAATATAATTTCCCTGCCCTTTTAAACTATGTGGAGTATGGGTGAGGGTGTTTTGTGTGTGTTTGGTTTTAAATTTGCTTTATGGGTTTCGATTTTCTACCATACTTTATCATACGATCATTACACATGATTAGGCCTGTAAACGAGCCGAACCCTGGAGTAGTCCGGTTCGGCTCGAACATGTTCCAATACATGGCTCGATTCGGCTCGAAATTTTCGAGCCTAAAATATCAGGATTAGGTTCGGCTTGAACTTAAAAAAGGGAAAAAATTCGGTACTATTCGGCTCGAATGTTCGAATAGTTCGAACATGTTCGGTCCGAAAATTAAAAAATACCCAATAAATAATTCTAGTTCAAAAATACATGTCCAAAACCAAAATAATACATTACATGTCCCAAAATATAACATAACATGTCCAAAATATTCAAGGCCCTATTCCAAAATATAACATAACATGTCCAAAAATACCCTGCAACTCTACGAGCCGAACATGTTCGGCTCGTTTGTCCGAATACCAATTTCCAAAGCCCTATTCTACGTTTGATGATACGAGCCGAGCCGAGCCCCGAACCGAACTTTTTCGAGCCGAACGCGTCGAATCGAATCGAATCGAACTTTAAGGCTCACTTACAGGCCTACACATGATTAAACACATATTATTAGATGCAATATGGCTGGAAAACAGAGAGCATCCATCTTTCCCACTGTGGCATCGAGGGGGAAAGGCATTGCTGAAACCGTGATTTCTAATGTTCTTCAGATTGATTAACTTTTCTTTTATAGGTTGTGAATGCAGTTGCTTCAGCTACCATGACACCCTTGAATGTCGATGCACCTCCAAATACGCTTCTTCAGATAGTAGGTAAGGTTTGTATTATTTGGCATGAATTGGCTTATGTTTCATAACACGCATGTCAAAGTCTACACTGTACAAATCCGATGCTGCAAACATTTTAGTGGTTTTAAGAGGTCTTCAGGGTGTTGAAGCTGAGAAATATAGGATCTTGAGAAGTGTTGCTTAGATGGTTCTTTCAATTCAAATATATCCACAGGATATGGTTCTGTGCCGGTTTCTCGTGTTGCTGCTGCTGTTGATTTCAGGTCACACTTTATGTCTCATTAGTCTCGCATACATCGTTTGTTTGGGGTGGAGGATAGGCCAAAATAAATCTAGGAAAATTTATAGCTCTGTAATTTTGTTGAGGCATAGGACTGTGATTAGTCACTGTCAATAAGGTGCAACTGAATTTTAAGCAGATTAAGGGTTTTTCCTTTGTGCAGGCCAAATGTTTGTGCGACTTGGCAAGCATACCACCTTGATTTCAATGTATTATTTGGAGTATTTTTTTTCTATCAAATCTCAGAGGTAACTTTGCAATTTGTTCTCCATTCTTGGACATCCTTTTGTCTTTATTTTGTTTTACATTATATTAGATTCGTGAAGCGTATTCGTGTAGTCATGTGTGTTTAAGGATTCATAATATCAGGTAGAGTTTCTTAGTATATCTACCACTAGTTTTCAACTAGTGCTATAGTAGGCTTGACAGTATGTTACCATATTTGCATTCAAAATTCAAGAAGTCCGATTCGGGCATAAATTGTTTTGCTGTGAAAATGTATGGGCTTGATTAATCTGTGTTTTAATTATTTTTAATCCAAATAGTACAAAGTTGGCTACTAAAGAACGATTAGACTTTTATTCGACGATGAGATCGGGTCATACTCTGAATTTCTGGTAACTAGTTTTCTTTCTAATAGAGTCATGATGGTAGGAAGAGAATAAAGAAGCAAGGAAAAAGACATGGAAAAATGAAGAGAAGTCGTACATGTTGGTGCCAAGCAACTCATAGTCACAGTTTGGCTAGGAGGGTAAGCATTTCTTACACATACGCAACATATTTCCAGGATCCTTTGATGTCTCTTTTTCGTTTGATGCCTTAAACATCATCAATTCTTGGGGTCTGATAACACATTGTCAATGTGATCCAATGAATATCATGTGATGGAGGAATGTTGGGAAACACTCCAAGACACCAATGATAAGTTGGGTTTTGAACATGTGCGTGATGGTTGTTATTTTGCACTAAGGATGACTACAAAAACGGAAGGTTAAAGGTTCGGATCTGAATATATTATGGAGAGGACTTCGCTTTGAAGTATATTTTTAGCTTTATAAATTTTTTGTGTCTGGGTTGATTAAAATAGTGGATACAAATTCATCTTTTTTTTGTAATGCGGATGTTGTTTATTCAATGTGTTGAATTTAGTCGAAACCAAATTAGCGGGGTCAAATTTATGTTTTAATGTATAGTTTCAGTTCTTCCATTGTTTTAGATTTTGTATTTCTATTTGTGTTGTTGACTTACTTGGCTTGGTATCGTATTTTTGTTGCTGGCTTATGTATTATGCAAAAGGTTTAGGTTCTATACTGTTCAGAGGTGAGCATTGGTTCATGTAGTGCGTATATATATATTTTTTTAAAAAGAAAAATATATATGCTGCGTGCTTACATGTGTCGCTATTAAAACATATGTTAACTTGGCGGCGTGCATAAGCACTCTGCTATTAATTTATTTGTTGTTTTGGAGGCACACATTATGAGCTGCTAAAAAAACATCAGCGACTCACAACTTTACTTTGGCAGAGGGCATAAGCGCGCCGCTTTTAGTATCTTTACCGTTTTGGCAAAGATGTCGTAAAGTCGCTATTAATCACATTAGCGGCGTGCAAATGTATGCCGTGAATGACCTTGTATTTTTAACGGCTTTGAACTTTGCAGCATGCAATGTGTGCTGCCAATAGCTATTTTGCATGTTGCGAAAAGTCTTTTTTGTTGTAGTATACAACTTGTGAAATTCAATGGCTTCTTTACATTTTGAAAGTTTAAAGATTCCCGTCCAGCTTCCTACTGTTCTATTTTGTGACAATGCCAGTATTCTTCACATTGCTCACAATCCTGATTTTCGTGAATGAAAAAAGTACATTGAGATTGACTGCCATGCTGTCAAAGACAAAGTCAAATTAGGCTTGATCAAACTCATGTCTATTCATACCAAGGAACAAGTTTCTGATATCCTCACCAAGACTCTGGATACACCTATATTTTGTTATATACTGAATACTCTAGGCATTTCCAAAGTTTTCCAACCAAGTTACAATGGATAAATGAGGGCTGGAGCAAGCAAGATGTGCAAGCTGATTCGTTCATCACTCTCATCTCGAGGGGGTGTTAGAATACATGGATAAATGAGTGTTGAATGCTAGAGGATGTACACACTCTCATAATTCAGGATACTCAGCTGAGAGGATTCAAGTGTGATCAGATCATCTGACTTGAAGAATTCAGCCGAGAAGTTCTAGAATTGAAGATTCAGTTGAGTAGGTTTCAGCGGGGGTACACGAATTTCTTCAGTTTACTGTTATAACCGTTTGTAACCTATTCTAACTAAATTATGTGGGGTATCATGAATAAATACTTCATCATCAGCCCCATTATAACTTAACTTGATCATTTTACTGATTAATGAGAACTCCGTATTTTATTTTGTCTTGTTTTTCAATTTCATCAATTTCAGAATATGTTGTGTAGAAAATTCCTTTGGGGGAAGAGTCCATTGAGAGAAAAATGCACTACATATCATAGGATAAGCTATGCCAACCAAAAGAATACGGAGGACTAGGATTATGAAAGCTTCCTTCCCTGAACCAAGTTATCCTAAGGAAACTTGTTGGGCAACTACTTACAAATGATAATTCACTATGGGTCAGAATGATGATCATGAAGTATGGCCGTCCCTTTGACAAACCCAAAGTGACAACCTCTCCAACTTGGAAAAGTATTTGCTGGGCTGCAGAAGCTCTTCAGGGAGAATTTGGGGTCAGCGACAATGCTATCATTTGGCATGGCAACAAGAAGAGAAAGTATGTTGTGCCTAAAGCATACACTATCCTAAGATACTCATACATAACATAGCCTCACCAACTTTTGGCAAATATTTAGAAGATGAATGGACCAGGAAGATTCAACTTCTTTTTATGGCAAGCTGATCATGAATCACTACCCACAATGAGCATGTTGTGCAGAAGACATGTTGCAGCACTGATATATGTAGCGTTTGCAATCAAGAAATGTAATCTCACTCACATGCTTTAAGAGACTGCAAAACTACTAAGTACATCTAGTGTCAAGATCAATGTCACTTACTATCAGATAAAAAACCAATTTGGTTGTAATAAAGGCACAACTTTATTTCTTTATCATTTAAGAGTGTGGGCAATTTGTCCCAACCCCCCTTAAGTGTTGGCAATTTGTTCATTGATGAGAGTCAGCTTTGCTATAATTTCGTATGCATTTTACCCCCTATTCGTAGCATATTCGATGTGATTTTGGAGTAGACAAGTGGTTTTTTTTTTTTTTTTTTTTTTTTTTTTTTTTTTTTTTTGGAAATGTGATAAGTGGTTTTTAAAGGCACTTTTCACCACGAGTTGAATCAGGAGACGATAGGGCGTTTACGTCTAAAATCTCCATATTTTTGGGTGAATTGTGTGCGTTTTATTGGCTTTTGTCACGCTTGGGTTTTCTTCTTTTTGTTTATAGGTGTGGCGTGATGAGAATCGCAACGCTACGAAAATCATTCAAAATTGAGTTCTTGTGAAAAAATGACGCGTAACTCAAATTCAAGCGTTCGAAAAAGGTATTATTAACCAACTTTAGCGAGATCCCGACATTTGTAGTTAATGGGAAGTGAGGTCACAGCATTTTGTTTCGTCCGTATGTATCCTTTTTCAATTAATAATAAATAAAAAGATGAATAGAAAAATAAAAAGAAAAGCAAAAGCAAAAGCAAAAGCAAGCTACAACAAAAAAAAAAAAGATGCGAATCTTTGATCGGGAGGGGGGCCTGGCATTTAATGAGAAGAGAGGAGGACAGTCAATAAAAAGGGGTGGAGCCATGTTAATTTATTTTTTCGGGGAATTTGCGGAAGTTTTACGTCGGTTCTAGGCTTATTTAAAGAGTCACATAGGTCAAATTTCAACACAGAGATTTCATACTATAGTTTTATTTTTCCCTGCATCCATTTTTTAGAATAGATCTATTTTATTTTCTGCAACTTTCCTTCAACAACAACAACAGTTTTATTTATTTTATTACGCGATTGACGATTTGAGTGGTGGATTGCTATGTTTTTCATTGATAATTTTTATTCAATCCTTTTATCATGTTTATTATTAATTTCTTCATGAATTTCTGCACTTTTATTATTACTATGCATAGCTAAATTTTTTAATAGCTACATTATGTAATGGAACTACGAAATTGATGCCTAAACGATGATCTAGAGATGGGTAGAGCTTGAAAATTAAATCTTTTGAATTGTTGTGTCCTAAAATTTGATCTTAATGCTTGAATTAATTTGATCACCTAATTCATGATTCCACACACAATCTTTATAAATGTATTTTGCGAGGGAGTGTGCGAAATGGGTTTTTAAGATCGTCATGCATGAACTAGTCAAGTTTTCACAACATATTCCTTGGTAAGGTTATTCTAACTTAGCCGTGAACTCGGTGGATGCGGAGCGACTCACGGTTTTTATTCATATTAGGTCAATTAAATCCCGTAAAGTGGACTGTTGAACCGAATATAGGTTAACTAGTTTGTGGTATTAGCGCTTAGGGACCAGTTTAGGAGATTGCACCCACAACACATTCATTAGAAACCATTGGTTGGTTGGTAGGGTAAGCTCGTCCCTAGTGATTCGGTAAAGGTGTTAAGAGTCGTGTTCCTGACCATAATTTAGCTATTCCTTTTATCATACTTTTAAAGTTACTATTTTATATTTTTCTAGTTATAATTATTATTTCCACCTCTTCTGTGAGCCTAAACTAAATACGAGTGTGATTGTGATACCTGATTGATTCCTCGTGGGATACGACCTTGCTTGCCGTTGTGGTACAACCGACCCGGTACTCTTCCGGATAAAGTTGGTTGACTATAATTTGGCCATCAAGTTTTCTGGCGCAGTTGCCGGGGAATCGGTCGATATCAGTAAATCACTGGAGTATTTAGGATTAGGTCGTTTTTTTAATTTCTTTTTTATTTTATTTGATGTTTTGTTGAAGAGTCACACAACGTACTCCAGTAGTGGTAGTGACTTGATACTTTGATTGTGTTCTTGTTTTTTTTTTCTTGAGTCGCAGACATGGATCCATATGGCCAATGAGGCTCTTTCCCTTACTCAATTGGAGAATTTAATTTTGGTGGTATAGGGTATTGGAGCACAACCATATTATCAGTTCAACTCATACACATCACTCTACAACAACGAGTGGGAGAGTCTTCCAAGTTCTCGGTTTCAGCACCCCAACGCCTATCCGCAATACTCTTATCCGCCACAAGTTACTCCACCTCCAAAGAGCACAACCGAGATTCTATTGGAGCAACTTAGTGAGGATCTAAAAGAATTGAAGGATTCCCAGCACCGCCTGGAATATGAGGTGGTTGATCTGGCAAGCCGGGTAGGGCAGTTGGTTGAGAAGGGAAGGCTTGAAGGGAGCATTAAAGAAGAATATTTTCAATCCCCACCGTCTCTCCCTGAGGTTATCACTCCTGAGGAATGCTGTGAAGAAGGTATGAATACTTTCCACATTGAATTATTAATTCCTTCTTCTGTGAGCCCTATTGAGACACAGGTAGATGTGAGTCCTTTTGAGTCTTTGGATGCTTTTGTTGATCCAACTTGTTATTACGTGGTGCTTGAATCACTCTTAATCGGCATATGCTCTGTTTCGGGGAAATTGATTTCATTGTGTTGCATAATGAATTCCTTGAGCCAATCTTGGTGGTGAGGATTGAGCCCCTTGTTTTTCTTTTCCCATTTTGAGGGGTTGCTCAATTCTTATGATTTTTGTAGGGAGACGCAACGATTTGCTCTTCTTTAGTATAACTATCCTTAGCATAATTAGGGGTATAAAGTCGAACTAAGGACTTTAAACTTAGAATGTTTTAGGTAGTTTTTTTTTTCTTTTTTTTCTTTCTTTTCCCTCGTGCTTCTTTGTTTTTCTTTTAGTTTCTTAATAAGTCGAGCTAACGACAATAAACAAAAGCGCTTATGGGAGGCAACCCACTTTTTCTTAGGTTGTTATGCGTGTTTTTGAGAAAGGGTGGAAATTTGATCGCGCTTTCTAATTCTTGTTGCATGCCTTGTGATAACCCATATTATCTTTTCTATATAGATCTTCATGCTTGTGCTTACCTACGCTTAAGGTTTCGGCCTTTCTTCGTAGTGTATTCTTGGTTTTCTTTGTTGTGATTGCACAGGTACCCTGAGAGATACATTGGAGGTTATCACGTTGCATGGTTGTGCCCTATTTCCTGTTCAGCTAAGTCTTTCTTTCTTTTCCTTTATCACTCACACACTGAGGATGGTGTTCCGTTTTAAGTGGGGGGTGGTAGACTTAGCTTCACTTTACTACTATGTTCTTTAATTTTATTCATCGAATAAGTTATATGCTTGGTGTTTGGTCCATGTTGAGTAAAAATTGTGCTATTTTTTTTTTAAATTTTTTCATGGTTTTGATGTTGCATAACCTATGTGAGTCGTTATCTTCCATGGTTAATTATTATTCAAGAGTTGAATGTATGCTAGTCAAACATTTATCGTGTTGTGGAAATGGAATTTTTATGCACATAATAGCTTTGCTTTCATTAGTTTTGGAATTTTTATGCACATTAATCTGTTACCTAGAACTTATACCAATAATTTCGAGGTGAAATAGAAAGTTCATCTTGGCAGACTAAGGGATGACGGTTCTAGCATTTCTTTGACCCGACTAGAGCCAAATAGCCAACCCTGCGCATAATTTTCACAGAAACCCATCTAAGCCTTTGTAGGGTGGTTAGACCCCCACTCGAACTTTAGCCATTCGCTGATTAGCACATAATTACCAACCCTTAGCCTTTATTTGTGGTCTACGTTTCTTTGGCACCCTACGAGTGAGTTTTAATCTTATGTTGGGCACACTTGTTAGCACAGATGTGGGGTGGCGGAGATGTGGATTAATGGATGGTGTTGATGTATCGTTTGCATTACAAATGAGAAGGGGTAGCAAAGTATGTTGGTGTTTAGTTTATCAAAAAAAAGGGACCAAAGGGGAAAAAACGCAAATATAAAAAACAATGAATAAATTTGAGTCAAAGAATGTTTGTTAAAGGGTATTAATTTTTCCAAGGAGACGTTGCTAGGATGAGTTTTCATGGAATTATGTTTGGATTTGAGAATAAAGAAGGAGAATTCTTGCTACATCAACCTATAAAGGAGGTGAGTTACAAGGAAAATACAAGATGTTTTGATTAGGCTCACTAGTTTTTTCTCTTTTGATGTTCCTTTTATCCTTTTGTTTAGCCCCGTCCCTAACCTAACGTTACAACCATGCAAATCCTGCCTGACCTTAGTTAGCCTTGATTTGACCTTGATTAGTGGAGATGATTATGAAGTATAAGCCTATGGTGTAACGCCATTAGTTATGCATTAATAATCTGATCCGGTTAATCATAATTAATGATTGAGAAGCTGTATACACACACACATTCTGCTTCCATGATAAGGCATATTTTGGCTCGTGTTTGTTCGCTCGTTGACTAGTTTTTACTCATTGGATATTTTGGTTTCCCATATGATCGCAACGTTGACCTCATGATTTATTTTTGAATCATTTGATTTGCACGAGGACGCGCAACACTAAGTGGGGGGTAGTTGATGAAAGTCAACTTGCTATAATTTCGTATGCATTTTACCCCCTATTTGTAGAATATTCGATGTGATTTTGGAGTAGATAAGTGGTTTTTAAAGGAACTTTTCATCACGAGTTGAATCACGAGACGATAGGGCGTTTACGTCCGAAATCTCCTTATTTTGGGTGAATTGTGTGCGTTTTATTGGCTTTTGTCACGCTTGGGCTTTTTTGTTTTTGTTTATAGGTGTGGCGTGATGGAGGGCGTGATGAGGATCGCAATGGTACGAAAATCGTTCAATACTGAGTTCGTGTGAGAAAATGACGCGTGACTCAAATTCAAGCATTCGAAAAAAGAATTATTATCCAATTTTGTCGGGATCTCGACATTTGTGGTTATTGGGAAGTGAGGTCTCAGCATTTTGTTTCGTCCGTCTGCTTCCTTTTTCAATTAATAATAAATAAAAAGATGAAAAGAAAAGCAAAAGCAAGCTACAACAAAAATGAAAATGATATGTGCACTATATATTTGTGTAGTACAATTTCCACTACTTTGTTACTTTCCATTGATTAAAGTGATGAATTATTTATTATGATATATCTCAATAAAATGTATGATGTTGATTGTGTTGTGTATGATGTTGTGATAAAATAAGTAGAGGATGTATCACTACTCCAACAAAAAAGATGCGTACCTTTGTTTGGAAGAGGGGCCCAACATTTAATGAGAACATACAGGCAATAAAAAGAGGCGGAGCCATGTTAATTTATTTGGGAGTAGTGATACATCCACTACTTCTTCTACCACAACATCTTACACAACAGAATCAACATCACATATTTTGTTGGAACCCATCACAATAAATAATTTATCACTTTAATCAATAGTGACACAAAGATATTGTGGTTTGTCTTATTACTGTAAAATGCCAGAAATGCATATATCATTTTCCTTTATTTTAGGGAAACTTGACATTTTATGCTTTAAAAGTAAACTATCTTAATATACTCCGTATACGATATTTTGACAAATATGCTTCCGACCCTTATGCGTGGAACATGCGTGGGAGGTCAACAACAATTTACTGTATTTCGCTTTTATATATTGCAGTTCAACTTGAGGATTATATCAACATATCGACTTATATACCCATTGTGGGTGTAGTATGTTGAAATTCGTATAATGTTGACACTTCTTTATGGCTGCATTTTTCTGTCATTTGGTTGCCGGTTATTTTTTTGGTTTAATAGTAGTTTCAGAGTGTTTTTTCTATTCTGTTGAAAACACATACGAGAAACTTGCATTTGAAAAAAGATTAACACAGACAATATAACAACAAGTAAAGGCGGAATTGATAAAACACAGAAATAAAGAGAACACAATGATTTAACGTGGTATCCGGCGATGTGCCGACTAATCCACAGGCAGAAAATAGATCTTTTATTATGCACAGAAAATTACAAGGAATTTCACACACATCATTGATTACAACTAACGGTATTAATAGGCACAAATCCCTAACCCTAGCCGCCATATGATCTTTGTCGGATTTGTCATAAATGCCCTAGATGTGGACCCCAACTCCAGCTGTTATCCACCAGACAAGACTCAGCTTCAAACTGACTTTCCAGACTTGTAATCAGCTTCAGATGTAGAACTCAGATGTACTCAAAGAAACTCGATTAACTTTCGAAAATTGAGGAAACCCGACTACGTAAGAAAACTCAGTTTCACTTCACAAAACTGACTTTCACAAAGCTGAATACCCTTAACTGAACTGACCATCATTCTCAGCTTCAGTTTCTTCAGATTAGTTCCACCAGTTTATCAGTTTAGAGATCAAGTCATAAAACTGACATATTCGATGAGTATTAAGTGACATTACTAAAGAAAGGAAAACTCCCATAAAAAAATATGTGCAGTTAACAACGAAAAACACTCTTAAATTGCTATTAAACTAAACAATTTTTTTTGAACAACAAATATAATATTATTAAAACTCTAGCAAGAAGCTGAAGAATGACCGGCAACCGTGGTTATAAAAAAATGTCAACACTATACTTAATTTCAACATACTACACCCATACTATACCCACAATGGGTATATAAGTCAATATGTTGATATAATTCTCAAATTGAACTGCAATATATATATATATATATATATATATATATATATATATATATATATATATATATATATATATATATATATATATTATTAGCTATTCGGTTCGAGTGCGGTTTTCTGTCTTAACTTTTAAACACCAAAAACAAGCCAATTCAAGTCGGTATGGTTCGGTTTTCATAGTTTTAAAACCATCTAAACGGTTCGGTTTGTATCGGTTTGACCTGGTTTGGTTCGGTTTTGAAAATCTTGAACACCCATATATTGGCTTACATGAACTGGGAGTTTTGTCTATAAAAAAATAAAGAAAGACGATAAATCGGGAATAGTTGTTTTAGGCGGCTTCTATTCGCACCACATTTTTACTATTGACACCACGATTGCTTAAAGCACTAAAAAATTTACTATTTACCCCACCATAATATAGTTATAAATATATCATGGGTGAAAAACGTCAGTCACACTGACGTTGTTAGCGAAAAAGAACGTCAGTGACACTAACACGCATACCGCGGTGCCGAAAAGTAATTTGATGATATGGTGAAATAAACGAAAAATAATATAAATAGTAAAAATATGCTGTAAATATAACTTGCCTTGTTTTATTCGGATGAAAATTATTCAATATAAATGGAACAATTAATAGTGAATTAAAAAAAAAAACTATTAGTGAATTGTTGTTGACCTCACACGCATATTCCACGCATAAGGGTCGGAAGCATATTTTTCAAAATAGTGTATACGGAGCATATTAATGAGATGTTTTACTTTTAAGGCATATATTTTCAAGTTTCTCTTTATTTTTCCGGGGAATTTGCGGAAGATTTACATCGGTTCTAGGCCCATTTAAAGAGCCACCTAGGTCAAATTTCAACACAGAGATTTCATACTATAGTTTTATTTTTCTCTGCAGCCACTTTTTAGAATAGATCTATTTTATTTTCTGCAACTTTTCTTCAACAACAACATCAGTTTTATTTATTTTATTACGCAATTACAACACAATGAAGTGACTATTTGAGTGGTGCATTGCTACGTTTTTCATTGGTAATTTTTATTCAATCCTTTTATCATGTTTATTATTAATTTCTTCATGAATTTATGCACATTTATTATTACTATGCATAGCTAAATTTTTTAATAGCTAGATTATTGATAGAAAAATACTTAACCGCTAACTTTCACCGACAGAGTATCGGGTCAACGGGAGTATAGTGGTCACAAGGTCGAATCCACAGTAAGTAATGTCTAAGTACCAAAGCTGACGTTAAACTTAGTTCAGGCCAAAATAATGGTGGAAATGTATTATAATAATGCAGAAATAAAGATTATACTAATGGTTGTACTTCTAGATATTAAAAGGTATAGCCGAACTATGATCCACGAGCTACTTTTACCCCTTAGGAAGGACTTAACAGGGAGCGTGTCTTAACCGACCTACTTATCTTATGTAGTTTAACGACATCCACGGGTGCCAACTCCTAATTCTAGCGATTAGACTGAACAACTCGATCTAACCACCCTATGTGAAGCTAACCGACTCTCCCTTTAGAAAACTGATTATCCTAACATGATTAAGTTTTAGAGTTGCTCGAACAACGATGACAAATGATGACGGTCAACTTTATACCTTTATTTACCTATTGATTACCCCCGATTCTAGCTTAAATGGGCTTTAAGTGGTTAATAATTAGTCGTCTCGTGCATAAATTACACCCGAACCGAGTTACGACTCGTTATTATGTAATTAGCCATTTTATTATATTATTTGATATTACAAGCCTTGTTTTATGGTTTATTTATAGTGGGCTTGATTCGAAGCAATTTAGCTTTGGACTTGGAGTGGATAAAAACACCAAGACGGACCAGGGACGGACCAGCGGCGCGAAAACGGCCCAGGCAAATCCTCGAGCTCATTGGCGGCGAGCCAGCCCTCTGCTGCCCGCCAAATGAGTTGGCTAAATTACCCCTGCTTCTCCAGACGTGTTTTCTATCTCGTTAGGGTTTAGGATTTACGAATTAGGTCGGTTGACGCCTACTCTAAGTCGGTTTACAGCCTATATAAACTCCCTTCTATTAGTCAATTTGTACATCGACTCATAGCACAAAATATAAGTTTTTCAGAGCAGTTTTAGTACAAATTTCCAGCAGCAATAATGTGAGTTATTTGTATTTATTTGTTCTTTGTTCTTTGTAATAAGTCCCCCCAATTATTGTTTATCGTTTGAGGTTGTTCGTTCTTCACCGAACGATGTAGATCTAAGGATACGATATGAGGCAGTGGGGATTCCTTGTCTATAAGGATCCATACGCCCAGATCTGTTATCCGGTGACTTATGGATGACTTTGGTATGATCGACAATCGTGTTTTTAGTAGATCTATATAATTGCTTTATGAATCTCTATTTTATCCGTTACGTATGTAGAAACGCTAAGATTTAGGTTTTCGCTGCGTCAATCTAGCCACGTCTTTATGGTGTGATTGTCCACCTAGAATTTCTTATCTTAGTAGGTATGGCTACGGCTGCTCCTCTGTTTTAATTAGCGTATGATTAGGAAATACCAATATAGGACTCCTAGGTCGGCTCATTAATTGATCTTCCGTGACTTTTTTACTCAATATAGGCCACGTGAAATAGAGTTTCTTAGGAGAGTCGAGAAATCGCTAAAGAAAAGGAAATTTAGCAATCAACCTTAAGATGGAAGCATTAAGAGAACTTGAGAATTACTGAAAATGTAACAAAGAATGATTGGTGCGAACAAGAACGCTTTTTGGTCAACTTCCAAAACTTTTTAGAATGGCGATCCGAGTGAAAATCCAAAGTTGTGTGCAATTCGTTCTGCAACTACCCTTATCCTTTCCTTTATATCTTTTAACCCTTCAACCTTTTCTATTCTCTCACCAATCTGCCTCACAATTCACATTTCTAACCGTTCTTTCATCCCCTCTCTTTCTTTCCATCTATTTCACTCTCCCACCCTAAACCAATCCCTTAACCAATACCCACCCAAAACACATTTTCTTACCCACCCTTTATCTTTTCTTACTATCCTTATGTATATCTTTTTCTAAACCCATCATACTCTCAACCTCCATTTTGTTTACAAAATACCCTTGTGTTGTGGAATTAGAAATATTGCTAAGTTTTAATGATTATCTTTTATCATTTAGGTTTTCATGATCCTAGTTGGGGTAAGTGTAGCTCTGAACCTAGCTAGATTTTATAAGTTTTTGGTTCGATCGAAACACAACTCTTTCTACCGGAAGATTTCAATTTCGCAATTTTTCTGACCCTTCCGGCACATATAGATAATGAGTTTTGTTCTAAAATATCACACCGATCCGACCTTGTTGATGACGTTGAGACTTTCTATGTGATAAATTGGTTGATTAGTAATTTCGAGGGGAAGCTACATCTCCCTAAGTTGTTGATATCCAATCAGAACGTGAAGCGTCTGCGCTAAGTATCTGATTTTATCTTTAGCCAATATGTCACACCCAATCTGTTATTCCTTAACAAGTTTCTCTTTTACGCTGGAATAAATACCTTATCAATCCAGTAAATCTCGTGTTTTCACACATGGGGTAATGCTTTGCGATCTTTGTCTTATCCACCCGGTTTTCTGCATATTTTTGTGGTGGAGGATGTCGTTAAAGACTATAATCTTATGTTGATTGTTTATTTTTCTTGCTATTTAGTATTTTTCCTTTTGAGTCTATATATATCCTTTATCTTATTCGTCTTAGAATTTGTGTCTGAACGAGTAGTTTTAATGCTATAAAATAAACATAGTAAGGGCTTAAACACTGTTTTAAGGTTTATTTTATTCCTTTTACTGCCCCTTTTTGATTATTACTTTTTATGGGCTAACGCTGTAACGAGTTTCGAGCCTTATTTAAGATTTGTTTTGCAGCGATATATCTCTTGTTAGTTCCACGGTCTATCTATGTGCCCCGAAGTTCATCGACTTGTTCCACTACCGCGCTTGACCGAAGCTAAGTTCCTATCTTTATTTTATTTTATACATTGAGGACAATGCATTGTTTAAGTGGGGGGTACGAGTCACTTAGCTTCCGTATATCAAATAATTAATAAATGTGTAAAAATTAAAATTTTAAGCAAGAATCACATTTCCTTTTGTGAAAACCGAGCATGTATAGATAATGAAAGAAGCTCTTAAGCATAATTATAACTTATTTTTGCCATGCTATCTTCAGAATTGTTTAGTAAATATCATATCACGCCGTGTGAGTAGTTTTGTATTAAACATATATTTTGTCGTGGAATGAACCTCTTTAAGCACTTATAACTTGAATGCCAAGTCTGAAAGGTTAGGTGAAAAATTATTTTTTCCGGAAGGTTGAAACATGAACTACTTGACTTTGTGATTACTTCTTCTTGCCATACTTCCGATAAGGCTAATATCGATGATAGTGAAGCAAGAACCGGGCAAGAAAAAAAAACAGGATTTGGTTTTTAAAAAAAAAAGAAAAAAAAAAGAGAGAAATTATGAGCATTTAGGTTAGAGACTGCTAAACCGATGGAGCATAAGATGCACGGTTGTAAAATAAGGCAGTAGGGTAGCAAGTTCGTGGAGATTTGAAAGTAGTTGCTTGCTAGGCACCCACCATTGCAAATTACTGTCCCTAGAATCAACGCGGCCCTGGCAAAGAAACAAACATGAACTGAGAAAAGTTTCTTGGTTTCAAAATCAGCCCCGCTTCACTAGAATCTGGTATTACACCTGTACTATTTGTTAACGATAAGGAGGCGTCACAAAGTTTTGAGTGGTGAAAGTTGCATTTAGAGGACATTATAATTCGAATCTCTCTATTTCAAATACTCTGCATGACGGTTATATCACACACATGTTGATTCAGTGATCAAATAGTGGTTAATGCCTAACTGACAAACGTGGTTGCTATTTTATTTACTTTGGAATTTTGAATGAGCCTGCTATCAATTAGTAAATTATGTTTCGGTGGTTCTTTCGCCTTCTGTGTTTGCTCGGGATGATCAAAGGCTAAGTGGGGGGTAGTTGATTTTACAAACCGAGTTACGACTCGTTATTATGTAATTAGCCATTTTATTATATTATTTGATTTTACAAGCCTTTTTTTATGGTTTATTTATAGTGGGCTTGATTCGGAAGCAATTTAGCTGGACTTCGGAGTTGATAAAAGCACCAAGACGGACCAGGGACGGACCAGGTGAAGCAGAAAACGGCCCAGGCGAATCCTCAGGCTCGCTGGCAGCGAGCCCTGCTCTGGCTGCCAGCGAGTTGGCTAAATTACCCCTGCTTCTCCAGACGCATTTTCTATCTCGTTAGGGTTTAGGATTTACGAATTAGGTCGGCTGACGGCTACTCTAAGTCGGTTTACAACTTATATAAACTCCCTTTTATTAGTCAATTTGAACATCGACTCATAACACAACTTATAAGTTTTTCAGAGCTGTTTTAGTACAAATTTCTAGCAGCAATAATGTGAGTTATTTGTATTCACTTGTTCTTTCTTCTATGTTGTAATTAAGTCCCCCCAATTATTTTTTATCGTTTGAGGTTGTTCGTTCTTCACCAAACGATGTAGATCTAAGGATCCGATATGAGGCAGTGGGGATTCCTTGTCTATAAGGATCCACACGTCCAGATCTGTTAACCGGTTACCTATAGATGACTTTGATATGATCGACAATCGTGTTTTTAGTAGATCTATATAATTGCTTTATGAATCTCTATTTTATCCATTACGTATATAGAAACGCTAAGATTTAGGTTTTCGCCGTTTCAATCTAGCCACGTCTTTATGGTGTGATTGTCCACCTAGAATTTCTTATCTTAGTAGGCATGGCTACGGCTACGTTGCTCGTCTGTTTTAATTAGTGTGATTAGGAAATACCAATATAGGACTCCTAGGTCGGCTCATGAATTGATCTTCCGGGACTTTCAGCGAGATCTAGATCTGTGTTATATTCGGGAATTGCATGCACCTAGTTATATGTACGTCGTAGATTAGCATGAGACCGTGCATGTAATTGTTAATGGTACGCCTAACCACAGGAATGTTGCCTAGGTGAGGAATACGGTTAATATCGGCATCCCTAGTTTTGTAAGCGTGCGAGTTGTAGGAGATGGAGGCCTACGAAGCAAAGTCACGTAATGTAGCACAGTGATCTAGATGGCCTAACCGGAGCTAGATCTAGTTTAGGGGATGACTCCCGTAGCCAATATAAAATAGATACGAATCGGATTAATAGTTGTAGAGTCTAGCTTAATTATATAGAATCTCTAGATCCAAACGATAACATAATAATTGGGGAGGTTAATTACTTGTATGTTATGTGTTGTGTCGAGTCATGTCCTTTATCTTTTCTTGTCGTTTGTTGGTCGTAGACCGCCTTCGTGTGCTCGGTATGAATGATTAATTGTTTGTATATAAATGATCCACAATTGGTTCCCTGTGGGATCGACCTTGATTCGCTATAGCTAACTACGATGGACCTAGTCCTCTTGCTAGTGTTGGTTTATGGTGGTCAAGTATTTTATATATCACTTGATCTCGTCATCAAGTTTTTAGTTGATGATGGTCAATTTACACCGTTAATTATCTAATAATTACCCCCGATTCTAGCTTAAATGGGCTTTAAGTGGTTAATAATTAGTCGTCTCGTGCATAAATTACACCCGAACCGAGTTACGACTCGTTATTATGTAATTAGCCATTTTATTATATTATTTGATATTACAAGCCTTGTTTTATGGTTTATTTATAGTGGGCTTGATTTGGAAGCGATTGGAATGGACTTCAGAGGAGAAAAATGCACATAAACGGACCAGAGGACGGACCCGAGCGAAGTAGGCGGCGAGGCCCAAAGAGAATCCTCGGGCTCGTTGCGGCGAGCCCCCGCTCTGGCTGCCCGACAAGTTGGCTAAATTACCCTTGCTTCTCCAGACACGTTTTCTATCTCGTTAGGGTTTAGGATTTACGAATTAGGTCGGCTGACGGCTACTCTAAGTCGGTTTACAGCCTATATAAACTACCTTTTATTAGTCAATTTGAACATCGACTCATAACACAAATTATAAGTTTTTCAGAGCAGTTTTATTGCAAATTTCCAGCAGCAATAATGTGAGTTATTTGTATTTACTTGTTCTTTCTTCTATGTTGTAATTAAGTCCTCCCAATTATTTTTTATCGTTTGAGTTTGTTCGATCTTCACCAAACGATGTAGATCTAAGGATACGATATGAGGCAGTGGGGATTCCTTGTCTATAAGGATCCACACGTCCAGATCTGTTATCCGGTGACCTATAGATGACTTTGGTATGATCGACAATCGTGTTTTTAGTAGATCTATATAATTGCTTGATGAATCTCTGTTTTATCCGTTACGTATATAGAAACGCTAAGATTTAGGTTTTTGCCGCGTCAATCCAGCCACGTCTTTATGGTGTGATTGTCCACCTAGAATTTCTTGTCTTAGTAGGTATGGCTACGGCTACGTTGCTCGTCTGTTTTAATTAGCGTATGATTAGGAAATACCAATATAGGACTCCTAGGTCGTCTCATGAATTGATCTTCCGGGACTTTCAGCGAGATCTAGATCTGTATTATATTCGGGAATTGCATGCACCTAGTTATACGTACGTCGTAGATTAGCATGAGACCGTGCAAGTAATTGTTAATGGGACAGAGACTGATGCGATCACTTAGGAAGTACGTCTAACCACAGGAATGTTTCCTAGGTTAGGAATACGGTTAATATCGGCATCCCTAGTTTTGTAAGCGTGCGAGTTATATGAGATGGAGGCCTGCGAAGCAAAGTCACGTAATGTAGCACAGTGATCTAGATGGCCTAACCGGAGCTAGATCTAGTTTATGGGATGACTCCCATAGCCAATATAAAATAGATACGAATCGGATTAATAGTTGTCTAGTCTAGCTTAATTATATAGAATCTCTAGATCCAAACGATAACATAATAATTGGGGAGGTTAATTACGTTGTCTTAGTTGTGTTGTGTCGAGTCGAGTCCTTTATCTTTCTTGTCTTTTGTTGGTCGTAGACCGCCTTCGTGTGCTCGGCATAAATGATTAATTGTTTGTATATAAATGATCCACAATTGGTTCCCTGTGGGATCGACCTTGATTCGCTATAGCTATACTACGATGGACCTAGTCCTCTTGCTAGTGTTGGTTTATGGTGGTCAAGTATTTTATATATCACTTGATCTCGTCATCAAGTTTTTGGCGCCGTTGCCGGGGAACCAACGGTCAATTTTATATATAAATAATTTTTTATTCATGTTAAGTTCTTTGTTTTAGAGTCTATTTTTACGTTTTTGAGTCACTCTGGTTTATGCGCTCTGTGTAAAAATTCAGATTCTAAAAAGCGGTTTCGCCCAGTGAGACTACCTCTTCATTGCCAATGAGCTGAGTCGATTTCTGGGATTTCGCGTGTCAGTTTATCTCTGTATATTTAATCCATAGGTATGATAGCAGCATGGGAAACCATGTTAAAGTCAGTCTACGGTCTATTTGTTTTTTGTTTTTCTTACATTTGCGAAACCAGGAAACAATAATCCGAGTCGATAATTTTTCGCGGTATTGAAAAATAACCCAAATAACATGTGGAGCTACGAATCTCGACGGGAAAAGCGATGGAAGCAATACCTTTAAAGCACCAAAATGGCTCGAAAAAAAGAAGAAAAGAAAAGAAGAATTAAAAGGCTTAAATTCTTCGTGGTATAATATTAAAGGCAAGGTACTACCTTTTTGCTTATGTTTTACTATCTTTTGGTTTTTGAACATAAGTTAGCCTATACAAGAACACAGTATGAATCTTAGCCCGGAGTTGGTTTGTAAGATTAATTTTATTAGTGTGGAAGGTTCTGCCCCAAATCTGTCTCATCTAAAGGGTGTAGGGAAACATGTAGTCGTTGAAAGGAAGCAGTGAATAAAGAGTTCCTCGTAGTTCTATTAAAATCTCTTTGTCATATGCATGAGATTGCTTCTAGTGGCCACGGGAGCAACAATTTGTGTAGTTTTAATAATTCTCAATCTAAAGAAGACGTTGAGTTTTGAGAGAGCATAATGAAGCAGCGTTATAGAGGATGTGATTGAAATGGGTCCCTATGACTAAATCTCCTTAGAATTCACTGGTTCCTAAAACGAGAGCAGAGGTAGAAGCTTTGTTTAATGGTATGGATATATGTCGTTTCCTCGGTCTCACAAACAAATGAAGGGTATTAATCCGCAAAAGCGATGAGCCCACCTCATATAGTGCTCAATGGGTCAATTTCTGGCGATCCAAGAAGGATAACTGACAAGGATAATTTTTGGAAAGTCGAGCTGAGGACTTTAAACTCAGAACTACTTCTTCAAAACCCTTAGGATTTCTTTTTAGGTTTTGTTTTCTTTGAGTCAAATAAGAGTAACGTGACATGTGTTGAGGTTTTTTATTTGTCGTGTTCCGATGGCCATTAGGCTAAGGATGTGCAAAACTATTTTACTCAATATAGGCCACGTGAAATAGAGTTTCTTAGGAGAGCCGAGAAATTGCTAAAGAAAAGGATATTTAGCAATCAACCTTAAGATGGAAGCATTAAGAGAGCTTGAGAATTACTGAAAATGTAATAGAGAATGATTGGTGCGAACAAGAACAATTTTGGTCAACTTCCAAAACCTTTTAGAATGGTGATCCAAGTGAAAATCCAAAGTGGTGTGCAGTTCGTTCTGCAACTATCATTTTCTTTCCCTTTACACTTTTTCACCTTCAAACTTTTCGATCCTCTCGCCAATCTGCCTCAACAGTTCACATTTCTAACCATTCTTTCATTCCCACTCTGTCTTTCCATCTGTTTCACTCTCCCACCCTACCCCAATCCCTTAAACATTACCTACCCAACAAATTTCCTTAACCAATTTTCAACCCACCCAAACCACAATTTCTTACCCACCCTTTATCTTTTCTTACCATCCTTATGTATATCTTTTTCTAAACCCATCATATTCTAAACCTCCATGTTGTTTACAAAATACCCTTTTGTTGCGGAATTAGAAATATTGCTAAGTTTTAATGATTATCTTTTATCATTTTGGTTTTCATGATCCTAGCTGGGGTAAGTGTAGCTCTGTACCTAGCTAGATTTTATAAGTTTTTTGTTCGATCGAAATACAACTTATCTTTCTGCCGGAAGATTTCCATTTCACTTTTTTCTGACCATTCCGGCACATATAGATAATGAGTTTTGTTCTAAAATATCACACCGATCCAACCTTGTTGATGACGTTGAGAACTTCTACATGCTAAATTGGGTAATTAGTAATTTCGAGGAGTAGCTACATCTCCCTAAGTTGTTGGTATCCAATCAAAACGTGAAGAGTCTGCGCTCAGTATCTGATTTAATCTTTAGCCTATAGGTCGCATTCAATCTGTTATACCTTACCAAGTTTCTCTTTTACACTGGATTGAATACATGGTTGATCCAGTCAACCTCGTGTTTTGCCACATGGGGTAATGCTTTTTGATCTTTGTCTTCTCCACCCGGTTTTAAGAATATTTAAGCGGTGGAGGTTATAGATGAAGACTACCATCTTAAGTTGCTTGTTTATTTTTCTTTTTGAGTCCGTATATCCATTATATTATTCGTTTTAGTAATTCGTGTCTGAACGAGTAGTTTTAATGCTATAAAATAAACATTGTGAGGGCTTAATCATCGGTTTAAGGTTTATTTTATTCCTTCTACTGCCCCTTTTTGATTATTACTTTTTATGGGCTAACGCTGTAACGAGTTTCGAGCTTTGTTGAATATTTGTTTTGCAGCGATATATCTCTTGTTAGTTCCACGGTCTATCTATGTGCCCCGAAGTTCATCGACTTGTTCCACTTCAGCGCTTGACCGAAGCTAAGTTCCTATGCTTTACTTTCTTTTTATGCATTGAGGACAATGCATCGTTTAAGTGGGGGGGGGGGGGTACACGAGTCACTTAGCTTCCGTATATCAAATAATTAATAAATGTGTAAAAATTAAAATTTTAAGCAAGAATCACATTAATTTCCTTTTGTGAAAACTGAGCATGTATAGATAATGAAAGAAGCTCTTAAGCATAATTATAACTTATTTTTGCCATGCTATCTATTGTTTAGTAAATATCATATCACGCTGTGTGAGTAGTTTTGTATTAAACATATATTTTGTCGTGGAATCAACCTCTTTATGCACGTATAACTTGAATGCTAAATCTGAAAGGTTAGGTGAAAAATTATTTTTTCCGGAAGGTAGAAACATGAACTACTTGACTTTGTGATTACTTCTTCTTGTCATACTTCCGATAAGGCTAATATCGATGAATGTGAAGCAAAAACCGGGCAAGAAAAAAAAAAGGATTTGGTTTATAGAAAAAAATGAGTAAATAAAGTAAAAAGTGAGGAATAATATGAGCGTTTAGGTTAGAGACTGCTAAACCGACGAAGCATAAGATGCATGGTTGTAAAACAAGACAGTAGGGTAGCAAGTTCGTGGAGATTTGAGAGTAGTTGCTTGCTAGGCACCCACCATTGCAAGTTACTGTCCCTAGAATCTGCTGCGGCCAAAAAGAAACAAGCGTGGTGAGAAATGCTTCTTGGTTTCGAATCCGCCCGCTTCACTTGAATCAGTATTACACTGTATTATTTGTTAACGATAAGGAGGCGTCACAAAGTTTTGAGTGATGAAATTTGCATCTAGAGGACATTATAATTCGAATCTCTCTATTTCAAATACTCTGCATGACGGTTATATCACACACACGTTGATTCAATGATGAAATAGTGGCTAATGCCTAACTGACAAACGTGTTTGCTATTTTATTTACTTTGGACTTTTGAATGAGCCTGCCATCAATTAGTAAATTATGTTTCGGTGGTTCTTTTGCGCTATACGTGTTTGCTCGGGACGATCAAAGGCTAAGTGGGGGTAGTTGATGACGGTCAACTTTATACCTTTATTTACCTATTGATTACCCCCGATTCTAGCTTAAATGGGCTTTAAGTGGTTAATAATTAGTCGTCTCGTGCATAAATTACACCCGAACCGAGTTACGACTCGTTATTATGTAATTAGCCATGTTATTATATTATTTGATATTACAAGCCTTGTTTTATGGTTTATTTATAGTGGGCTTGATTCGGAAGCAATTTAGCTGTACTTCGGAGTGGATAAAAGCACCAAGACGGACCAGGTACGGACCAGGCGAAACAGAAAATGGCCCAGGCAAATCCTCAGGCTCGCTGGCAGCGAGCCCTGCTCTGGCTGCCAGCGAGTTGGCTAAATTACCCCTGCTTCTCCAGACGCGTTTTCTATCTCGTTAGGGTTTAGTATTTATGAATTAGGTCGGTTGACGGCTACTCTAAGTCAGTTTACAGCCTATATAAACTCCCTTCTATTAGTCAATTTGTACACTCATGACACAAATTATAAGTTTTTCAGAGCAGTTTTAGTACAAATTTCCAGCAGCAATAATGTGAGTTATTTGTATTTATTTGTTCTTTGTTCTTTGTAATTAAGTCCCCCCCAATTATTTTTTATCATTTGAGGTTGTTCATTCTTCACCGAACGATGTAGATCTAAGGATACGATATGAGGCAGTGGGGATTCCTTGTCTATAAGGATCCACACGCCCATATCTGTTACCCGGTGACCTATGGATGTCTTTGGTATGATCGACAATCGTGTTTTTAGTAGATCTATATAATTGCTTTATGAATCTCTATTTTATCCGTTACGTATGTAGAAACGCTAAGATTTAGGTTTTCGCCGCGTCAATCTAGCCATGTCTTTATGGTGTGATTGTCCACCTAGAATTTCTTATTTTAGTCGGTATGGCTACGGCTACGTTGATCGTCTATTTTAATTAGCGTATGATTAGGAAATACCAATATAGGACTCCTAGGTCGCTTCATGAATTGATCTTCCAGGACTTTCAGCGAGATCTTAGATCTGTGTTTTATTCGGGAATTGCATGCACCTAGTTATACGTACGTCGTAGATTAGCATGAGACCATGCAGGTAATTGTTAATGGGACAGAGACTGATGCGATCACTTAAGAAGTATGCCTAACCACAGGAATGTTGCCTAGGTGAGGAATACGGTTAATATCAGCATCCCTAGTTTTGTAAGCGTGCGAGTTATATGAGATGGAGGCCTGTAAAGCAAAGTCACGTAATGTAGCACAGTGATCTATATGGCCTAACCGGAGCTAGATCTAGTTTAGGGGATGACTCCCGTAGCCAATATAAAATAGATACAAATCGGATTAATAGTTGTCGAGTCTAGCTTAATTATATAGAATCTCTAGATCCAAACGATAACATAATAATTGAGGAGGTTAATTACTTGTATGTTATGTGTTGTGTCGAGGCGTGTCCTTTATCTTTCTTGTCTTTTGTTGGTCGTAGACCGCCTTCGTGTGCTCGGCATGAATGATTAATTGTTTGTATATAAATGATCCACAATTGGTTCCCTGTGGGATCGACCTTGATTCGCTATAGCTAACTACGATGGACCTAGTCCTCTTGCTAGTGTTGGTTTATGGTGGTCAAGTATTTTATATATCACTTGATCTCGTCATCAACAAACCCCTGTATTGGAAACGGTCCTAACAACTAGGCCGAATCAACGATCCTTAAACCCCTTATCCCACATCTCACTGCAAAATGCTTCTATAAGTTCGATGTGTGTGATAGTGAACTAGGTGATCAATCTAATTCAAAGATGTTAAATTAAGTTTTAGGACATGGATTAATCGTTTAAACATTAATTACGCACTACACAACTCCCAATCTCATCCCCCTTAGGGTTTTTGCTCGCTTTCACATAATTCGACTACACATGCAATTAGCTACTCATGATTGACGAAATAAGAAAGGAAAACATGCTAGAAATAATAAAAGAGAAATAATTCATTACCATATAATATGCCGAAAATCTGATCCAGAAAAATATGAAGACATAATCCACCGTCGAATCTTTAGAACTTGAAACGTAAATCTAAGCTATAAAAAGTGTTTAGAATCAAATGATGTTATCTAGGGGATCAAAGGATTGAAGGGTGATCAAATTATATTAAAATCGCCTAAGAAGAGTCTAAAGTCGGCCAAGAATGATCAGGGGCTGAATAAGCTGCATATTTAAAGTGTAGGGTAAAAATCTACTTCTGTTGGTCTCAAACGCCAGTTTGCATCCTTGCAAACGCTAGTTTGCCTGGAAATCTTGATGATATTAGGGTTTCGTCTTCAGTGAACTGGCGTTTGCCTTGCCTTGAACGCCAGTTCATGGATTGTGCCTTGAGGGACAAACGCCAGTTTGAGGTACTTGGACGCTCGTTTGTCTTGTATGAGCTACCTTGAGTCGGGTTGAGCCCATCCAAACGCTAGTTTGGGGGTAATTTGGACGCTCGGTTGTCCAAAACTCTAACTTTTAGTATTTGATGCCAACTCTGTGAACACTAGTTTGCAATGGCCAAATGCCAGTTTGAGGTAAGCTTGATTCAAACGCCAGTTTGGGGTAGGGCAAACGCCAGTTTGCCTTGATTTCACTCCAAACTTGGCTTTTCCTCACTTTCATGCTACTTTCGTGCCACGAACACGTTTCTCATTCCAAAACATCGCCTTCCGGGTTCTCGAGTCACCTAAGTCCTGCATTAACATGTACGAACAAAAACCACGCGTAATTCTGCAAGACAAAAGTGCTCAGAAAAGAGTCAAATATCACTAAAAAAGAGGAGTTTACTATCGATGTGACAGTTTAACTCCCCGTGTGTATAACTCTCGATATTACTCTCGAAACGGTCTGTATCTACCCAAAACATGCCAATAAAGTGATAAACGGGGGTTAAACTGCACACCAAAGTACAGTAAAGTTGACTCCCATCAATTATGTGATGGAACTACGATTGATGCTTAAACGATGGTCTAGGGATGGGTAGAGCTTGAAAATTAAATCTTTTGAATTGTTGTGTCTTAAAATTTGATCTTAATGCTTGAATTAATTTGATCACCTAATTCATGATTCCACACACAATCTTTATAAATGTATTTTGTGAGGGAGTGTGCGAAATGGGGTTTTAGTATTGCCATGCATGAACTAGTCGAGTTTTTCGCAGCATATTCCTTAGTAAGGTTATTCTAGCTAAGCCGTGAACTCGGTGGATGCGGAGCATCTCACGGTTTATTCATATTAGGTCAAATAAATCCCGTAGAGGGGACTGTTGAACCGAATATATGGTGGTATTAGCGCCTAGGGACCGGTTTAGGAGTTTGCACCCACAACACATTCATTAGAAACCATTGGTTGGTTGGTAGGGTAAGCTCGTCCTTTGTGATTCGGTAAAGGTGTTAAGAGTAGTGTTCCTGACCATAATTTAGCTCCTTTTATCATACTTTTAAAGTTAGTTTTTTTTATTTTATATTTTTCTAGTTATAATTATTATTTCCACCTCTATTGTGAGCCTGAACTAAATACGAGTGTGATTGTAATACTTGATTGATTCCTCGTGGGATACGACCTTACTCGTCGTTGTAGTACAACCGACCCGTTACTCTGCCGGTTAAAGTTGGTTGACTATAATTTGGCCATCATCCAACACTTGCACAATTTTTTTTCCAAAGAGTGTGGGCATTCTGTCCCAACATCCCTTCAAGTGTGGGTAATTTGTCCCAACACTTGCACAATTGCACATTTTTTTAAATAATGTACCAACACCCCCCTTAAGCGCTTTATCTTAACTTGGTATCGGAGCCAGGTTGATCCTAACCAAAAAAGAAAAAGAAGAAAGTGGAAAAAAACAACAAACGCAGCTTTTTCTTCCGCGGCAAGTATCATCAAAATTGCAAGGTACTGTTTATGCTTTTGTTTGTATATTCAATTGCAATTTGAATATCTTTACGGTATTGTTTCTTTTGTTCTCTCGAAGAAAGAAAAGAGAAGAAAAAATACCTTGGAGATCATCCATGGCAGCCGAAGCTGAAGTAAAGAAGAATATGGCCTCCATCAAGGAGGACAAAGACGGGATGAAGCTTTTTCCAGTTCAGGTTGATACCCGGAGACGACCGATGGACAACTCCGACCAGAATTGTCAGGTTGATCATGATGATGATGATGACCAACCATTAAGTGCTGGTTCTTTAGTTCAGTCAATTAATGGACCGATCCATGTGAATGGTGTAGAGGAAAACATTGAATTGCAGGTTGAGCCACTTGGAAAGTCAGAGAGTGATTCCGGCAAGGGACGCAACAATTCATCATCGGGAAATCCTCCATTGCCAAAGGCAAACAAGGCTGCAGCTGTGATGTCGGCTCAGCACGCTTCTTCGGTTCAGCCCACTACTTCTGAGCAGGTTGCATGGACTCACAAATATTAATCTGGTGCAATGGCACGCAATCTTGGGTTTATTAAACCTACCCAAACCCCATGATCGTTTGACCGGTAAATCAGCTTGGATAATTGATACTGGGGCTACTCACCACTTGACCGGTACGTTGGTTAATTAAGTGAATGTATGGGTGATAGAAAAGTGCCCGGTGGGACTTCCGGATGGTCGAACCTTCCATGCCACACATGAAGGAACTATTATACTGTCCGATGGATTGAAACTGGATAATGTTCTTTATGTGCCCAATTGGCATGCAATTTATTATCCGTAACACAATTACTAGATGATTTGATTGTCAGATTCAACTCACTTCCACAGTGTGTTATGCAGTCACCGCGCCTTAAGCATTGGGAGGCTGCGTTAAGAGTGGTTCGTTACTTGAAGAAGAGCCCGGGTCAGGGTGTACTTTTGCGGGCAGATAGCCCATTGTCCCTAGAAGGGTGGTGTGATTCCGATTGGGCAAGTTGCCCGGTCAATCGTCGGTCCTTGAGTGGGTGGTTCGTGTTATTTGGGGCCTCACCGGTCTTGTGGAAGACAATGAAGCAACAGACAGTCTCCCGTTCATCCGCGGAAGCTGAGTACCGCTCAGTGGCGTCCATTAGATGTGAGTTGAAATGCTTCGCCAACTTCTCAGCGATTTAGGTGTTCGGGTACCAATGGGTATCCCTCTCCATTGTGAGAGTCAGGCCGCATTGCATATTGCACATAATCCGGTTTTTCATGAGAGGACCAAACATATCGAAGCGGATTGCCATTTTGTTCGGGATGCGATCACGGAGGGCGTGATTGCTCCTGGATATGTTCCCACACGAGTCCAGCTGGCAGATATTTTTACGAAAGCCTTGGGAAAACAACAGTTTGAATTTTTGTTTATGAGTTGGGCGTTAAATGATCTTGTATTTCCAACTTGAGGGGGGTATTATGAATTTATATTATTAGTGTAAAATTATATTTATTGTAAGGGTAGTTTGGATATTGTGTATGGATGTGGAAGCCCTAGAGATGGCTATATATTTGTACTACGGTGATTGGTGAATGACGAGAAAATTATTCGAGTGATCAAATCTATCGTCTAGAAAAAAACTTGTTCCTAGAAGAATTTGGATAACAAAGTATCCAGAATTGGATTGACCATAACATTCATATCACTAGAAAAACAATTTTTTATTTTTTATTTTTGTGAAATTGTATTAGTTTGTTATTAGTATATGTATTAATGTCTTCTTAATTTTAAAGGAATTCTTCATTAGCCTAGTGGTATTAAGTGTTCTTTTTAAATCTTTTTTATCTAAAGGTTGTTCAAAACATGTTATAAGCAATATTTTTTTCTTTCTACTTACAATTATTGAATATCTTTATAGTCGTGTTTAATCGCCTTATCTGATCAAAGTATAATTTTTTTCCTTTTACCTTAGATCTTTTAAATTAAATCTTGATTTTTTTTTTCTTACCTGTAAATCTAATTATAATAATTAAACACCACAAAATCGGGTGCACATTCGAAACGTGTTTGCAACTTTTTCTTCCTTATACCAGCAAAATCTAATTATAAAAGTTAAAAACCACAGAACAAACTCTAGCTACACTTTTTATATTTAGAAGTACAACACTTTACTATATTATATGTTCGTAACTTGATGTACGATGAATAAAATTATTTTACATTAGATTTTTTTGTTACGCGGACTTGTATTTTCAGTTAAATTGAAAATCAAGACCACTCTAATATTCAATCCTGAATCCGCCACTGGTGATATGATCTACAATGTGTGCCATTGAAGAAATTAGCTAGACTATGATAGGCAGAAGGAATACCCCCATTAGGGTTCTGATCTAAAAAATGGAGCAACGTGTGTGGAATCTAAAGCTAGCTTGAGGATCTATTCTAGCATTATGTGGCTCTTTTCACTTGTAATGAATAAATGAAAGCTCGTTCGTAAAAAAAATTCTATATACCGATCTCCACTATGTCAAATTATATTACTCAAATTTTTGTTTTTCAAAGTACAAATTACGATATCAAATGCTAATAAAAATTATGATCCATATCTTTTAACTTGTCCCCTTTAAACTTATTAAGGTATTTTCAGTTAAATTGAAAATCAAGACCACTCTAATATTCAATCCTGAATCCGCCACTGGTGATATGATCTACAATGTGTGCCATTGAAGAAATTAGCTAGACTATGATAGGCAGAAGGAATACCCCCATTAGGGTTCTGATCTAAAAAATGGAGCAACGTGTGTGGAATCTAAAGCTAGCTTGAGGATCTATTCTAGCATTATGTGGCTCTTTTCACTTGTAATGAATAAATGAAAGCTCGTTCGTAAAAAAAATTCTATATACCAATTATTTAAATCAATTAGTGAGCTTCACTACGTTCAAAATAATAATAAAAAAATAATTAAAAAGCTTCGCTTGAAACCTTAATAAGTTTAAAGGGGACAAGTTAAAAGATATGGATCATAATTTTTATTAGCATTTGATATCGTAATTTGTACTTTGAAAAACAAAAATTTGAGTAATATAATTTGACATAGTGGAGATCGGTCAGTGTACACGCGACATTACTCTGATACAACTATGAGCATACGACTACCTCAACATATTGGCCGAGCTTGTCCTCGTTCATTATTGGGCTCTATTATCAGCTAAGGGCCTGGACTTCAGCTTTATCCATCTTTTGCATAGCACATGTCGCCTCTAAGTAGCATTTGGCCGATGTGGGGCAGGTCACTACCGGTCTCATACAGCCGACATGACACATGTCGTCATTGTCAGTAATAGCCGATGTCGCGCAGGTCATATTCGGTCTCTCGCAACCGATATGACGCATGTCGTCCTCTGTCACCGTTTCTGAGCATCCTAGACATCACGTCATAATCCTTTACTGGTCCGTAACTTTTCCATCAAATTCACCCCTTGCAATAAACGTTCAAGTAACTTCCTCTCATGACATTATTGCTCGATTCAATGACGGAGTCACGAATTGGATATCGGGTGGGCTAGTCGATTATATTCGGACTATTGGGTGAGTTTAATTAAGATGTTTTGATGACTTAAGTTGAATTATATAGGTTTTTTGGTGTAGAAATTTTTTCCGCCACGTGAGCTTAGTCCACCTCAGCCCTGCATACACCTCTGTCCTTGGCTCGATAACTTTCCATCCCCAAGACGACATGCTATCAAAATGAGTCTTCTTCTTCACACACCAGGTAATGCATTTATATACGTAATACTCTACCTCACAGTTTATCGAAATTCATCTACAAGTACTGACTTGAGCGTCTAAATGCCTCCCGGAGGCAAACTTCAGGACCCTCTCACGCTTTATGTGTTTTGAAGTATCACTCACAAATCCATTAGAAAGCCGTGGATCATCATTTTATGGTCCGATTACACAAAACACTACAAATTTATATCATTATGATTTCCCATTTAATTAAGTAATTCGACATGAGTAATATAGTTGTATTGTTGTTTTTTTCTTTAAAAAGTGTGAGTAATCTGAAATAAAGTTGTGAATCTTAACTACGATAAGACTCGAGTTACATTATTTATTTACGTATTATAGTAGAAACTTAATTGACAATAATATCGATTGCCAATCGTGACTATAATATCGATTGAATTACATTATTAAACTTCAAATACATATTTTTGCTTCAATTATTGTTCCACAGTGAAGCCAAGGAGGCAGAGACTTTGCAGAGCTACCTTCTTCCTCCATTAACGCTTTTGCAGAGGCATCCTTCAGCCACCTCATTTTCTCACGTATCACCTTTCCTTCTTCTCCTTCCATCAGATTTCTTACTACTTTTGAAATCTCCTCACACCTTACCAACCCATTTTCATCTGCCTTTGGCCTTATTGCCACTTTTAAATCATCAGTAACCAACACAGCATTCATCTTCTGCTCTGCATAAAGTGGCCAAGCAATCATAGGCACCCCATTCACCGCGCTTTCAAGTGTCGAATTCCATCCGCAATGAGTTAAAAACCCGCCCGTCGCCGTGTGGCTGAGAATAGCCGCCTGCGGCGCCCAAGACGGCACTAAAAAGCCACCCTGCAGTTCTGTGACTCTTTCCAAGTACCCTTTTGGTAAAAAAGAAATGGGATCATCATCTTTTTTGTTTTTGACTCCAAAAAATGCTCCATTTGGAGCTTTATTTGGGCTCCTGATAACCCAAATAAATTTCTGTCCACTACTTTCTAATCCAAGTGCTAATTCAGTGAACTGATTGTATGAGAGTGTCCCTCCACTCCCAAAAGAGACAAATAAAACAGAAGAACGTGGCTGTTTATCCAACCAGCTTAAGCATCCTGATTTATCAGTCCCATCAGAACCGAAGTCGGTTTGCACAAGCGGTCCAACCGGATAAACCGGCGGTAGCCTATGTACAACTTTCCCATCTTTTTCTTGATGGGATTGTTTAGTCTTGGAATCATTCCACCGGAACAATTCTAAAGCTTTCAGAGTCTTTCCCTCTAAATCCTCAAATGTATTGATAATAATTCCTTGAGCCATCTTGAATCTCTTTGCATGGTTTAAATACAATCTGTAAGCATCGGTTTTTCGATCTTGAACAGGATCAGGGAAGTCCTTCCCGTGTATAGGAATACAACCCGGAAGTCGAATCGGTTCAGATAATTCTCCGATTTCACATTTGAGTGTAGCATCAAGCTCAGGTAAGTAGTCCAGAATAGCCAAGTTGAAAGCATTTGAAGACCAGAAAACATAAGGAGAAATATTGAACTCCCTTGCAACATCAATGGCTTCGGTGCTGAATAAATCAAGAACTAGACCAACTAGTCTTTTCTTAGCAACCAAAGATCTGATAGCATCACGAAAAGACGGAAGATTGCGGTTAACCGTGTGGCAAATACGGATCAATGGTCTAACATTAAGCATACCAGGTTCCAAGTTAACTGGTGGAAGAAGAATGTAATCGATACCTTGAGGGAGATTTTCAAGAAATTTCATTATTTGTGATGAAGGCATAGGATTGGGGCCTCCATCAGATGCGATTATTATAGTTGCAGAAAATTCATGGTGGCGGGTGATGATTCTCTTAGCAAACTCCACATTTGGGATCAAATGACCCAATCCTGGGGATTGAAAGATTGCAATATGGGGTGTTTGTTGAATCAAGGAAGACATTGTATATAGTCGTTGCCAGTAGATTAATTTTCTTTAATCAAGGGAAATTCTTATATATTGCTTCAATATGAATGAACTACAGATTTTTATTACGAATTTAAACTGTGTGGTTTCATCTGTCAAATCCAAATCATCTACGCAAGTATTTCCCTTTAATCAATCAAACACTTTAATTTGAAAAGTCGAAGATGGCATTTTGTCGTGTTGGTCAGCAGTTTCCTTGTTTTAGGAATAAGAGAGTCGTTATGAATCACATCTTTTATTCTAGAGACGTCCTTTCAGAGAAATGTTCCGGACAAATGAAAATTCTCACTTCAACATACGGATTATGGACAACCGCGAATAATTATTATTATTATCTCAAAATAAAATTGTGGTAAATAATACTCCCTCCGTCCTAAATTGTACTACCTTCATCGTCGTCCCATAAAAAATGTCTATTTTTTGTTGTCTTGTATGATTAAAAAAGCTGATTAATGTTTTGTGTTTTAATACGATATTGACATCTTTACCCTTCACTTTATAATAAATACTTGTTTTGGATATGAAATAAGTGCAATACATACATGTTGAACTGAGGGTAATTTTAGAAAAAAACATTAAATGATGCATTGGTATTATAAAGTGATATTTTTTATGGGACAATCTTTTTCTAAAATGTGGACACTTTTATGGGACGAAGGTAGTAATTATTTTTATGTTAAATGTGAATCAAAAAAGGTTGAATGACATAAATTTAAAATAAAAAATTTCTGAAATCTTTTTGACTAGCTACCATGAATGTAATTGTTGTAAAGTATTGAAAGGTAGTTGAATCGTTAATAATTTAGGAGTAATATAGAGAGAAAAATAAATAATAAATATTTAAGTGGTAATATAAAATGTCATATATTTTAAACAAACAAAAAGAGATAAAATGACTTATATTCTGGGACATAGGGAGCATAAAAAATACTTTCGTATCATTAATAATTGTTCATGATATACTACAATCGTCCCAAAATATAAGTCATTTTGAGTGTTTTCACACATATTAAAAAAGTTGTTGAATACGATAAATTTTAAAGTAAAAATGCCTAAAATATCATTTGACTATCATTAATGAAATGAGTATAAAATATTGTAAAGTAGTTGGATTGTTAACAAATTATGGGTAATACAGACAAAAGAGTAATAAATTCTTCCTTAGTAATGTAAAATGACTTAGATTCTTGGACAACTAAAAAGAACTAGAGTAAAAAAAAGAACTTGAATGACGTATATTTTGGGACGTAGTGAGCCGAGAGACAACCTCTGTAATTAGTATATGTGCAAAATATAGGATCTTTGGATCTTATATTTTAAATTAAACTAACGAGGAAGTTAAATTAAAAAGGCAAAATTACGAAATCAAATAAACAAACGAGCTTTCCAATCAATGAACTGAATTAATATCAATCTCATATAACATAACTGATTAAATATCTATATATAAATTAGTTATAGTTGTGGCGGGAACAACCGTGACAAGCAATCTCGCCTGGTATAGTTAGCCTTACGGAACAACCCATCCAGTATCGTTAAATCTGGAATCGTCGATGGGAACTGTTAAAATTTTAATTTGAACAATATAAAAAGATATAGAAGAATAATCAAGGAATCAAAAGACTTATTTTTCATGAAAAAAGAGTTTCGATTCGCGCAAACAAAAATGGATTTCAAGAAGAAGTCCATTTAAGAGAAATTTCTGGTACAAAGAAATTATCTAAACAGTGAGTGTTGGTAAGATAGAACAGATGATAGAACAACTCTTAAATGAGAACAAAATCATCCCGAATAAACTTGATGCTTTACATCAAAAAATGAATGATCCTTTTTGCACACGTAGAACTCACTGCTGCTAAGATCATAAAGGAATCAAAAGATAGAGCAATCATTGTTCACAAAGAGACTCTTGAACCTACCTTTCCACTAGATAGAAAATATAGTTATCCCAACTTCATGGTTGGAAATAAGGGATTAGGCTCTTACTGGACCACAATGCTTAACCTTGCCATATGACCAAAAACCCCTTAAAAACTACTAAGGCCATTCAGCTTAGGTCCTGTCTATCTGTGGTAAAAAACTATTCTGTTAGGAAATGTTCTTCTTTTGCCATTCTGGCATGCTTTAAGAGATGGTTGAATCTTTCTTCTTTGAATATAAACTGTTGTTGTTTCTCAACTGGTAAACAAGTTGAGATTCGCCCAAGTGAAACCATCTGTGTCGGTTTCTTTTCTTTTCGTAAAATTTTCTTGAAGGTTGCCTTCAGGAAGTCTGCACTTGACATCAGTTTTGGAGGTTTTGTCAAATTTTCTTGTGCAAATATTTCCCTTGCAACATGTGCCTCAGTGAGTGTTTTGTATTTTTATGTTGCACTCCTGAAACTCCTTCAACTGCATGTTTTGCAACTTTCCAGACGGTATATATACCGGCATATGGTCCATTAAAAACCACATAATAATCTTTTGGTCGTGTAGTGACTGAATCAACTTGCGATGGTACTGAAGTGTGACCTTCAGATTTATCAGGATTTTGAATATCCTTTGTATTGGGTCTAAATCCAGTGATTAAATCAGAGGGTTTAACCAATGTTGTTGATGTCTGTACATCAGATACATCTTTTTCCAAGATGCTAGAAATTAATGGATTTGATAATTCTTTACCGGTTACCGTTTGACCCAGAATAGCTGATATTTTGCCACTATTGCTAGTGCAAGGAATCTCAATTTCCTTTTGTTGTTTATCGGATTTTCCAATAAACTAATGCGATATCTTAGAACTTTAAGTTCTAAATCCATTATTGCTTCTTGCAGCTTTAGTTTTTGCATCTCTTCCATTGTGTCAGTTTCTGATTTTTAACCTGCATATTCTCGTGTTAGGAAATCAGCAAATATATTTGTGTTACCTGCGATGTGTTCAACCTCAAAGCAGTATCTTGATAGCCACATCTGCCACCTAACAAGTCTTCCTTGTTTATTATCACCTTTTATGTTGGTGTTTAGGAAATACATGAAGTTTTTGTTATCTGTCCTAATTAAAAACTTAATAGGAGTAAGATATGCACTAAACCTCTTAATGACTCGGATTACTGCAAGGTATTCCTTTATATTACTATGATAATTTTTCTCAGCATTTTTAAAACTGCCAGAAGTATATCTACAGATTAATTCATGTTCAGAATTTTTTGCTTTGAGGATTCCACCCAGAATTCTTACGATGCATCGGTTTTAATGATGATTTTATCATCACAGTAAAGGATGATATAGCTTTGGAAAGATCACTTGACTCTTTTTATCTTTGTACATAAGAGGTGTCAGAATCTTTCCATTCCCAAAGAATATTGTCTTTGAGTTTTGCCTGTAAAGGTTGTCTCATTACAGCAAGCTTTGGTATATAACTTTCGGAATAAGTTAGGATACCCAAAAATCTCTACAATTATTTCTTATCCTCGATCTTGTCTGGGAACTTGTGTATGTGTTCCAGTATATGATTCTGAGGACAATGATGACTTTCATTAATTTCCAATCCAAGGAAGTTATTTTTTGTCTTAAAGAGCCGTGTCTTTTTAAAAGAGAGGATTATTCCTAACTCTTCACATTTTTTGAGTACTATCGTAACGTGCAACTAATGTTCTCTTTCTGTGTTACTGAAGACGAGAATATCATCTATGTAAACACATAAGAATTTCTCAAAGGACCTAAATGCGTTTTGCATTTGTCTTTGAAATATTGACGGTGCTTGTTTTAATTCAAAGGGTAGGACACGCCATTGATAATGTCCTTGTGGACATGTGAATGCAGTTAATAATTGTGAGTCTTCGTCTAACAATACTTGCCAGAAACCAGATTTGCAATCAAAACTACTAAAGATTTTCTTCCCTCTAATTAGAGTTAGAAGCTCATCTTTATTAGGGAGATTATGACCATCACCTATAGTTGCCGTATTAATGTCTTTATAGTTGACAACCATTCTCTTTTTTCCTCTTCTCATTTCTGCTTCATTTTCTACAAGAAATGCTGGAGACATGTGAGGTGATTTACTAGGCTTAATGACTTTTAAGTCTAATAATTCTTGAATTTGCTTACCAAATTATTCTCTATCCAAGGGTCTATAGTATCTGATGCTGATGTGGATTCTTCTGACGTCGGTGCTGACATGTTTTCTTCATATGCTGAATCTGATGCTGATCCTTTTTTGTGATCCTGATCAATATCAGCTGCATGTTGTTTCTTTTTATTGCAATAGTTGCAAAGATCTTTGAGTTTCTACCTTCTCGAAAGGATTTCATTAATGTAGAACATATTTCATCATTATGAATTGTCATAACTTTGTCCATTCACGGAATGTCCTTTTCGAATTGAAGAAGTGTTTTACATCTTCTGTGGTAATTTGTTTTATTGTTTTGGAAATTACCAAAGTATGATAATCTTGATAATTAACCTTGATAAGTGAATCATCACGTATCTTAAGAACTTGATCGATTAAATATCAAAATCGAGGAATATTAAGTCGTTCAAAATTAGTGGAAGTGACTTCCATGGGTTTTGAAGGTGTGTATTCTTTTTTATCTTTCGAAATTCCAATTTCGATTAGATGATATGGTGATTGGAACATTCCATCTTTCCAAACTGGTAGAGTACTGTTGATTTTGAGAAAGATTTCTCGATTAGCTTCCTTGATTACCTTAGTTCTAACGACCTGGATGGCCTTTTTAATTGCTTCTGGTAATAAAGATATTTCCAGAAGGTTTTTGCTGGGATAAATTAACCATATCATCCCATACATGAATACTTCATTGACTAGACCGGGATCAACCCCTTCGATGAAGTTATATAGACTTAGGTCCTGTCTATCTGTGGTAAAAAACTTTTCTGTTAGGAAATGTTCTTCTTTTGGATAGAGGAGAAAGAAAAAGTCAGTTGCTAGGATGCTTTTTTCTTTCTCCAAAAACTCTATCTCAAAAGGTTCTCTTTTTATCTCATCAAAATATTGCAAGAATATTGTATAGTAAAAAAGTTGGCACAACTCCCCATTTATAAGAATAGGAGACGCCAGTTTTTCTTCTCAATTTGATTGGGAAAAGCTTCCGTATTGGATAGAGGAGAAAGAAAACCCATTTCAAATAAAATAAGGAAAATATCTTTAATAGATTTATCTCATTAATATTCAATATCTCATATTAAATATTTTCAAAATATATATTATCAATATTTAATATTAAATATATCTTTATTATATTACCATAAATATATATATCAATTACACATGTGTATATATCTCATATATATATACTACACACACACTGGCATATATATATATATATATATATATATATATATATATATATATATATATAATATCAATATTAATATATAATATAATACTATGAATAATTAATTTGCAAAATCCTTGTGTATAAATATACACACATAATTTAAACCCATATGTATAAAAATATATACATATTTAATTAATCAACATAAATAATATCTTGTATTATATTTATTCATAATAAATAAATAACACCATATTAATTTATCACTATAACACTTTATAGTCGAGATAAAAGTTTCCTTATTTGTTTATCGCTATAACCGCATTTTAATCCTGCTAGATGTCCTTATGTGTGTGACCCGATAAGCTTCCGATTATGTTGGCCGTAGGCATAAAATACATTTTACTAAAATACCCCTCATACCTAATGATCATGGATAGCGTCTAGCAACACATCCACGACCCCCAATCATCGGAAGAGTCAATTACAATGACTACTACCTTTCATGTGAAACGGTTAGTGTAAATAGAATTCTGTCACTGTTACAATATCCATACGGTCGTATCTCGAGTGTCAATATATTAACGAACGCATCGTATAATCTAGATATCATGCTCTCTCGAAATAACTCATTTACTCCCACTTTGCAAAGATTCACGAGAGCTAGACGTTCTTTATAAGAAGGCCCTTTTGGACATTAACTCATACTATTAGGATCGTGATTTCGGACGGCGACAAGAATCCTACGCGTGCTTGATTATCACACCCAATCAACTACCTCGCTGATCGCCCCATGGTTTGAAAAACCTCAATGGTGTCAAAGTATGACAATCCACACTGTAATGTCATGAAGACTCCAGTCTTAGGATAATTACACAACCGCCACAATGTGCGACGCTTAATAAAGTAAGTGGGTCAGTCTAACGTACGCATTCTCCAATACACGTCCATGTATAATCCAAGTGTCACTATATTTTGATAGATGAGATCTATACCATTCTTCAAAAGATATAAGTCGTCTAATATGTGCTAGTCTAATCATACTATCAATGTCCCGTTTGATAGTACATATGACTAGAGACATTTAAGTATCAAACCCTTTAAAGTGAGTCGAGATCTCATGAACCATAATCACCATTATGATTTCTCTTTCACATTTTGACACTATGGATTTTATAATATATAAAACATCATAATTGGTCCGCTAAATGAACAAATAAATAATAACAGAAAGCATTTATCATATGTATAATCATAGAGAAATAGTAGCAATGATCCGACACAGGTGGGATCTATCAACTCCGATTGGGTTTAGGACAATATTTCAACAATCTCCCACTTGGCTAAAGCCAATCACTCGTACACACACAAGACCAAGTTGAAAAACAATAATCTCATGCAATACTACTTAACCAACCTAGCGTGAGCGGATCACTATCCATGGGGACTCGGACTATCTTCAAATCATGCTCCAAATGATCAAGTCAAAGGAACCGCCTCAACACACACATGAATCTCACGATGAGACCACGGTCCTTGCTTGAAGCAATGAATCCACATACTATATCGACAATATAGAAGATGTGGAAGAACATAAAGGTTCGAAATGAACCAATTAGATCCATGTACCGCTCCATTTAGCCTCAAGGAAATGTTTTGGCCCAGTTGTAGAATCCACAATGATCTACAGCTAAGAACATTTTAGACTCAACATGTATCACTTAATCAAAGTGATATCAAACTCAGACTGTAGCTCCCATTATCTTTATAAGACTCAGGGTATACATCTGTATATCTATGTTTATTCGATTCCAAGTTTCAATAAACTAGGAACTCATCCTTAACACTGTTAAGGATATTGGCGACATTTACGAGAATCACCTTCACACTTTCTCATGACACCTCATGCAGTGAACATCAATTTAACTCACAACACTTATGATGGATCTATTGCGGTAGAAATGGAACCTTCCATAAGTACCATCTTTCACCTTATCTTGAGGCGTCTGTCATAGATAGATCCGAGAATCTTGGCTAGAAGTATCTCTTGATGTGATCTATGCTAAACACTTTTTCTCCTCAAATATAAAGGTGAATTGTGATAATTAAAAAGTATTCCTGCATAAGTCGTGAGATATTCATTCATACTAGTAGCCCTTTCAGGCGTGTGGTTATCTGTGGACTCATAGAATACATGTGTGCACTGAGCAGTGTCCTGCACATCATTACTATGTGGCGCCTGCTCATGTTCCAACGGTTGATTATCTCTTTGTGGTTCTCTAACTCTTTTGAGATCTCATTTACTCCCACTGTTTTTTTGGAAGAAACACTTTCTCCAGAAGACAGCATGTTTGGAGACAAACACTTTTGCTCCATGGTAAGTAAACGATATCTAGCTCACTTGCTAAGATATCCCACAAAATTGGCATATGTCATACTAGGCTCCAAGCCTTTTAGACATTGCCTGCTTGCGAGAAGCATGACAACTCTAAAACACCGGTTAAGATGGATTCGATGTCATCGTCTTCCATATCTGATATGGAATTAATTCAACCTTTAATCCTTGGAACTTGGTTAAGTACATGCTTTGAATAAGGGCACTATCCCGAAATAGGTAAGGGATACTTTGCATGGCTTACGTCACACCGTTATCGTGTCAAATGTTGTTTCCATTTTAGAAACACAATCTAATTGCGTATCCAAAAATGGTATCCTTCAAGGGAGAATCTGATTCCCTTTAAGACAACTTCCGAAACATCCTTCAGGGATTATTTGCTTCAATCCAATCGAAGATTAATTCCTAAATTGTTTATCATTATCACATTCGTACTAGCTCAAACTGTTCAGCTTTCTGAATTTTGTACTTCACGAAGTACACACGACCATTTCTAAAAATAGTCATAGAGAGTAATAAACAATAATATCATTCGTGGCATTAATTGTCATTAGCCAACAAACATCAATATGTTTAGGCTTTAGTCAATTCTTAAAACTTTATTACCTTTTTCATAAAGGGTATTTTAGTCACCTTTGGATAGATACATATCACCCACATGATTCATAATCACATGGTTCAGACATCTTCATAATAACATTTGATTACACGTTTCTCTTCCTCATAGACTATGTCTAGAACAACCACAAAATATCAAGGATAACAGTCATACAATACTTAGTTGAGATTATATCACCTATATCAACCATATAGTGACACCAATCAACCATAAATATCAAGAATATCACCTATAACAACCATATAGATTCAGTGACCGTTCAACTCTATCGGAATAACTTTTATTCCTTAGAATTGAATTTGTCCATTAAATCCTAACATTTAACTAAAAACATGTTCTTCATAAACACTTGAATCGATAACATTTATTTAGTTCCTTTATCAGTCTACCAGATTCAGAATACCATAAAGGAAATGTTGCAACGTTTGTTTCACCTTCCATATCATAGTGTATTCCGTATTTAATCTTTTAACTTGGTCATACTCGTAAGATATCGTATATCTTAGATTCAACTTGAGCTTAGATAGATATACCTTAACTTACTTGCTTAGAATGGAGACTTCAATAAGTTCTCTATTTAAGCACATGCCCTAACTTTCCTTTTAATCTCTTAAGCACTTGTAAATATTTCTTAGTTTAGCCTTCATAAGGTTTAAGTAAATCACAAGAGCTATGTCATCAATTTTCTTTCACAAACAAAATCCAAAGTTTATTAGATAGTTCATTTAACCTTTTGAATCATATTCAAAACATGAACTATTTAATTAACTTTCAAGCAATGATTAAAGAATTAAGTCGATAGTTAAATCTTACAAATTTTGAAAACAACCTTTCCAAAATTTGTTATGGTCATTCATATTTAACACATATAATTTTTGAATTAATTGCCATCGTATAACAGAATGACCCATTGGACATCATCGTATCCAATATATGATTAATTCGTTGAAACTCATTTCAAGTGATTTAATCATATCACGGATGGGAGTCAACTTTACAGTACTTTGGTGTGCAGTTTAACCCCCGTTTATTACTTTATTGGCATGTTTTGGGTAGTTCTAGGCCTAATTAAGAGTAATATCGTGAGTTATATGCACGGGGAGTTAAACTGTCACATTGATAGTAAACTCCGCCTTTTAACGATATTTATCTCTTTTCCGCGCTTTTGTCTTGCGGAATTACAGCGTGGTGTTTGTTAAATACATATTATTACAGGACTTAGGTGACTCAGGACCGGAAGGCAATGTTTTGGATTGAGAAACATGGTCATGGCACAAGGTAGCATAAAAGTGAAGGAAAATCAAGTTTGGAGTGAAATCAAGGCAAGCGGCGTTTGCTCTACCCAAGCGGCGTTTGAATCAAGCTCATGCCAAGCGGCGTTTGGAGAGTTCAAGCGGGCATTCACGAATCGACGCCTTGATCTTGAAAGTTAGATTTTCAGACGGACGAGAGTTCAAATTACCCCGAACTAAGCGTTTGGATGGGTTCGACCGAATCAAGAAAGCTCGTATAAGACAAACTAGCGTTCAAGCGGGGCCAGGCCTTCGTTCATGGAAGGAGAAACCTAATCAAGAATCGAAATTCCAGGCAAGCGGGTGTTTGACATGAGGCAAATGGGCGTTTGCTCTTGGCGTGAAAAAGAATCGGACTACTGCTATAAATCGCGACTTGTTCGGACCACCGACATATTACGCCGACTTTAGACATATTTAGGGCGATTTTGGTGCGGTTTTAGTGTAGGTTGATCATCATTTGATCCTTTGATTCCATAGATAACATCCTTTGATTCTAAACATTTTTTGTAGCTTAGATTTACGTTTCAAGTTCCAAAGATTCGACTTTTGGTGGATTATTTCTTCATACTTCTTCAGATCAGATTTTGCCCCAATTATATGGTAATGAATACTTTCACTTTTATTTCTAGCATTATTTCAATTCTTATTTCATTTATTACCATAATCATGAGTAGCTAATTCTATGTGTAGTCGAATTATGTGAAAACGAGTGAAAACCCTAAGGGGCGATGAGATTGGGAATTGTGTAGTGCGTAATATCATGTTTAAACGATTAATCCACGTCATAAAACTTATTATAACGTCTTTGAATTAGTTTGATCACCTAGTTCACTGTCATACACATCGAACTTATAGATGCATTTTGCGGTGAGATATGGGAAAAGGGGTTTTGGGATCGTTGCGTAGATTCGGCCTAGTTGTTAGGTCCGTTTCCAATACAGAGGTTTGTCATCGTTGTTCGAGCAGCTCTAAAATGTAATCATGTTAGGATAATCGGTTTAAGAGTCGCTTAGCTTCACATAGAGTGGTTAGATCGAGTTGCTCAGTCTAATCAGTAGAATTAGGAGTTGGTACCTGTGGATGTCGTTAGACTACATAGGATAGGTAGGTCGGTTAAGACATGCTCCCTATCAAGTCTTTCCTAAGGGGTAAAAGTAGCTCGTGGGATCATAGTTCGGCTATACCCTTTAATATTTAGAAGTAAAACTAGTAGTTTAATCTTTGTTTCTACATTAGCATAATATCTCCCATCGTTATTTTGGCCTGAACTAAGTTCTACGTCAGCTTTGGTACTTAGACATTACTCTCTGTGGATTCGACCTTGTGACCACTATACTCCCGTTGACCCGATACTCTGTCGGTGAAAGTTATCGGTTAAGTATTTTGCTATCAAGAATTTTGGCGCCGTTGCCGGGGAGTAACGTCTAATATCTTTTAAGTTGACCGAAAGCTTGGGCTTAGGTCGTTTTTTATATCGTTTTCTTGTTATTTCCTCTTTCACAGCTGAAGAGTCACACTACCTATTGTTGTGGTGGTGGTGACGAGATACCGTGAATGTGTTCTTGGTGTTTTATAAGATCTTGCAGTTTGAGCCTAAATGGATGGATTTTCCAGTCAATACTACTCACCTGAACAACAATTCCCCTACCAACCACAGGCAGCTGAACAATATTATCAACAACAGTATGTGCCTCAGCCTCAGTATCAACAATAGCGTAACCAGGGTTCTTGGGCTTATCAATGCCCTAGTGCATATCAGGATCAGAAGTATGGTTATTTGAGTAATGAGCCACAACATTATGAGGGTTATCGGAACCTCTGTGCTTATCATGATTTTGGTTCTCACTCTTGGCATGTTGACAACTTTGCACCGATTCATCCATTTGATCAGTATCCATCTTGGTAAGAAGCCTGCTACCCACCTCCAATGAATCAAAGTCAGAATGATCAGTTTGCTCCCGTGCCACAAGAGAGCTTCAACGACAGTCAAATGGAGCTCTTAGGCGAATAAACAAGAGCATGCAAAAGCAAGCTGGGACATCTGGGGAGTTCAAGATATGTCTTGACTCAACTTAAGCAACCTTGAAGGCCGGGCGAGGCGGTTGATTGACATGATAAGGCCAGTAGAAAGAAGCGAGGCATGTGCAATAGAGGTGGTTAGAGCTGCTTTGAGGTTGGCTTGAAGAAGTTGAAGTGGGGAGTGAGATTGAGGATCTAGTTTACTATGATGAGGTGCCTGAGCAAGAGATTGAGTTGGGATCACCCATATTACCGTCTCCTCCTATTGCGAAATTTGAGGATGGCATGTTTCACTTTCTACCTACTACACATCCACCCCCTAAGATGAAAAATGACGATACCGTGGTGAGATGTGCGGTGGTACCGACCATCGTTATGAGTGAGCACGAATTCTTTGGTATTGAAACGCTTTGGGATGATGATGAACTACAAGATTTGGAGATGGAAGAGGTGCAACTTTTATCAAGTACACCGCCGTCCGAGGATGTACAAAATGATGACTTGAAAGAGTGTGCGGTGGATTCGATTGTGGTCGTCGACCATGTGGAGACCGAGACTAAGGAGAAGCTGGGATCGCTCACTCTACCGTCAAGCTCACCTATGGATCAATAGCAAGATGGTCAGCCACCTATATTTAAGCCACCGGCGGGCCAAGTGATCCCTGATACGTCCGTCCCGGATTACTTCACTCGTCCACCTTGTGATGATAAGTTCTATGAGATCGAGTTTTTACCACCACTGGTGCATGTTGCTCAAAGAGGTGTGAGAAAGAGACACATCCGGCAGGCGGATTTTAAAAGAAGAAGGATCGAAAGGCAAACAAAGAAGATTCTCGGTTGGGAGGAGGTAGCATCGAGAGCCAAGAGAGGTAAGTTTCTAGTGAATTCAATTTCTATGGTTCTCGCATTTTTCTCTTTTCATAAACTATTGGTCTTCTTGAGCTTGGATTTTGGTTGATGATTCTTGATACCACTTGTCTGAATTGAAATGCTTGAATTGTTGCTTTGAGTCGTTTGTGGTTTGAGTCCGTTTGGAGTCACCCGGTCGAGCCAACGACGTAAAACAAAACACACTTGGGGGAGGCAACCCCGCCATAATAAGACAGTTTGGAATAAAAGGTGATCCAGGGGTTTTTGAGTATGTGTTACTTGTACTCGCCTTTGATGATATATGCCTACGCACGTTGATGTTTTATATGATTTTGTGCTTCTGTGGCCTTTCTATTATGCTTAGATGTTCTGTGCTTTCCCGTAGGGGTTATTTATCCATCTATAGCGATCCATTTTGTGCTTTCCATTTTGCGTGTCGAGTTTTCTGACGTGATAGGGCCTTATTACTGTTATACCCCTGTATCCCTATTCTATATTTTGGCACGAGAACCATGTCCCATGCATGCTTTGCGTTGTTTCTGTTTACTTTGATATAGGGATTCGGGTGGCGCTTACACGTGGTTGTTACGGTGTTCGATAGTGCTTTTCTGCCGGGTTCACAAGCTAAGTCTTTCTTTTCTATCTCATTCATGCCCCGAGGGCGAGTGTTTCATTCGAAGTGGGGGTGAATCGACTTAGCTTTGTATTGTTTGATTGATAAATGTGCGGTAATTGTGATATGCTTAGTTAATTTTAGGTTTGAGAAATTAAGTGGCTTAAAATTTTAAAACTTTTCACGGTTTGACACGCGTTATATGCATGCTTCTCACGATGGAGTTGGTAAATGTCTTTGTAGTCGAGTAATGTGTGCGGGCGATTTTATTTTATTAAGATCTGAACCCTTTTAGTGCCGTGTAGACCTTGGTTATACTTAGTTTGGTTGCTATACACACTTATACCACTAGTTTGAGGCAAAATAGAAGTTTACCTGGGCCGGATCACGGGATGAGAGTCTGGCGCTTCTTTGACCCGACCAGAGCCAAACAAGCCAAAATCCCGACATATTACCCTCGTACCCCCTCTAAGCCTTGATAGGACGGTCTGACCACCGTCCGAAAATAAGCCGTTTTGGTTACTTAGCTTTGTATTACCTAACCACGAGCTATATTATTGGTCACGTTTCTTTTGATCACCCTACGAGTGAACTTAATTGTTACTTTAGACACACTTTTTGAATCAAGTGTGGGGTGGGAGATGGTGCGTATTTTGAGAGGATTTGGTTAGTACTAGCTAATATAATGAAGGGGAGGAGTTCGAAAAATCTATTGCGAGGCTTGTTGGTTCGAGGAAATTTGAAAAATTATGCAAAGAAATTTGGAAAAAAAAAAGAAAAGGAAAAAAAAAGAGAAAAAGATTGAGAATAAAAGAAAAGAAAGTTTGAATAAGGTTTGAGAAAAAAGAAGTCAAGAAGGATGGTTGAGTGAATAAAAGTATGATGTTAAGGTTGGAGTTGTTTAGCAATGAGTATAGAAAGATCAAAGGAGTTCGGTGTGGGTTGGTACGTTTTTGAGGAGGAGATACACATGAGACGATTAGGTTCACTCGTATTTTCTATTCTCCAGTCCCAAATTTTCCTTTCGGTTAACCCCGTCCCAAGCTCAACATTATAACCCTTCAAGTCCTACTTGACCGTATGTAGCCTCGGTTGCCTCGATTAGTGGAGATTCTAGCCCGGTATGAGATGTGTGTGTTAGGTGTGATGCTCGAAAGACAATTTTGTAATTGTTTTATTTAATAAATGAAATGATATTATTATTCATATTTATTATTCTCATAATCACCGATGTGACAATAGTATTTACACTCTGAAAAACCACAAAGTATATCGTTTATGTAATCACTTAACTTTCGGTGTATGGGATATACGGGAGGATTGAGTTAGTGAAGATGTACTTAAAATACAATTAGCCCGTAGTGAAGTTAATCGAGAGTATCGGGTCTCTCCTTTAACGTGCTATTAATGCACCCGAACACAATAGGTGTGATTGTCTTATCGGACTTTCGGTTAAGAGAACCTAGTGGGGCATTTATATATGATAGATATATCATATAGAAATTTGGACCGATTTGATTAGAGTTCACGATATAATTCCGTGTCGAGAAGTCATATCGAATCAATCGATGATCACATTTATGGATATATCTTAATCTGAGGTGATCACGATCAAGCTGCTTGAATCGATTATGAGGTTTGACTTGGCGGTTAAGGATTACCTTGAGTGCAATGATCAGAATTACCTCGTCTTGGCATTGTCTTTGGATTGAGTGAGTAGTCTATGTTATCACGAATCTGAATCAATTCCTTCCATTTATGGAAGTAGATAAACGATTCCACTTATTTGTTAATCCTAAAGCGATCGATCCATGGAGTTCATATTACAACGATTAGCTACCGGTGAGTTGTATGAATTAATTGATCACTTTAGAAGTCAATGGTAAATAAGGATAAGAGGTTCTAAAAGGGTTAACGGTAACTTCGATTTAGAATGAGCGATCTATGGAGGATTAATCCATATGTAATGATTATATCAATGGGCGCTTATTATCATTCTCGTGAGAGATAAATATAATCTCATAATCGGAGGAGTGCGATCACGGGATTATGGTGGCATATTCTGTGATTGATTTATCGAATATAATTATTACATTAAATAAGATAATTATTTATTTGATTTATCGGGCCCGATGATTATTAGTCCATGGTCCCGACGTGCCTCTATATAGCATAGCTATTCTCGGACGTCGAATCTTAATAATATTAATTTAGTGCTTATTAGAATTTAATTAAAACGATATGTGAATTAATTGTTTAGTGAACTATTAAATTAGTTGGGCTAAATAATTAAATATGTGAAAAAGGCATTTTTCATAATCTTGGCCCAATTAGTGTGTTGTAGTCGAAATTATTGTGACTAGGTCACAAGGAAAAATTTCGACCCCAAGTGTTCTTAGTCAACAAGAAATTGTTTTCTTGTGATTTAATAAGGCATGTCTGTAAAATATTTATTGGATAAATATTTATGGTAAGAAATAAAGATATATATTATTCTAGATTTGTTCTAGAATATTATGGGATTATATTTTATTTATTGGATTTATTCTTCGACTTATACCTCTTAGAGAGGAGAAGGAAATTTTCGGCCAAGGGAAAAAGAGAGGAAAATCTTGGAGATTTTTCCGGATAGCATATCGGGAGGATTCGAGACGAGGATTTCCTTCCAGCGGGAGTTCTTGGATCACGTCGTCACGGAAGATCGTGGTGCTCTTCACATCTTCGTTTGTTATTTCTATTAAATAACCTACTTGGATTTTGAGATCCAGGAGGTATGTTCTACAACCCCCTTGTAGATGTAGATCTAGTTATTTTATTACGTGTAATTTATAGATCTAGATCTTTAAATCGTTTCCGTTGCAGATGATATTACTAACAATGTTATCGGAGACTGGTGATCTATATTTATACGTATAAAATATTAGATCTAAAGAGTGGAATATGCATATGTAGATTGCGTTATTTTCGTTTTAATTTTATTATTTTCGAAAATTTCATGATGAATGCTTGTGATTGTCGTGGTTGAAGAGATGGATTGGGGTTGGTATTGTTTAATCGTAGATCTATTTTGTAGCTCTTTTGATTAACATCAATTGAGCATAGGATGTGTAATTTATTTTATGTCATACAAAAAATTGTAAAAAGTAGTACCTTTTGTATTTTTATTTTTTTGGTTCCGGGTTCGAGACGACGAAGATCATGGTGTTGTAGATCATCAAGAAGGTAAAAACGGGAGGAGGCCGAATTTTTTTTTTTAATTTATATAATTGGCGGCGGCAGCATTGCTTTAATCAAATTTGTCAAATTGTGTATTTGGTCTCGGCGGCAATTGACATAAATTATAAGGCGGCAGCTTATTCCTTTTACATAACCTAATTGGTTTGACTAATAAAAATTAAAAAAAAAAAAGGTATTTTTTTTAAGATTATTGCCGAGAGCTAAGTTTAATATGAAAAAAAAAAGCAAAGTTTTTTTTAATAAAACAATTTAATTACATAGATATATATTTTTTAATATATTTGGATATTACGGCCTCCTCTCTCGTCGATCAAGGTTCGTGTCAAGATCGAAGTTTTGAAGATCCGGATGATTCAAGTTCGAAGATCGAGACTTGAAGACATAGATTTATTTTTTACTTTTCCTTAGAAAATAGGTTAGTCGAGTCTGCAAGCGGTCAATACCGGTGTTTAAAGTTTGCGTAATTTATTTTTATGTGTTTGATCATAAAATAGATATAAAATCGGAATTATCATGACGTCGTCATATCATAAATCCACTCCATACATACATGTAGAATTTTAATTTTGGTAATTAAAATAGGCATGTATACAAACTCAGCGTAATTAGTTGAAATTTAATTGTCGTGGTAATTATTTAATTTAGTAACTAATTAAAGATCCGAGGGCGGGTTATGAAATCGTTAAGCCTTTTAGGTGTGTGTGTTCTCGGTGAACACCTTAAAAGCCCAAGCGAGATCACGTTTTAGATTAAGTAGTATCTACGAGATTGAATGATGGTAAAAGAACAATAAATCTTGGATAAAAGCAGTTCGCTTATAGGTTGGGTGGTCAGTGAGCTTAGCTCAACCGACTTAACCCTCTGGTGTGATGTATGCGAAGTCGGCAAGACTAAGCTACACCGGCGGCGGAGGGGTGATTCCTTCTTATCTCAATGGGGCTCTCTTGACCCGACTTAATCCGGTATCACGTATGTTCCAGCGAATAGGGCGGTAGGCTTGCCTCGTTACCGACACCATTCGAATCCTTGATTTGATGTACTTTTATGTTAACATCAAAAGGCGTGGTTTAGTTAACCCACCACCACTTCCAAAATATTGAGTGGGAGCGGGGCGCGGCGGTAAACCCGGCCTCTACTATCGATACAAGTAAGTGAGAGAAGGTGGCGCCTCCACGGTAGCTTTGATTCGTCCCCTGAGGATCAACATTCATGGCTTGGTCTCCGAAAGGGTAGGATTTCCGGGTACTCGTCGGGTCAGCGACATATCCAACGACGGCACACTCGGGCGTACCTAAGAGATCGATATAATATGTCACACTCATAAAGGATATTCTTGATAATATCTAGGCTAAAAAAGGAATGTAGTCAATGAATAAAGGGATGTTCGATTCTCGTAGGATGTTCGATTCTCACAAGTTATTCATTGATGAGATTGTCTCGATTTAACCGTCATCTCTTTTATCTACCTAAAGCGGCCTTTGAGATCACGAGGTTAAAACCTTGGAATGGTAGAGTAGACTTAATTATAGTTTACAATTCCTAATATAAAATCATATAGTAGTATTAAACTTGAATTAATATATCATTTTATTTACAGCATTATATCCCTTACTAAATTGCTTAAAAATTAATAATTGACTAGTATTGACTTCGTTAAAAAGTGGAAAGTAACTAGGGCGTTGAACTAGTTAATCGATAATGCAATTATTTTTGAAAGATATATTTTCTCTTAAGCCTTTTAAAACCAGGTGACATATAGGTATGTCACTTAGTGTCGTCGTGTCAAGCGGAGAGACAAACTTAGTTTGATCAAAGGTGATTTGGGACTTTGAAATTCTTACAGTGAATTTTGAGTGTGTAGTGATTACACGAGTAATTTTCTAATTGAAAAATCGAAAAATCATAAAGTGTTAGTAGTTGGACGATATTTGGAATTGATGAACTAGTGGGAGCTTTATGATTTGTTGTTTTTCTAGAACATTAGACAAATGTAACTGACTACACACGTAATAGTTCTAATTGAAAAACCGGAAAGTCATGAAATGTCGCTAGTTGGACGATATTTGGAATCGATGAACTAGTGGGAGTTCTATTATTTGTTGTTTTTTAAAAACATTAAAACTATGTATGAAAGATTATCTAATCGAAAAAATCGAAAATCATAAAAATAAAGCATTGCTCGTTAGGCGGTATTTGGAACCGATAAACTAGTGGGAGCTTCAATGTTATGATTTGTTGTTTTTACGGCATATTAGAAAACCGAGAAGTCGACGAGTAACACTCGAAATAGACATCACACGGTTCAAGTAGTAGTGTCTCTCAAACATGAATGGGAGAATATGTCTAAAAGTGCTAGTCATCTAAGCGAAAAACTTTAAAAAATGAACCGAAAATTAATTAGCGAAAATCATAAGGATAAGGGCGGTGATTTTGCATCACCAACCTATGAATCATTGGCGATTTTCTCGAGTTACGTTCTTTGGAAGAACAAGGTAGCGGTGCATTTAACGATTAAAGAGTAAACAGCGGGCGATTAATTTTAGCTAGAATAGTGGGAGTGATATAAGGATATGAATCTCGGATTCAATCCTTGGATATCATGGAAAAATTATTTTATGTTTAAGACTCTTTGGAGCGAATGGATTTACCTTCATTCGATAATTTGTTTGTCGTATAGAAAGTGAATATACCATTTGTAATCTGAATCCAAGACTCGGACTTTTGTTTGATAAAGTCAAAACCACTTACAAGCTATTTGAAATATGTATTTAAAACACATCTTAAGAACTATTAAAAGCAATTGGTTTCTATATTTAGATAAGCGCTTCTTCATATTCCATAGTTAGTGCATAGTCACACAAAAGACAAGACACGAAGATTGGTTGAGGGTGATTCCTTTCTCGATCTGGTTATATTGTCTCAAGGTTCAATGACTAAGTTTCCTTTCAATCGGGAAAGGATAATGGTTATAAAGAAGTAACATAGCTTGTTCATGGCGACCTTGAGTGCGATGAAAGATACAAGCTAGTAGGAGCTTCAGTAGTGACTTCTTGCATGTCGATAACTATTCAAACACTCCGGAAAGTTTATCCAAAATATTTTGAGGTTTCTCTGTTTTCCATGAGAGATAGAGTATTCTATACTCGAAATAGGCCATTCATAGTCCTCGAGGCGATGCTCGGCTGCCCTCATTGTGACTTGTTCTCACTAAGTGAGAAACCGTTAAATTGCCTTATATAGTTTTAGATGTGCTACAATACACTGCTTAACTCAATAAAGATATTGGAAGCGAAATAACGGTCTACATTGTAAGACTGAGAAGTCTACCTAGAATATGCTTTGGAATTTACGGATAAGGTGTGGACTCGGTTCACCCCACTTCCGTAAATATAAGCATTTAGCACACGGTGCTTGAAGGTAAGGCCCAGAATTTCATCGTTCGGTCAATGACCATTAAGTGATATATCTTTTAACCTATTGTGTATAAAGGTTAGATATAGGATTCTTGAAATCGGGAAGGGACAATTATCTTTGTTGCATCCTTTCTGATAGAGTCCATGAACATCAAAACCTTGAACCTTGATATACGTTTACTCAAGGTAGTTACTTACTGATTAAAATCCGACCACATCCAACATCGGTTGTTGGTGATAACACTAAATACTACTAAACTAGATCATAATATCGATCCACCCAGTAAGTATTGGGAGTATGGTTTATCCATTACCCATTACGGGTTCTGCGGACTTTGTAGTCGAGGATCGATTGATGACCTATAGGCTCTTTTGTGAAGCGATATAGGATTCTAATAATAGAGGTTGGTTTAATAGCCATAACCACAGTGAATGGAGTTCGGTACTCAAGTTACATTCATGCTCTTGTAGAACCACTGGCGTCTCGAGGCCAGTGGGAGTAATTGGATCGACACAAAAAAGAGTAGAATGAATAGGAAATTTTATCATTGAGCAAAGATTGAGTGGTCTAGGGGTAATTCCTAATAAGTAGAGAGTAATTGGACTCTCTTACCACTTATTAATGCATGATTTACGTTCAAAAGCGAGAAAATAGGGGTGATTCCACGAGATTTTCTTGCCAAACAAATGGATTACGAATTCATTCAAAGCAGGAAGGTATTGCCTTATGAACTTATGGCGGGATAAGCTGTCAAGGCTTATGTCCTTTGTGGATAAAAAGCAAACCTCTCGGTCCTTTGGAAGTAATATATTTCTACAATATGTGGATTTGACCGAGAATTGATAAGTCTTTTATAGGCGGATATCAATTTTAATGCGATGAGTGAATATATTGATAAGTCTTTTGATAACACTTTACACGGTTGGAATCAACATGGGTGTGTTATCACGAAAGTCGAAATCGACAATGCCACAATTCTGCCTGCGAGAGATTTGGACAACATCTAAAGAGTTTGACTCGGTTGAATTCATTAGAATCGATCAGCTGGTTTCCCATCCATCTTATTGGTTAAGATGATGCATCATGTATGCAACATTCAACGAGGAAGTTCTACCCTATGCCTCGGGAATGACTCTCCAAATCTTGGATCAAGAGAAATGGGATAGATTCTCTTTCTAGTAAGAGATGGTCGGTTATTGAATGTCAACTTTGATCGAATCTTAGATTCGGCGGTTAACAAAGCAAGTTTAGTATGTCCTTTAGTATCTTGAGAGAGCGAGGAATAATATGCGGACATATTCATGTGTGAACTTGGATATGTTTTATACAGCGATTTTGATTTTAAGTCAGTTGAGGATGGTCGTTAAGTCGATCTCGGGCTCGATGTTTACTCTTGTGTTGAAGCTATTGCACGGAGGAATCGACCAGCGCCAACTCGACTTTAACTAGTTGGGTGATTAGCGGCTTTTGTAGTAGCTATAGAGGCGATATAACTTAAGGATTTCCTTTTCATATCTGGGAGTGATTCTAGATTTGGAAGCCGATACCACATCATTATGCAAACGATGAAGGGGTAGCTTATAAGGTTTTTCAAAATCACTAGAGGTCAAAAGCATATTGGGAAAGTACGACATGATTATGGACGATAACGTTTCGATTCTACGGATCGTCTCAAGCCGACAACCTAACTAATCATTAAGACCCATGATATTTAGATGTAGGTACTCCTCGAGTCACCGACCTATTCTATGACGGCACACTCGGAGTGTACTTTGTCATCTACAATGGTTATGATATGCTTAATGGGTACTAGAATACGAGATGGGTCTCTGTTGCTTTAGAAAGTGGGAGGCGTAGTTTGATGTAGTTTAAATAATAGGGTGTGCTCTAAAACAATTAATCACATGCTTTTCGTGCAAGTGGGAGATTGTTAGGTGTGATGCCGAAAGACAATTTTGTAATTGTTTTATTTAATAAATGAAATGATATTATTATTCATATTTATTATTCTCATAATCACCGATGTGACAATAGTATTTACCTTCTGAAAACCACAAAGTATATCGTTTATGTAATCACTTAACTTTCGATTGTATGGGATATACATGGGAGGATTGAGTTAGTGAAGATGTACTTAAAATACAATTAGTCCGTAGTGAAGTTAATCGAGAGTATCGGGTCTCTCCTTTAACGTGCTATTAATGCACCCAGAACACAATATGTGTGATTTTCTTATCCGGACTTTCGGTTAAGAGAACCTAGTGGACATTTATATATGATAGATATATCATATAGGGCTGTACCGATTTGATTAGAGTTCATGATATAATTCCGTGTCGAGAAGTCTTATCGAATCAATCGATGATCATATTTATGGATATATCTTAATCACGAGATGATCACGATCAAGCTGCTTGAATCGATTATGAGGTTTGACTTGGCGGTTAAGGATTACCTTGAGTGCGTGTTACGAATTACCCCATCTTGGCATTGTCTTTGGATTGAGTGGGTAGTACGTGTTATCACAAATCGTAATCAATTCCTTCCATTTATGGAAGTAGATAAACCGATTCCCTTATTTGTTAATCTTAGAAGCGATCGATCCATGGAGTTCATATTACAACGATTAGCTACCGGTGAGTTGTATGAATTAATTGATCACTAGAGGGGTTAATGGTAAATAAGGATAAAGGTTCTAAAAGGGTTAGCAGTAACTTCCCGATTTAGAATGAGCAGTCTATGGAGGATTAATCCATATGTAATGATTATATCAATGGGCCAGCTTATTATCATTCTCGTGAGAGATAAATATAATCTCATAATCGGAGGAGTGCGATCACGGGATTATGGTGGCATATTCTGTGATTGATTTATCGAATATAATTATTACATTAAGTAAGATAATTATTTATTTGATTTATCGGACGATGATTATTAGTCCATGGTCCAAGCGTGCCTCACATATAGCATAGCTATTCTCGGACGTCGAATCTTAATAATATTAATTTAGTGCTTATTAGAATTTAATTAAAACGATATGTGAATTAATTGTTTAGTAAACTATTAAATTAGTTGGGCTAAATAATTAAATATGTGAAAAAGGCATTTTTCATAATCTTGGCCCAATTAGTGTGTTGTAGTCGAAATTATTGTGACTAGGTCACAAGGGAAAAATTTCGACCCCAAGTGTTGCTTAGTCAACAAGAAATTGTTTTCTTGTGATTTAATAAGTGCACAAATATTTATTGGATAAATATTTATGGTAAGAAATAAAGATATATTATTCTAGATTTGTTCTAGAATATTATGGGATTATCTTTTATTTATTGGATTTATTTATTTGCATAATAAAATCCTTGGAAGACAAGGATTACTCTCTATATATAAAGAGAGTTCTCCCAACTCATACACACACTAGTAATTTAGGCTTCTACCTCTTTGAGAGGAGAAGGAAATTTTACCGACCAAGGGAAAAGAGAGGAAAATCTTGGAGATTTTTCCGGGTAGCATATCGGGAGGATTCGAGACGAGGATTTCCTTCCACCGGGGGTAGCTTGGATCACACGTACGGATGATCGTGGTGCTCTTCACATCTTCGTTTGTTATTTCTATTGTGGCTCTTCTACTTGGATTTTGAGATCCAAGAGGCATGTTCTACAACCCCCTTGTAGATGTAGATCTAGTTATTTTATTACGTGTAATTTATAGATCTAGATCCTTAAATCGCTTCCGTTGGGGATGATATTACTAACAGTGTGTAGTCATTTGGCCGGTATTCGAAGCCGGTAATCATTTTGAGTGTAGCCCTCGGTTTTTATCACACACACACTTCGTTTTCGTGGTAAGATAGAGTCAAGTGGTTTACATTCAGTCTCTACTTTACGTTCACCTTGATGTCATGATTACTATGCATGTTTCGTAAAGTTGATAAATTGGTCTGTTTAAAAATGCCTAGTTTACTCGAGGGCGAGCAAAGGCTAAAATGCAGGTGGTTGATGAGTCAACTTTATTGTACTTTGGTGTGCGATTTAACCCCGTTTATTACTTTATTGACATGTTTTGGGTAGTTCTAGACCTAATTTAGAGTAATATCGTGAGTTATCATGCGGGAGTTAAAGCTGTCACATCGATAGTAAACTCCGCCTTTTTAGCGATATTTATCTCTTTTTGGCGCTTTTGTCTTGCGGAATTCTGCGTGGTGTTTGTTCGTACATATTATTGCGGGACTTAGGTGACTCGAGGACCCGGAAGGCAATGTTTTGGATTGAGAAAAATGGTCGTGGCACAAAGGTAGCATAAAGTGAAGGAAAATCTAGTTTGGAGTGAAATCAAGGCAAACTGGCGTTTGCTCTACCCAAATTGGCGTTTGAATCAAGCTCATGACAAACTAGCGTTTGGAGAGTTCAATCGGGCGTTCACGAGAATCAACGCGATCTTTGAAAGTTAGATTTTGAGACGGACGAGTTCAAATTACCCCCAAACTAGCGTTTGGATAGGTTCATCCCGAATCAAGAAAGCTCGTATAAGAAAAACTAGCGTTCAAGGCAGGCCAGACACTCATTCATGGAAGGAGAAACCCTAATCAAGATTCAGACTTCCAGGCAAACGGGTGTTTGACATGAGGCAAAAGGGCGTTTGCTACCGGCAATGAAAGAATCGACTACACTATAAATACAGCGACTCGTTCGGCCCGCCGACATATTGCGCGACTTTAGACATATTTAGGACGATTTTGGTGCGGTTTTAGTGTAGGTTGATCATCCTTTGATCCTTTGATTCCATAGATAACATCCTTTGATTCTAAACATTTTTATAGCTTAGATTTACGTTTCAAGTTCAAAAGATTCGACTTTTGGTGGATTATTTCTTCATACTTTTTAAGATCAGATTTTGCCTCAATTATATGGTAATGAATACTTTCTCTTTTATTTCTAGCATGATTTCAATTCTTATTTCATTTATTAGCATAATCATGAGTAGCTAATTCCATGTGTAGTCGAATTATGTGAAAGCAAGCGAAAACCCTAAGGGGGAATGAGATTGGGAATCGTGTAGTGCGTAATATCATATTTAAACGATTAATCCACGTCCTAAAACTTATTATAACGTCTTTGAATTAGTTTGATCACCTAGTTCACTATCATACACATCGAACTTATAGATGCATTTTGCGGTGAGATGTGGGAAAAGGGGTTTTGGGATCGTTGCGTAGATTCGACCTAGTTGTTAAGTCCGTTTCCAATACAGAGGTTTGTCATCATTGTCCGAGCAGCTCTAACACTTAATCATGTTAGGATAATCGGTTTTCAAAAGGGAGAGTCGGTTAGCTTCAGATAGAGTGGTTAGATTGAGTTGTTCTGTCTAATCACTAGAATTAGGAGTTGTCACCCGTGGATGTCTTTAGACTACATAGGATAGGTAGGTCGGTTAAGACACGTTCCCTGTCAAGTCCTTCCTAAGGGGTAAAAGTAGCTCGTGGGATCATAGTTCGGGTATACCCTTTAATATTTAGAAGTAAAACCGGTAGTTTAATCTTTATTTCTGCATTAGCATAATATCACCTACCGTTATTTTGGCCTGAACTAAGTTCTACGTCAGCTTTGGTACTTAGACATTTCTCCCTGTGGATTCGATCTTGTGACCACTATACTCCCGTTGACCCGATACTATGTCGGTGAAAGATAGCGGTTAAGTATTTTGCTATCAATCACGAGCTTCAGTTTTGAATAATAATTAAAGTCTTAGAGCACTCCATCAAATATGTAGTCTCCTTGTCTTTAACTACTATAACGTATTTTCTCGTGTCATTGCCTATTAAAGGATTAAAATTACTTAACCATATTTGAAAACGTTTCTCAAAAGGTCACAGTCATAATTTGGTATTAATAATCGAGAATAAAAGCATAGAAATAAAAGTTTGCTAAAAACTACAACATGAAAAATAAAGATAAAAAGAGTGTTGTTGTTAATACACGCAAAATAAAAAATGGTCTTTTGGTTCATGATCTTGCTTCAACTAGTCAACTACTCTCAATTGACTTTCAAAATTTTTCAAAATTCTTTAGTAGGCTAAGATCAATCTAGTTACCTCGATTCCCGGCGTGGTCGATCAATCAAGATAATTTGAAAGGTAAAGGTAACTCTTTGCCAATCACATCTACTATGTTTCTCAGTGGTTGAATAGTCAACTTTTTGACAATGCACATAACTATGTGGTAGTCAACCCATTGTCTCTAAAATTAGACGGTTCTGATGGTGGGTAATCACCACAAAATTTTAGTTAAGTCATAATGCAATATTCACGAGATCTCATACGATCATATCTCAATAACGACAATATACCCGAGGTAGGTCACTCCCAGCGGTGGTCGAGCACTTGGATGCGAACAAGGGCTCTTCACCGTCGTTATAATATTGAGAGACAAATTATGACTTAATTTTTGTTGTGGGAGTATTTTAAAAATTAATTCACTTAATTAATTTCAATTACGGTCTCTCCAAATATATCTATCTCTTTAGACATACATCCTATACATTCATCTAGATCGTGTCTAGTCATGCATCTATCGTATCATATAAAATAAATAAATGCACAAAATAAATAAATGCGTAAAGTAACCAGTATGATCATAGACTTTTCCTAAGTGCGGTTTCTAATAAAAACTGACGAAACCGCGGGTTACAATCTAAGGGTAGCTGCAACCTCCAATAGGATCTCTATGTCTTCTTTCTTTGGCCTCATCTTCTGCTCCATTCTTGTTACATAAAATTTTATCTAGTGAAATAAATACACCCGCCGCTTTGCAGAGGAGCTATGAGGAATGAGATAATCGCGAGAAAACAAACTAGAGTCACATTCTTCATATTGATCTAGGACAATTTTAAACCAACGAGAAAAATAAATCATTCATATCTATCTTATTGGTCGAGTCTATGATCAATCGGAGTCCATATAATCATATTGTATCTACACAATATCTAATTCATACAGTAACATCTTATGAAAAAGATAAAATCTAAAATTACCAACTTGCGTCTTAATTAAATCGATTAACGTTTAATCAATTAAATAATTTTATCTAATCAATTAACTCATTAACATTTAATCAATTAGATGATTTAATCGAAATAAAATTAACGACTAATTTAAAAATTATTTTTGTATTAATTTTAATCAATTAGAATTATTCCCAAATAAATCAAAATTAAAATTAAATCTCTTTTATTTCTTTCTTTTGATTCCTAATTAAAAAGAACGCACTTGGTTTCCAAAACCAAATCAAAAGACATCCTAGACATATTTCAAAAATTTGAAGTGACCTAGGTTAACCTTAGGTCCAGAATTGTGGACTATATGTCCAACCCTTTCACTCAACAAATTGAATAGTGATTCTTTTCATATCATATGACATCAACTAAACAATAAGAGATTACTTGGAGCAATATGAAATGAAATCACAATAACAGAGAATGCATCAAATGCAATTGCTTTGTGAAAAATGTCACACTAAATATATTAGTGTACAGTGGAGTCGAATTCCTTACAATAAGGGTCGAACCCTTTACTGAAGTTCGTGCCGATCCTTGATTTTGCCGCAGCCATTGAATCATTAATTCCATTATTTGAGAATATTCACAGATATATAACTTTGGTAATTATTAATACCAAATTTGGCCGCCGGTAACTTTCGACAATGAAAGGTCGAACTTTTTTTTTTTTTTTTTTCAATCATATAGTTCGTTAATCCATATCATTCATCTTTATCTGATTTATCATGGTGATGAAAATTACTATGCAAATTAATTAATACTTATTGCTTAAGATCAAAGACATTTCTGATATCACTGATAGGAAATCTACGCGGGAACGCATCGAAATTTAAAATTTAAAAAGAAGTAGACGTATAATATACCTTGGATGATCTAAAATAGATCGTCGTTTTATCTACGGTTGTAGTTTCTACACGAAGCCGCCCAAGTGTTCGGCCTCTGCCGTTGATCCACTACGAACCATGCGGAATCCGCCATTGGATTGCTTCTTAGAAAAAAAGTCAATTTCTTTAGACCGCATTTTCTTTCTCAAAAACTCACACTCAAGAAGCACTATTTTTATCTCATCAAAATATTGTAAGAATATTGTATAGTAAAAAGGTTAGCACAACTCCACATAGGAATATGGGACACCAGATTGGGAAAAGCTTTCTATTGGATATAGCAGAAAGAAAACTCATTTCTAATAAAATAAGGAAAATATCTTTAATCGGTTTATCTCCTTAATATTTTTTTTGAAAGTTATTAATATTCAATATCTCATATTAAATATTCAAAAAAAATATATTGTCAATATCTAATATTGAATATATATATATATATATATATATATATATATATACAATGTACATATATATATCTCATATATATACTACACATATATCTATATATATTAAAATCAATATTAATACATAATATAATACTATGATTAATTAATTTGCAAAATCCTTGTGTATCATATACACACATAATTTCGACCCATATGTATAAAAATATATACATATTTAATTAATCAACATAATTAATATCATGTATTATATTTATTCATAATAAATAAATCCACCATATTAATTTATCACTATAACACTTTATAGTCGAAATAAAAGTTTCCTTATTTTGCTATCGCTATAACCGTATTTTAATCCGCCTAGATGTCCTTATGTGTGTGACCCGATAGGCTTCCGAATAAGTTGGCCGTAGGCATAAAGTGCATTTTACTAAAATACCCCTCATACCTAACGATCATGGATAGCGTCTAGCAACATGTCCACGACCCCCAATTATCAGAAGAGTCAAATGCAATGACTACTATCTTTAATGTGAAACGGTTACCGTGTAAATAGAATTCTATCGCTGTTACAATATCCATACGGTCGTATCTCGAGTGTCAATACATTAACGATCGCATCTTATAATCTGGATATCATGCTCTCTCGAAGTAACTCATTTACTCCTACTTTGCAAATATTCACGAGAGCTAGGCGTTCCTTATAAGAAGGCCATTTCGGACATTTACTCTTACTATTAGATACGCGATTTCCGGACGAGCGACATGAATCCTACGCATGCTTCAGTATCACACCCAATCACTACCTCATTATAAGCCCATGGCTGGTGAAACCTCGATTGTGTCAAAGTATGACCATCCCGCGTGATTCATGAAGACTCGGTCTTAGGATAATTACACAACCGCCACATAGTGCGACACTTAATAAAGTAAGTGGGTTAGTATAACGTATGCATCTCCAATACACGTCCACGTACAGTCCAAGTGTCACTACACTTTGATAGACGAGATCTATCCCTATCTTCAAAAGATATATGACATTTAATACTTGTTAATCTAATCATACTATCAATGTCCCGTTTGATAGTACATACGACTAGAGACATTTAAGTATCAAACCCTTTAAAGTGAGTCGAGATCTCATCAACACCATTATGATTTCTCTTTCACAGTTTGAAACTATTGACGTTATCATATATACAACATCATAATTGGTCATTAAATGAACAATTATATAATATGAAAAGTCATTTATCATATGTATAATCATAAAGAAATAGTAGCAATGATCGACCGGTCGGATCGGTCCAACCGATTGGGTTTAGGACAATATTTCATTAATCTCCCACTTGGCCTAAAGCCAATCACTCGTACACACACAAGACCAAGTTGAAACACAAGAATCTCATGCAATACTACTTAACCAACCTTAGCGTGAGCGAATCAATATCCGTGGGGACTCAGACTATCATCAGATCATGCTCCAAATGATCAAGTCAAAAGGAACCGCCTCAACACACACATGAATTTTTGACGAGACCCTAGTCCTTGCTTCATGCAATGAATCCACTTAGTATATCAACTATATAGAAGATGTGGATGAACCGCACAAGGTTCAGGAATGAACCTCTTAGATCCATTTACTGCTCCCGGTGCGCCTCCAAGGCAATACTGCGTTTTGGCCCAGTTGTAGAATCCACTGTGATCTTTAGCTAAGAACATTTTCAGCTCATTGTATCACTTAATCAAAGTCACAGCAAAGTCAGACTGTAGCTCCCACGATCTTCATAAGACTCTGGGTATACATCTATATATCTATGTTTATACAATTCCAAGTTTCAATAAACTAGGAACCCATCCTTAACACTTTTAAGGATATTCAACATTTACCAGAATCACCTTGACACTTTCTCATGACTCCTCATGCAGAGTGAACATCCAGTTTAACTCACAACACTTATGATGGATCCTATTGCAGTAGCAAATGGAACCTTCCATAAGTACCATCTTTCACCTTATTCTCAGAGTGACATCTGTCATATATAGATCCGAGAATCTTGGCTAGAAGTATCTCTTGATGTGATCTATGCTAAACACTTTTAGCATCTCAACTCTAACGGTGAATTGTGATAGTTAAGAAGTATACTAATCTATTACTATAGACTCTTATTTTCTAAATAATAAACGCTACCGTGCTTTTTTCGGCGATCCTTCCCGCGATCCTCTTTTTGTGAGATATGCTCTGGTTTGGATCTTGTCTTTCTAGAAGAAGACGGTGCTTCACTCAGCCTGATCATTCTTGCTCTTTCCAACATCTCCCTAAGGCCTAATTTGGGTGCCCGTAGATTGAACTCCGTTTTCATTGGACCCCTTGCTATTCCTGTTAGGAAGCAAGTGATGATGGCATCATCGGGGATGTTTCTGGTTTGATCGTAAACCTTGATGAACCGCTCATAATAGCTTCTTCCTGGCTCATTTTCTCCTATGCGGTCCTCATAAAGATCCTCAATGGTCTTCTTCGGTCTGCTCGTTGATTCAAATTCTTTCGCGAACTTTTTAGATAGATCCTCCCAGCTTTCAACCGAACCCGGGGGAGGCCATGAACCTAGGATGCGGCCCTATCTTGCATGCTTCCTACTAGGGCAATGCACCAGGCTGATCTGTTTTGGGTCGCTAAAGTGATGCGACCTAGGAATGCGGTGAGCCAATCATATGGACAAGTCTTTCTATTGTGGTAATTGTAACTGAGATAGCTAACCTTTTCTTTCTTCGTCAGCAGGGTTTCGGTGATTCTCTTGGCAAGTACATCGATTCCAGAGCTTTTTCAGCGGGCCTCGACTTTTTCAGCTCTGCGATTTCCTTTCTCATTATTTCCATTTGTTTGACCATGAAGGGATCAACTCTTCGCTCCAGAGGGGATGGATCAGCTGCTCGCTCAGACTTGTACTCTGAGTTCGCATGGTTTCGTGATTCCTCCTGTTGAGCCCGCTTTTCTCTTATGATTAGGCGAGCATCTCTTTCATTCCTTCCCTCTTTCCGGGGCGTTACGCCCCTTTCTGAAGGACCTAGACGGCTTAGGGCCGGAGACCTTTCTTTTTCCCCCCGCATTTTCAGAATGGATCCCCTCTCCTCGTTTTTTTCCTTTGGATTCCCGCGACCAGGTTGGGCCGTAGTTTGGACGACCTCCTGATCTTCCAAGTGACCCCTTCGGCCCGATGAGTGAACGCTTTCCTCAACCTCTATTCTTTTAGGCTGACTTGGGCGACCTCTGGCTGGCGCCCTTGGGTTGATCTCGTCCTTGGGTGGGATCACTTCTCGGACCGGCAATGGTTGCCCGCCCCGGAGCTATCAGCCGTGAGTTGGTTAGATACATTCTATCTACATACTTGGCATATTCTCTCATCTCTCTGACCTCAGGGTCCTCTTGGAATCCGGGTACCTTTTCTGGTACCATCTCTTGACTTCATTGCGGTCTTGTCACTCCGACTGCTGTTTTTTCTTTCTGAGCCGTTTCTAGAGCCACAGTGGCCTCTTTAGATTTTGTCCTATGATTCAGGACATTTAAAGCATCGCTAATGGGTATAGCCTCTTTCTGCGATCTATCCCAATCCGTAGTGGGATTGTCGCCCATTTCTCCTCTAGCCTCAGCGAGGGGTTGATTCTGTGCGCCCTCTTTTTTCGGGGTTTGTGGTATCAGTGGTAAAACCTTACTACCTACCATCGCCTCTTTATACGAACTGGTTTTGCTTAGTGATAAGATTGCTATTATGGTCGCCACCGATTGTCTGACAACCTGATCTTTTCGGATACCTTCAACTACTTCATACTTTCCTTGACTTTTGGGGAGCTAGACGAAGATCTTTTGGATGGTGACAACACAGATGAGGTAGTGGCCAGAAATATGAATTTTGGGGGAAGAACGTGATGATTTTAATGCAAAAACCCCAGAAATTTATGTGATTTTTGTCTCGAAAATGCATGCACTATCAAGGAAACAAAGTTGCACTTTTCTTATAATGCGGTTTCCAGAAGATAAAAGCCAAAAGTCTATAACCTGGATGTTCACTGGCGAAATGATGATGTTCGACCTCAAAGATACCGAGAGAGGTGAATTCTCAAACGCAAGCTCGGTATATCTCAGGCTTTCTAACACAAAGACAAGCGTATAACCTTCCAGATTACAAGAGCTTAACTAAAAACACAAACTTGAGCAAAGAACACTACGAGAGAGGTGATTTATCAAACACTAACTCGTAATTTTCGTTAGTGTTACCTCTTTTTAGTCTATCCCTTTTGATGATGTTGATTTTGAGACTCCTTTGAGTGAGAGCAAGCTTCGTTGGACTTGAAGAAGCGAAGAAGACTATGAAGATCCTTAGCTCTGCCTTGAGCCAGCTTTCTGGGTGATCTTTCCGCCTGAGTGACCGAAAAGCTTGCTACCTTTCCCGGTAACGGAGCCAACTCATAACGTTGAAATTATCACGGTTGTTTAGTGATCGCGTGTAAGTCACTAACATTGATATTACTAGCAAGAATACTAGGAACATCGCAATATAATAAATGCGAGTCAATGTCGATCCACGAGAGACAATGCAACTTATACATATAAATGATTCTAACCTAATAAAAGCAACATATAGGCGGTCATTGACCAACAATAACATAAAAGAAAACAAACATGGTATACCTCTCCCTCTCCTCACGATCTATTAACTTGGATTAGCCAATTGTTATGTTTACTTACCCATATAATTTCCATAGATTAACGTGAGCTTTTAATGATTATTATCATATTTATCATTTCTGGTGCATTTCTACTACTCACTATACTCCGACAATGGCAATAGACTATCTATTACATAGCTACCCTTCTTAATTGGTCCGTAATAGCCCATACACATAAAGAACTAGAATTGCCGATATTGGCGTTACCTCATACCGCTAACCGCTGAGACATTTATCGACATTGACCAGCACGTTCTTAGGGTCCATCAAGACTATGTCAAAATTAACACTTCACTTGCTGTCCTTCATGTTAATTTATGAATTACGAATACTAGATTGGCCAGACCTATTACTCGTTTTAATTATTTCTACCGATCAACGTAGCTCTAGTGAATCCCAGTTTAGGTTTTCTAAAATATGCCTCGGTAAACCGGTATAGACCGCCCGGTTTACGAGTAACTTTTTCTTAATTTACGGATCTACATTGCTCGATCGATTAAAATAAGTAAATTATGGGGTTGTTAAACATGCAGATTAACTAAAACACATAAATACGAATGGATCTACCATATTGAAGACAATAAAGGAACGTTCAAAGATTCATACCTTCAACAATGGAGATCTAGATCGATCTACTCAAGCTAGAGATGATGGAAGAATGGAGGAAACTAAAAACAACTCTCCAAAGCTCAAGAAAACTTTATTTCATAGTAATATATATTGTATTTGTAATACCAATCAAAAGTTATTCAAGATGTATTCCATAATCTGTAAACACGGCCTTATATAGATACAATGACCGACTTAAGACTCTCTAAAACCCTAACCGACGTAGACAATACGGCAGAATGAATTTCGTGTTGAATAAGTCACCGGTTTACCGGGCCTAACCCTCGGGTTACCGGGCCTTCTATTCTTCTTTTTCTTCAGAATGCTTCGTCTTGGACTTCAATCACTTAGCCCAATGCATTCCTTTTGGTCCAGATCCGTTCTCCAATGCTCCAGATTCGATACATCCTATAAAATACACAAAACGAGACAAAACAATACCAAAACATCGGGAAAATAGCATAGATGCAGAATTACGATCCTGGAAACACTCACATAGCATTTAACACATATTCAAAGCAATAACAAGCCTATTTATCCTCTCTTGAGCAGAATTCAAGGTGCATATGGGTATAAATATTGGTACCATTTAGAGTGTCATCAAGTACTCCCCACTTAGCTTTTGATCGTCCCGAGCAAAAAGTCACAAAGAAAATAACACCCTGATCAATGTACAAGTTAATTAAAAACAACTATGCCTTACTAAGCCAAGATCAAGATCATGCCACTCATATCCATTAGTAACATATTAAATACTATTCACGTCATGAGCCAATGTGTGTGTGTAATAACTTTCACAACCGCTTAGAAATGCAGATAATCTCACATTACGTCAACCTGTAGTCGAACTAACCAGTCTCGAACATGTTATTTATTAATTAATTAAGCTGGCAAGGCGGATCAAGAACCAAGCATATATCACTCTTAGGCTTACGTTTATCGGTCTATGCAAAAGTCGTGCGTCTTACACTCCATCGACTAAGATATTGCCAAAGAGAATATAGATGTATATACTTCAATGCACTTCTCTTTCTTGGCGGGTAAACTCTCAGTGATTTAAATATCCTCATGGCCCCACTCATGATAAACTACCGAATCCGAAATTCCATTGCCTTTCTAAGCATTGGTGAAACATGATTATTGATAAAGCCAGGGTCAACTCTAGTCAAAGCAATATACTATCGACTACACACCAAGGGAAGTGAGTTATACGTGCTTAAAAATGGTGGCTCATAACAGAATATGCGCTTAATACGCCACTACTTTAGAAGTGGACACCTTCTCTTACTCGTGCAAAGTAAAACAAAGATGAAGTCAATTAACTCGAAAAGACCAAAGATATCATAATTTTTCAAAATTCTGTCGAAAAGAATCAAAGTCTAAATGGTGAATCGTGCATCAAAGAGAATCAAGACAATCACGCAATTCATGGAAAATGATGCTAAAAATCTAAGTGACGTTCCTCTACCTCCCACTTAATCGAAACATTGTCCCCAATGTGTAAGATGAGAAATAAAAAAACGAAAATGAACTTAGCTTCAGTTAAGGGCGGAACCAAAGAAGAATCGGATCGTCGGATAAATCAGCGGGCTCATGTAAGTAGTCCATGAAGAATCTGCGCTAAATATCTCAAGAAAACCAAGAAGAATAGTGGTGACAAGAAACTGGATAATAAAAATGCGGCAGTAAAAGAGAAAATAATATACTCCAAAACAAATTAAGCCGACAAATTTATTATAGAAAATTATTTTGCTACAGTAACTAAGTAGGAAATAACATAAAAACAACAAAAATGGAAAACAACAATAAAAAGAAATAAAAGCTAGTCCTCATCAGAATCACCCTCCCAGTCGACTCCATGCTCAAAACCGGGAGGTGGTGCAGAACTTGAGGCGGCGGCGGCTGAAGATGATGCTCTACGATGTGGGGCAATCCTAGGTGGCGGCGTAGAGGAAGGAATGCCAAATAAGTCAATAATCCTATCCATCTTGCTGTGTAGACTCGCAATTTCTCACGAGTGCTCCTCAAGCAAGGCTCTCTGAGTTCTCGGTGCACCATGCACCGGTGTACGCTCCCTCTCTGCTCTAACCCGTCTCTGAACTCTCGAGACTGACTGTGAACTAAGCTGAGGCTCAGGATCTTCCCAATCATCACTGACAAGCATCTTTACCTCGGCCTCTAGAGCAAACATATCAATCAACGGCCCATAAGGTAGCAGCTCTCGCTCAGAAGTGGCGGCAAGCTCATGGATACAGCTATGCATTAACAGACCAATGTTGATCGGGGTACCCGTCTCTAGATAGAACATCAACTCTGCCCTCGAAGTGGTGACAGCGACCGTGTGCTTCATTGGAAGAAGGCGAGCACAAAAAAATCTATTGACCATCTTCCGGTCCCAAGATAAATCGTTCTCTAGGAAGATGGCGGGGGCTCCAGCAGGATTACGCTTCCATTGCACCCCCAATAAATCAGCAACCATATCCATCCTCTCGAGATCGGTAATGCTGCTCGAGGATGTGTACTCATTCGGGCCCACCGGTGGATTTCTGACCCCAAAATGCTCGTTGATCCTCTCAATAGAAAAATCAACCTTAACTCTGCAAACCATAGCAAATGTGGCTCCGACAAAATCAAACCGCAGTCGTCCAAATCTACCCCTCGTTCTCGTGCCACTGTTCTTACGTTCCAATGGTCTCGGAATGACTCGTAGATAGCAAATGAATGGAATTGTGCAACCCCATCGATCAGCGGATTGGCATCTCTATATACAAGCTGATAACCACTTGGATGAACAGCTGACCTTTGACGCTTAGGACCCATCCTGAATGAGTATAGAACCTGATACATAAGCTGTTTTTGAAAAAGAGACCTCGGTAAACCGGAGGTAGGGTACGGTTTACCGGCCTGAATTCTCTGGATTTCTTTCTGGACTGTGCCTCTGATGGTGGAAGAAGAAGAATGGCAGCACCTCACTGTAGCAGCAGCAATACAACTCAGCAACATGGGTAGGAAATGGTGTATTGGGTTTGGAAAATGAAAGGAAATGGTTTGGTTATGGTGGTGATTTGTTGGTGTTATGGTGGTGATGGTGGACGGATTTTAGAAAGGAAGAAGAAATGGGAGAAGTTTGGTGAATGAAAGGGATGAAAATGATAAGAATGATGATAATGGTGATGAAGGGGTGGTTTAAATAGAAAGAGTGGAATGATATGGATGGTTTAGTGGGATAATGGGTAGAGAAGTTATTAGGGAGAGGGATTTGAGGGGTGATTGATGGGATTGAGGTGGAGTTATGGTGGAGTGTAGGAAAGGATGAAAAATTTGAAAAGAGGGAGGAATGGTTCGGTTTCTGCTGACTGACCGTATCTAGTGCAACGTGTGTCCTCCAAGTGTCTCTAAAAATTCAGCTTTATACATTGACGTTCAGAAATGTGAAATCCAAGCCTCGGTAACCCGGAGGTTACCCTTGAGATACCGGGGGTATCTTTTCCCCAGATTTTTTATCTGCCTTTGCTGCACTTCTTACTCAACCTTTCTGCTCAATTCTGACCTCAATTTGACTACCCTTTTATTCTTCAATTGTTATTTCCGACTCAAAACCTAACCTACTTCACTAGAATCCACAACGAGGTAAAAAAAACTTTCCACGACCATTCGGTTTCAAGCCTAAGTTTGTGGTAGGATGAAAAAAAGCTCGTCCCTTCATCTGGCTACTTTTATTCAATCCTAAACTACCTAAGGGTTTGAAGAAATAGTTCTAAGTTTATAGTCGCCAGCTCGACTTTCTTCAGATCTCTAATCAATCAAGGGTTGGAGCCTTAACTCGCCAAACTTTTGCTCAAGAGGTTTTCACTTTCATAGAACCTTTTTGAGCTCTCTTCCTAGAATGCCTCTCTCTCTTAGCTTGTGTGCTAGGTCTGCCTCTGCATTGAGATTTAGACCTTAAACTCAAGGACTCCACGTTTTACACTTTCAGCTCAACTCGTTCACTACGCAACACGGAAGGACTGGCTTCCGTGAGCATAATGTCGTGGTCCTTATCTTCTTTCTCTCTTAGCATTAATCTTATAAACTCTTGCTCAACGGTTTCTATGACAACCTCTTTATGCTTATTCCCTTCGATTTCCAAAATCTCTACCTTCCCTGAAGCATATGTCATCTTACAACTCTCCGGTCGGTTTTTTTGGGATTCTAGGAACTTAAAAGATACAGCGTCATTATTCATCCTAAGAGTGATCTCCCCCTTATCAAAATCCATAACCGCCCTGCTCATTGCTAAGAAAGGTCGTCCTAAGAGAACCGGGGCACTAGGATCTTCAGGTACATCTATGACCGTAAAGTCGATAGGATACGTGAACCCTCCTGCCTTAATTGTACACTTTCTAAGCACACCAGCAGGCATATCTTTGGTTCTGTCTACGAAGGTCATGGTCCTGGTTTGATTCATCATGACCGGAAGTTTTATCTTATGACGAGAGGAAAAATGAAGAATATTGCAACTTTCGAGCAGAGTCGCGAGAGACCTAATCCTACGGATATTCTATTAACAGAAATTGGGAGTCTGAACATGCCAGGGTCTCTTAACTTCACCACGGTGTCTGGGTCTGGGTAATACTCAGAAAATATCGTGTCAGGATCCTCTTCAGGATCATCAGAATCGTAATCTGAAGATGATATATCTATTAATTCGCAAGGAAAATCACCCGGACGATACGTGCTGTACTCCTTCAGGTCATCTTCAGGCTCTTGCTTGATTGCTTTCTCCTCTTTCTCCAACCGTTTCTTTATAGTCTCATAATGCCCTCGTGCTTCAGTTCTGGGATACATGGAAATTTGTGTGATGTTCAAGAATGTTCTAGGCATATTGGTTGGCTTGTGTGTGCTTTTTCAACTCTGAATCGATCAAATTTCTGAAGTGTTCTGATCAATCTGCAAAAAAGACAAAATAAAAGAAAGAAAAGGTTAGCAACTTCCGCTTCAGCTGGGTGTGATCCGAACTGTTGCGGACCTACTAACTAAAATCAACAGGGAATAACACAGAATAATGGGAACTGTTCATAATTCAATTTTTCAGGCCTCGGTAACTCGAAGGTTACACACGGGATACCGGCCCTGAATTTTCTAATTCTGGCAGTTTAACATGTGCAGGATTGATACTGTACGACTCAAGACTCAAAATAAAATAAAATAAAATAAAAAATGACTTCTTAATTAGAATTAAAATGTTTATATTTATAAATTGGCCATTGTCCCCGACAACGGTGCCAAAAATATTGATCGCGTGTAAGTCACTAACGTCGATATTACTAGCAAGAATACTGGGTATATCGCAGTATTGTAAATGCGAGTCAAGGTCGATCCTATAGAGACAATGCGACTTATACATATAAATGATTCTAATCTAATTAAGAAGCAACATATAGGCGGTCATTGCCCAACAATAACATAAAAGAAAACAAAATTGGTATACCTCTCCCTCTCCTCATTGATCTACTAACTTGGATAGCTAATCGTTATGTTTACTTCCCCACATAAATTCCTTAGACTAAATCGTGAGCTTTTAATGATTATTATCATATTTATCAGCTACGGGTGCAATTCCTACTCTATCTACTCCGACAATGGCGGTAGACAATCTATCATAAGCTACCCTCCTTAATTGGTCCGTAATAGCCCATACGCATAAAGAACTAGAAGCGCCGATATATGGCGTTACCTCATACCGCAAACCCGCCTAGACAGCTGTCGACAATGACCAACACGTTCCTAGGGTCCATCAAGACTATGTCATAATAAACACTTCACTTGTGGTCCTTCAAGTTAATTTACGAATTAAGAATACTAGATTGGCCAGACCTATTACTCGTTTTAATTATTTCTGCTGATCAACGTAGCTGTAGTGAATCCCAGTTTAGGTTTTCTAAAATATGCCTCGGTAAACCGGTATAGACCGCCCGGTTCACGAGGCGACTTTCTAATTTACGGATCTACATTGCTCAAAACGATTAAAATAAGTAAATTATGGGGTTGTTAAACATGCAGATTAACTAAAACACATAAATACGAACATATCTACCATATTGAAGACAATAAGGAACTTTCAATGCTTCATACCTTCAACAACAGAGATCTAGCTCAATCTACTCAAGCTAGAGATGATGGAAGAAGGGAGGAAACCAAAAACAACTCTCCAAAGCTCAAGAAAACATTATTTCATGATAATATATATTGTATTTGTAATACCAATCAAAATTTATTCAAGATGTATTCAATAATCTGTAAACGCGGCCTTATATAAATACAATGACCGACTTAAGACTCTACAAAACCACTACCGACTTAGACAATGCATTAGAATGAATTTTGTGTTGAATAAGTCACCGGTTTACCGGGCTAACACTCGGGTTACGGGCCTTCTATTCTTTTTCTTGATGAGAGGCTTCTGCTTGGACTTCAATCACTCATTGAATGCATTCCTTTTGGTCTAGATCCGTTCTCCAATGCTCCAGTTAGGTACATCCTACAAAATACACAAAACGAGACAAAAGCAGTGCCAAAACATCGGAAAATAGCATAGATGCTTGAATTACGATCCACGAAAACACTCACATAGCATTTAACACATATTATAAGCAATAACGAGCCTATCTATCCTCTCTTGAGCAGAATTCGGGGTGCATATGGGTATAAATATTGGTACCATTTTTAGAGTGTCATCATTTAGCGGTGGTTTATATAGTGGATATCTAGCTTATATGATGTGTGTGAGTGATGATAGCCGGTTGTGCACGGCGGTGTGATGGTGGCGTATATGAATGCTTGAGAGAGTAGATATTTTGACAGAGTTTGATTCTCTTTCTTATTATTCGTCCTCATATTTCTGTTACACAAAGCCTCATTTTATAGGAAGGAGGGGGAGCTAGGGTTTAAGATAGAGACAAGTAGATAAAATAACTTCATGGCGCGCTTATGTGGTCGTTAGGACCGCCATTCACAAGGTCGCCTGCTTTCTTCCTTGCCTCTAAGTCACCTCCTTGCTTACCCCTTCAAGGGCTTGTGTGGCCTCTATTGGACCTCTTTTAGGGTCGCAGATCGGCCCCCTGAGCTACTAGTGACCTTAAAGGTTTGAAGGCTCTTGGCGGGGACCCAAACTTGGCGACCTTAGATTGATTGTCATCGCGGACACTATGGCCGTGGACCTCACTATCCAACCTGGTGGCTAGATAGGCTTTATCTGATGACTCCCAGATGGCGGAACTATTTAGGCATACCACTTTGCTTGGCTTACGTCACACCGTTATCGTATAAAGTGTTGTTTCTATTTTAGAAACATAATCTAATTGCGTATCAAAAAATGGAATCCTTCAAGGGAGAATCTAATTCCCTTTCAGACAACTTTTGAAACACCCTTCAGGGATTAATTACTTCAATCCAATCGAGGATTAATTCCTAAGTTGTTTATCATTCTCACATTCGTATTAGCTCAAACTGTTCAGCTTTCTGAATTTTGTACTTCACGAAGTACACACGACCATTTCTAAAAATAGTCATAAAGAGTAATAAATAATAATATCATTCGTGACATTAATTTTCATTAGACAACAAACATTAGTATGTTTAGGCTTTAGTTAATTCTTCTAGACTTTATTACCTTTTTCATAAAATGGTATTTTAGTCACCTTCGGATAAGATACGTATCACCCACATGATTCATAATCACATGGTTCAGACGTCATCATAATGACATTTGATTACACGTTTCTCTTTCTAATGAACTATGTCTAGAACAACCACAAAATATCAAGGATAACAGCCATACAAATATTAGTTGAGATTATATCACCTATATCAACCATATAGTGACACCAATCTAGTATGTTAGATTCACTGACCGTTCATCTTTATCGGAATAACTTTTATTCCTTAGAATTGAATTTGTCCATTAAATCCTAACATTTAACTGAAAACATGTTCTTCATAAGAACCGGAACATGAAAACATTTACTTAGTTCCTTTATCAGTCTACCAGATTCAGAATACCGTAAAGGAAATGTTGCAACGTTTGCTTCACCTTCCATATCTTAGTGAATTCCGTATTTAATCTTTTAACTTGGTCATACTCGTAAGATATCATATATCTTAGAGTCGACTTGAGCTTAGATAGATATACCTCAACTTACTTGCTTAGAATGGAGACTTCGATAAGTTCTCTATTTAAGAACATGCCCTAACTTTCCTTTTAATCCCTTAAGCACTTGTAAATATTTCTTAGTTTAGCATTCATAAGACTTAAGAAAATCATAAGAGCTATGTCATCAATTTTCTTTCACAAAGAAAATCCAAAGTTTATTAGATAGTTTATTTAACCTTTTAATCATATGCAAACCGTGAACTATTTAATTAACTTTCAAGCAACGATTAAAGAATTAAGTCGATAGTTAAATCTTACAAATTTTGAAAACAACATTTTCAAAAAATTTTGTGGTCATTCACATTTAACACATCTAATGTTTGAATTAATTGTCATCGTATTACAGAATGACCCATTGGACATCATAGTATCCAATATATAATTAATTCGTTCAAACTCATTTCAAGTTATTTAATCATATCACGAGTTTCCGTTTTAAATAATAATTAAAGTTTTAGAGCACTCCATCAAATATGTAGTCTCTTTGTCTTTAACTACCATAACGTAGTTGCTCGTGTCATTGCCTATTGAAAGGATTAAAATTACTTAACCGTGCCAAAACGTTTCTCAAAAGGTAACAGTCATAATTTGGTTTTAATAATCGAGAATAAAAGCATAGAAATAAAAGTTTGCTAAAAACTACAACATGAAAAATAAAGATAAAAAGAGTGTTGTTGTTTATACACGTAACATAAAAAATGGTCTTTTGGTTTATAATTTTGCTCCCATTAGTCAACTACTCCCAATTGACTTTCAAGAATTTTTTCAAAATTCTTTAATGGCTGATATCCAATCTAGTTACCTGGATTCCCGGCGGTGGTCGATCAATCAAGATAATTTTGAATGGTAGGTAACATTTTACCAATCACATCTCTATGTGATTCTCAGTGGTTGACTAGTCAACCTTTGACAATGCACATCACTACGTGGTAGTCAACCCCTTATCTCTAAAATTAGACGGTCCCGACGGTGGTCAATCACCGCAAAATTTTAGTTAAGTCACTACCTAATATTCGCGAGATCTCATACGATCATGTCTTAACAACGACGATATACCCGAGATAGGTCAACTCCCGGCGGTGGTCGATCAGTTGGATCCGAACAAGGGCTCTTCACCGTCGTTATAATATTGGGAGACAATTACGACTTAATTTTTGTTGTGGGAGTATGTTACAATTTAATTCACTTAATTAATTTCAATTACGGTCTCCTCAAATATATCTATCTCTATAGACATACATCCTATACATTCATCTAGATCGTGCCTTGTCATTCATCTATCGTATCATATAAATAAATACATGCACAAAATAAATAAATACGTAAAGTAACCGGTATAATCATGAATTTTTCCTAAGTGTGGTTTCGAATACAAACTGACGAAACAACGGTCACAATCTAAGAGTAGCTGCAACTGCCAATAGGATCTCTATGTCTTCTTTCTCTGGCCTTCATCTTCTGCTCCATTCTTGTTACATAAAATTTTATCTAATAAAATAAATACACCCGCCGCACACGGGAGGGGGGGGGGGAGCTAACGAGAATGGGATAATGCAGAAAATAAACTAAGTCACGCTTCTTCAAAACGGCCTAAGCCAATTTTAAACCAACGAAAAAATAAATCATTCATATATATCCTATTGGTAGAATCCATGATCAATTGGAGTCCATATAATCATATTGTATCTACACAATATCTAATCCATACAGTAATATCTTATGAAAAAGATAAAATCTAAATTAACCAACTTACGTCTTAATTAATCGATTAACGTTTAATCAATTAAATAATTTTATCTAATCAATTAACTCATTAACATTTAATCAATTAAATGATTTAATCGAAATAAAATTAACGATTAATTTTAAAACGATTTCTATTTTAATTTTAATCAATTAGAATTATTTCAAAATAAATCAAAATTAAAATTAATTCTCTTTTGTTTCTTTTATTTTGATTCATAATCAAAAGGAACGCATTTGATTTCCTAAACCAAATCAAAAGGCATCCTACGTCTATTCCAAAACATTGGAGTGGCTTAAGTTAGCCTTATGTCTACAATTGTGAACCATAGGTCCAACCCTTTTACTTAACAAATTGGGTATAGTCCTTTTCATATCATTTGACATCAACTAAACAACAAGAGATTTTACTATCACTACTAGGAACATTATGGAATTACAATAATATCAAAAGACCGGTCAACATAATTGCTTTGTAAAAACAGCAGTGATACATCCACTACTTTTTCAACCACAACATATTATACAACATAATCAACACCATATATTCTGTTGTAAGAAATGTCCAACTAAATATATTAGTGTACGGTGGTGTCAAATTCCTTACAATAAGGGTCAAACCCTTTACTGAAGTTCGTGCCGATCCTTGATTTTGCCGCAGCCATGGAATCATTAATTCCATTATTTGAGAATATTCACACATATATAACTTTGGTAATTATTAATAAATTTGGCCGCCGGTATCGACAATGAAAGGTCGAACCTCTTTTTTTTCCAGCCATATTGTTGGTTAATTTATATCATTCATCTTTATGTGATTTATCATAGTGATGAAAATTACTATGCAAATTAATTAATACTTATTGCTTAAGGTCAAAGACATTTCTAATACCACTATAAGGAAATCTACGCGAGAAAATCTGAATCGAATTTAAAATTTAATATCCTTTTTACAAAGATTGCAATAAACATAAAAATGTAGACGTAAAATATACCTTGAATGATCTCGCTTTATCTACGGTTGTAGTTTCTGTACGAAGCCGCCCAAACGTTCGGCCTCTACCATTGATCCACACGAACAACCCGCCGGAATCCACCATTGGATTGCTACCAGAAAGAGTCAGTTGCTAGATCGCTTTTTCTTTCTCCAAAAACTATCTCAAGAAGCTCTCTTTTTATCTCATCAAAATATTGCAAGAATATTGTATAGTAAAAGAGTTGGCACAACTCCCCATTTATAGGAATAGTGGACGCCAGTTTTTCTTCTCAATTTGATTGGAAAAAGGTTCCTATTGGATAGAGAAGAAAGAAACTTAATTTCCAATAAAATAAAAAAATATCTTTAATTCATTTATCTCATTAATATTCAATATTTTCAAAATATATATCAATCAATATCTAATATTGAATATATCTTTATTATATATATATATATATATATATATATATATATATATATATATATATATATATATATATATATATATATATATATATATATATATATATATATATATATATATCAATTACATGTGTGTATATATCCCATATATATACTACATATATATCTATATATATTAATATCAAATATTAATACATAATATAATATTATGATTAATTATTTGCAAAATCCTTGTGTATCATATACACACATAATTTCGACCCATATGTATAAAAATATATACATATTTAATTAATCAACATAATTAATATTATTCATACTAAATAAATACCACCTTATTAATTTATCAAGTTTTCTTATTTGTTTATCACTATAACCGCATTTTAATCCGGCTAGATGTCCTTATTTGTGTGACCCGATAGGCTTCCGAATATGTTGGCCGTAGGCATAAAGTGCATTTCACTAAAATACCCCTCATACCTAACGATGTCTGCGACCCCCAATCATCAAAAGAGTCAAATGCAATGACTACTACCTTTAATGTGAAACGGTTACCGTGTAAATAGAATTCTATCGCTGTTATAATATCCATACGGTCGTATCTATAGTGTCAATACATTAACGACCGCATCTTATAATCTGGATATCATGCTCTCTCGAAGTAACTCATTTACTCCCACTTTGCAAATATTCACGAGAGCTAGACGTTCCTTATAAGAAATCCATTTCGGACATTTACTCTTACTATTAGGATACGCGATTTCCGGACGAGCGACATGAATCCTACGTATGCTTCAGTATCACACATAATCACTACCGCATGATCACCCTATTGCTAGGTGAAACCTCAATAGTGTCAAAGTATGACGATCCCAACCGTGATGTCATGAAGACTCCGTCTTAGGATAATTACACAACCTCCACATAGTGCGACACTTAATAAAGTAAGTGTGTCAGTCAAATGTACACATTCTCTAATACACGTCCATGTATAGTCCAAGTGTCACTACACTTTGATAGACGAGATCTATCCATATCTTCAAAAGATATAAGACATCTAATACGTGCTAGTCTAATCATACTATCAATGTCCCGTTTGATAGTACATACGACTAGAGACATTTAAGTATCAAACCCTTTAAAGTGAGTCGAGATCTCATCAACCATAATCACCATTGTGATTTCTCTTTCACAGTTTGACACTTGGAACATTATCATATATACAACATCATAATTGGTCTGCTAAATTAACAAATATATAATAACAGAAAGACATTTATCATATGTATAATCATAAAGAAATAGTATCAATGATCCGACCCTGTCGGATCCGGTCCAACCTGATTGGGTTTCGGACAATATTTCAATAGGTGACCACTCTATATTTGGATAAAGTAGTGAAACTTCACGGTGTGCCTTTATCTATAGTATCCGATTGAGATAGCAAGTTTATAAGTCGGTTTTGGAAAAGTTTGCAAAAGGCATTGGGAACTAAGTTGGAAATAAGTACAACCTTTCATCCTCAACATGCGGACAATCTAAGAGAACTATCCAAACTCTCGAGGATATGCTAAGGGCTTGTGTTTTGGAAGTAGGAGGATCATGGAATCATTACCTACCCGTGGCAGAGTTTGCATATAATAATAGTTATCATGCTAGTTTGGGAATGCCTCCGTTTGAAGCATTGTATGGAAAAAGATGTAGAACGCCTCTGTTTTTTGGATGAAGTGGGTGAGAAACATGTGTCTGGTCCGGAAATGGTTGAGCAAGCGAAAGAATAGGGTTGCATTGATCAAGAAGAATATGAAAGCATCTCAAGATCATTAGAAGAGTTGGGCCGATGTTAGAAGAAGGCCGTTGGAGTTTGATGTGGGAGAAAGAGTCTACCTCCGAGCGTCTCCGATGAAAGGAGTCAGCGTTTTGTACAAATAGGAAAGTTAAGTCCATGCTTTGTTGGACCATTTGAAATTGTTGAGAAAGTTGGACCATTTGCTTATAAGCTTAAGTTACCAGAATCTATGTCAAAGGTTCATAACATGTTCCATGATTCGATGTTGAAGAAATGTTTGAACAAGACGGATGTTGAAGCAATAATTGAACCAGAAGTACTTCAAGATAATCTTGCCTACGAAGAGAGACCGACTAAAGTGTTAGACCGAAAAGAGAAGATGATGAAGAGAAGGTTGATCCCTTTGGTTTTGGTGCAATGGAGCAATCATTCACTAAACAAGGCGACGTGGGAGGCGAGGATGACGGGATCCTCGAGTTCCCCGATTTTCTTGATCTACTGTATGATTCAGTTTTGAGGACAAAACTCCTCTTAAAAGGGGAGGAATGTAATATTCTGAATTTTGGAAAAAGGGTAGGCTTGTCATTTTGCGAAATTCCAAATATTATACTTATTATTTATGAATTTAAATTTAAAAATTGGATAAAGAAGAAAATAAAGTGGGGTTTTATTGTGGCAAATAAAACTTCCAAGTAATAAGGGAGTTGTCAAAAGAAATTCCCCAAGTTCGAACTCTTTTTCTAAGAGAACAGAAACCATAAGCAAAAGGAGAATCTTCCAAAATTCTCATTGAATTCTTGGTGGATTTCGGATTCCAGTAGAGCAGCAGAATCGTGAGAAGACAATCGTATTGGTACTGACAATTTGAAGTTTGGAGAATGTATGTTTTTGCCCTAGTTTGGGAATCTTCAAGTTCAAACTTGATTAGTTGCTTTAAATTCCTCAATTCGTAGTTCTTGTTGTTTAGAAACCTGTGATAATGATTAATTTAAGTTCGGACTGTGATCACATAGGTTTTGGTTGAAGAATCAAGTTTTGGGGCTGTTTTGCTTGAAGAATTTCTTTGATTGCTTTGATTTACCAAGTAAGAGACCTTCCTATTGAGCAATTATTGTTTTCTAATGTTTGGCGTTTGTTTGGTATGCTTTGAGTAAATTTTTCCTGCTGTTTTGGTGTAATGTTGCTGTCAAAATTGTTGGGAATGGGTTAGATTCGTAAAGTGCAAAAAAAACTCATGTTTAGGGCAGTTCCGACCTTTTGGCACGCGCCAAAAGGTTTCAGCGCCCAATAAAGCTGCACAGAATGGTGGCAGAATGTTTAGAGAGTTTTAGCACATGCCGATAGGCTTTAGCACGCCAATGAACGCCCGCTCCCGAGATACGAGCCCTTATCCGGAAGAGAACGTTAGGGCGCAGTATAGCATTAAATAAATTTAATATTATACGCAAGCCTCTACGTCGTCGTATCAAATAAAAGCAAACAGAAGCTAAAAGACTCGGGTAAAAATATACATGCTACTAAGAATAGATACAATCATTCTAAATATGGAAATAATTAACTTACAACAACGATTCTCCAAAGATTACAAAGTACGGTGTCTTGAAAGTACAACTTGTCTACAAAGTCCGGAATTAAAAGTAAAACAAAGCATCGTCGAAAATCTTCCTCATAGTCCTCAACAAACACGTGGTCAGCTTGTTCGTCTTCTCACCGCACAATGCATACAAAAGAAAATGCAAAGGAGGTAAGTATAAAGTACTTAGTAAAAGTGAGAAGCTAATGAATAACTAAGTTTCACAACAAAAGGTTCCTTTTGTTATTATTATGTTATCTTTATGAGAGATCGACTCAATCTAGAGTTCACTCCATGTCAATCAACATGTCATGACTATACGTTTCTATCTTAGCTTATCTTGGTTACTGTTAAGGGTGATTTTATACATTTTATAACGATATATTTTACGATGATTTTCCCCATATTTATATTATTTGCATAAGAATTGGCCTTTATATTGAAATATTAAGCAAGTGATGTTTTTAAGGGTCTAATTGCAAAAGTGATTAAATTATGTGTTTACTTGGTGGTTTTATGATTATTTGGATGATGTTACACTTTGCAATGGTTTTGATGTTTGTAGATATGCATATTTTTCGAAATGGGGGATCAAAAGATGATACGAGTCGGATTTATTTGGCATATAAGAGATAAGGAAGTGTTATATGAAGAAGAGAAGAGATAGAGATGAGAAGAATGAGATAAAGATGAAGATATCTAGTCCGGACATACCGGACGAGCGTCCATGTCCCGTCCAGTAATGGACGGGCATCCATAAAAGTAAACTGGCGTCCAGAGGAGATTTTCAGTACAGAGAGTATAGACGCTACTCAGATCAGCGTTCATGCTCCGTTCAGAGAGGTTGGACGAGCGTCCAGGAAGGCCGGACGGGCGTCCGCGGCCGACTTTGCTGGAACCGACTTATTTCTCTATATATAGTCGCGTTTTCTCACACAATATCATCATATATTTGAACCCTAAACCCTAGGGGCGGCTCAGGCTGCGTTTTTCCTTAGTTTTCCTTCAGTTTTATGCACTCAAATCCTAGATTAAATTAGTTAATTTTATGTTCTTTTCTTCAACAATTCAAGCAACTCGAGTGATGTTTAGAGGCTAAGGCTTCCTTGAACAAGCGTTGTGAAGCCATCCATCAACATATTGATTTTGTTTCCGGATTATCTTGTGAGTATTTTATTCAAGTTGTATCTTTATTATCGTTTATCATTGTTTATTACAATTATATCGATAGATCGTTGCATGATTGATTGTTTGTTTGATCTGGATGAAAATCTTGTTAAACCCTAGAATCAACATAATAAAGATTAGATTTTTAACCTATAAAATAACGAGAGTTAATTAGGTTGAATTTCTAGATAACTAGATTGAGAAATCTTACACCTTTGCTTTGAAAGTAATAATCTTTAAAATCGAGAGATAGAAGATTAAGAAACGAACTTTTCTAAGAAATTATGAGTTCATGCCTTGGTTAGGTGAATCACAACTTGGTTAAAGATCACAAGATAACCTGAATTGGAATTGAATGTTGTAGGATAGGTGGATCAATTGCTTGTTCGTTCGTACGTTATTGATTAAAAACTCCTTGAATTCGAAGTGTTTAGCTTAGTTAGTCTTTTATTGCATATTAGGTTTAGTTTAGTTTAAATTGGTTCGCAATTATCCTTCCTGGCTTTGGACTGACAATCCTCTGTCCAGTTTATTTTATCGTTCTTAGTTTTGTTTTAGTAGTAGCAAAGTAGAAGAAGTAATAAAGTAGATTAAACAACCTCGATTCCCTGAGATCGACTCCGGTATCAACCTCTTTACTACGATCCTTGCACTTGAGGTATATCGGATTATAAATTTATTACTTGTTGTTTTCCATTGATAAAATCCGAGACAAGTTTTTGGCGCCGTTGCCGGGGAATCGGTACGGTTGTCTTGTTTATCAATTTTTCTGATTTTTTGTTATAAGTTTGTATAAAAGGGTTAGTTAGGGCACACGGTAGTATTTTGGCCGTAACTTTCGGCTCGAGTGTCCGATTGGCGCGCAGGACCCCAATTCGGAAAGCTCTTTCCGACGCCGACGACGTGGTAAACGGCCTATGTTTTCGAGGTCAAAATCTGCTGTTTTCCCTTCCATTTTGGCCCCATAAGATTTCAACACGTTTTTTTTTACCGTCTTAGTTTTTTTTTTCTGTTTTAAATTTTTCGTAGGTAGATTTTAATTAGGTAATTAGGGTTTTAGTTAGGGTTTAAGGTCTTCTCTTTATAGTTCCCTTGTGATTAGTCTTTCCTTTCTATCTGTTTTCTGTTTTTCTGTTTTTCTCCCCATCTTTTCCTACTGTTTTTTCTCTGTTCCTGCTTCGTTTTTCTGCTTCCAAACGGGCGTCTAGACCAGTGGACGCCCGTCTGTTCTAAATTTCTCGACTCTAAATCGTTTTTAACTTGTTGGACGAGCGTCCATCCAATTTGGACGTCCGTCCAGTTCTTCAGCTTATCCAGACGAGCGTTCGGGTTATCCAGACGCCCGTCCAGTTCATCCTCCAGGCAGACGCCCGTCCAGGACCTTGGACGCCCGTCTGTCCTCTTTTATTTTATTTTCTTTTCTTTTCTTTTCATAGGTTTTAACCTTTAGTTCTTAGTTTAACCTTTAGTTTTTGGTTATAGTTGTGCTTGAGGTTCGGTTAGCTGTGGAGATCGAAGACATAGTCATTATGGCTGCAGAAGATAGACGTACGTTGGCTGACTACGCCATGCCTGGCGAAGTCAAAGTCAACCCGGCTATCTTCTTACCAACCATAAATGCACTGCGCCGAGCTCAAACCCGGCTCATTCAAATGATGCAAAGAAGCATCAATCTTCCATGGTTTTCCTTCGAAAACCTCATACACACGCATACACACATTTACGGAGATATGTGGTACGACTCGCATCCAAGAAGTCGGTGAGGATGTCATAAAGTTGAAACTTTTTCCGCTTTCCTTGAAGGGAGAGGCAAAAGAGTGGTACAACTCTCTCCCTGCTGAATCCATTACCACCTGGGCTGGACTCGAAAAAGAGTTCCTAAGCCAATATTTCCCACCTTCCAAGACAAACCCATTGCCTAAGAGAAATATTTAATTTTTATCGACGGAAAACGAGTCATTCTTTGAGGCATGGAAGAGATTCAAGGCTCTTCTTCAGTAAATGTCCCCACCATGGTGTGGACTTGCAGAGGCAAGTCAACACGTTTTTTCAAATGATTGACCGAGCTCACTAAGGGCATGGTCAATAGTTCTTCCAGTGGGGCATTTTAAGGAAAACACCTGAAGAGGGTGGGCATTATTCGAGGATATTGCCAAATACAATTATGCTCCTCTCGTATCAAGCTATTCAAGCACCACCTCCTCCTAGGATCGAGGAGGTGAACATGCGAGAATGAAATCGCCATCTTTGAAACAAAGATTGGCCACTCTTACCACGCCTCCAAAGCCGAGTTATCGACTCCCTCATTTCCGCAGAAACTCTCGTGTTCAGTATTGTGACAATTGTTTGTCAAACCGCCACATGGTTGGCCAATGTCAATTCATTTCCCATCGACCTATCAAGTCAATGATGTCCGTAATCATGGATGCGATAATCCAATCACATGCCGTATATGATGATATGGGGCACATCGCTCGTTTCGTCCCATGATTGGACGTAATGCGAGAGATCAATGCTTTTAATGGTCAACGAATCGTAGATTCAATAATCGCTTATCCGCCAAGGCAATCTCCAAAACCAAGGGTTCAATCGCCTTCAAGTTTCAATCCAAATTCTAATTTCAATCGAATCGAACTTCAATAAAACCCTGGTTTTCCTCGTAACCAAAATAATAATTTTTCCAATTCTAATCAGAGGTTCAATCCAAATTGGACAAACAATTCAAATCATTCGTTTCATAATAGTTCCAGCCAATCTTTCCCGCAGAGCTTTCAGAACTCTCAAGGCTCCTCGCACTTTAATGATCTTGAAGCTAAAGTGGACTCCTATAAGAAGGAGATAAAAGATGATTTCCAATCCTACCAGAAAGAGCAAAATAATAATTTCCAATTGTTGCTGAATACAATCAAGAATCTTGAGAGGCAGCAAGGGCAAAAGGTTGGTCAGATAACTCAAACTGATTTGAATTACGGCCAATGCACTGACCTGGTTCCCTCAATTCCTTACGGTAGAGAAGAGGCCAGTGCAATGAATTTAAGGTCTGGTACTCAACTGAGTGGTTCCCCTCACCAGGGAAACCACTAGCCCCTCCTTCCAGAGATAGGGCAGAAGGGGAAGCTGAGCACCTACACCTCCCCTCTGTTGCAAGAGAAAACTCAGGTGGCTGATCCCCTGAGAGGTGAAAGAGTTGAAAGTCCTCAGGTGGCTGAACCCCTGAGGAGTGAAGAATCAAGTGGAAGTCGGAGGGTGATCCTCGACTAATAGAAAGACCGAAAAGTTATAAGGTGGAAGGATTTGAAAGACAAAGTCATCACGCTTCCTCGAAGAAAGTCTTTTACGAGAGTGAATTGAAAAAGCTTCCTTTTCCACCAAGAAAGAGCAACATACCTTTGAGTGAAGATAAAAGTATGAAAAGGTGTCAATCTTCTTTTGAAAAATACTCGTAAATCTTCCATTATCTCGAGGTCTTGGTTGAGATGCCTAAGTATACCAAATTCATCAAGGATGTTGTCTCTTCCAAGAAGAAGTTATCGGACATGGAGAGGTTGGTTGGTGAAGATTGCTCAATGATCAATTATGAAGACCTACCAACCAAGAGGGGTGACCCTGGGAAATTTGTGCTTACATTACTAATGGGAGGCCTAGTCTTCCCAAACTCCTTATGTGACCTGGGTGCATCCATCAGCCTCATGCCAATGTCTGTTTGCAAACAGCTGGGTTTAATTGACCTTCTAGAACCCACTACCATGAATTTACAATTCGCTGATAGATCTTCTAAGAAAGCAGCGGGAATCTTAAAAGACGTACTAGTCCAAATTGATAGGTTTACCTTTCCCGTTGACTGGTACGTCTTAGACATTGAAAAGGATGAAAATGTCCCCCTGATTCTTGGAAGACCTTTTGTATCTACAGCTAGAGCCCTCATTGACTGCGATGGTGGGCGAGTGACGATACGAGTTGGTGATCAAGAAGTAAGCTATAATGTCTCTAGATCCATTCAAGTACCCTCTGGTCCTCCAACCGGCTTTTCCATTGAGGATTCGTCTGATGAATTCGATGATTTCATGGAAAAGCAAGTCATGGCTGTTACAACTGAATATGAGCGATTGGTTGATAATTTGAATAATCATGGTGTGGTGAGTCTAGAGCAGTTAGAAGCTGAATTCGAGGATGAGTTGTTGAGAGGAGAAGCTTTGGCAGTGGGACCGCTAAGTAAACTCAGCGATATTGAGTTGAAAAGTGGAGATCTTAAATCAAGTTTAGAAGACCCCCCTGCAGATTTAGTGTTGAAGCCGTTGACTAAACATCTTAAGCATGTGTTTTTAAGAGAAGGCGACAAGCTTCCTTTAATTATTTCTGCCAAACTGTCTCGACTAGAGGAGATGAAATTAATAAACATCTTGAAAAAGAATGAAAAAGCCTTTGGTTGGCAAGTAGGAGATATTAGAGGGATATCTCCGGACATCTGTATGCACAAGATCAAGACGAATGAGGGTGCAAAATGTGTTAGACAGCCTCAGAGAAGGCTCAACCCTCATATGCAAGAGGTGGTTAAGAAAGAAATCATTAAACTTCTGGACATGGGAATCATTTATGCCATCGCGGATAGTGAATGGGTTTCCCCGACTCAAGTAGTTCCCAAGAAAGGTGGAATTATGATTGAGAAGAATGATAAGGGAGAGGAAATAGCATTGAGACTTGTCACTGGTTACAGAGTCTGCATCGATTATCGAAAGCTCAATGAGGTCACAATGAAAGATCACTTTCCCCTTCCATTCATTGATCAGATGCTCGAGCGTCTGGCGGAACACGCATTCTACTGCTTCCTAGATGGATATTCGGGATACTTCCAAATACCCATAGATCCAGTTGACCAAGAAAAGACCACTTTTACCTGCCCTTATGGTACATTCGCTTACAGGCGAATGCCATTTGGTCTCTGCAATGCCCCAGCTACATTTCAGCGGTGTATGCTAGCTATCTTTGACGGGCTTGTAGAGAAGTGTATGGAGATTTTTATGGACGATTTTTCGGTTTTTGGTCAGTCTTTTGATGATTGCCTTGACAATCTTGATCAAGTGTTATCCAGATGTGTGGAAAAGAACTTAGTACTTAATTGGGAAAAATGCCATTTCATGGTAGACGAGGGAATAGTTCTTGGCCACAAAATCTCCGCCAAGGGTATAGAAGTTGACAGGGCAAAAGTGGAAGCTATTGAGAAAATGTGCTATCCTAAGAATGTGCGTGAAGTTAGAGGTTTTCTTGGACATGTCGGTTTCTACAGAAGATTCATTCAAGACTTCTCCAAGATAGCCAAGCCCCTGTCCACTTTACTAAAGGAAGACGTTGAGTTTAATTTTGATGAGAGCTGCAAGCAAGCGTTTGAGGAGCTTAAGGATTTTTTAATATCTGCTCCAATTCTTATTTCGCCCGACTGGAACCTACCGTTTGAGCTTATGTGCGACGCATCAAACTATGCTGTTGGTGCTGTTCTAGGGCCAAAGATCAAGGGGAAGTTCCAGCCTATCTATTACGCCAGTCACACATTGAACCCCTCTCAAGTTAACTATACTACCACCGAAAAGGAATTGTTGGCCGTAGTTTTTGCTATGGACAAGTTCCGTAGTTACTTGTTAGGTGCTCAAGTGATTGTGTGGATCGATCACGCCGCTTATGATATCGATGACTAAGAAAGATGCAAAACCGCGCCATCTTGCGTTGAATCTGACCCTACAAGAGTTTGACGTTCAAATTAAGGACAAAAATGGCGTTGAAAACGTAGTGGTGATCATCACTTTCTAGAATGTTAAGTGAGGAAAAGGATGATCCAGATGATATAGATCTTTACTTTCCTCTAGGAAACATTATGTTGATAGACGGTTGTCCTCCTGATGTTCCATGGTATTCGTCCATTATAAACTACCTTTATGCCCGTTATCTTGATCCAGAAATGTCTTATCAGGAGAAGAAAAAGTTCTTCTCTGATTTGAAATATTTCGTATGGGATGAACCTTATCTTTCAAGATCTGTAAAGACGGTTTGCTTAGAAGATGTGTTCCTGAGTCTGAGCAATGGGATATTATTGAGCAGTGCCACAGTGGACCCACTGGCGGCCATTTTGGCCCGTTGAAAACCGTTGCTAAGATCTTTCAATCCGGTTTCTATTGGCCTACGATTTTTAAGGATACAGAGGCTTTCTGTAAAGCTTGTGATAGGTTCCAACGAACCGGTACTCTGACAAGGCGTTCTGACATGCCTTTAAAACCCATCCTAGTATGCGAGGTCTTTGATATGTGGGGTATCGATTTTATGGGACCATTCCCATCATCTTGCGGTAATAAATACATCTTAGTCTGCGTAGACTATGTATCGAAATGGGTGGAGGCAATAGCCACTCCTCACAATGATCATAAAACGGTCATGAAATTTCTAAAGAAAAATATCTTCGTGAGGTTTGGATGTCCACGTGCCTTGATCAGTGATGAAGGGACGCATTTCTGCAACCGACCCCTAGAGAAAGTCCTTGAGAAGTATGGTGTCCGTCATAAGACAGGCACACCATATCATCCGATGACTAGTGGTCGGGTTGAGAGAAGCAACCAAAGTATCAAGAAAATCCTGGAGAAGACAGTCAACAGTCATAGAAAAGACTGGAGTTTGAAGTTGGATGATGTACTTTGGGCATACAGAACTGCCTATAAAACCCCTATGAGGACATCTCCATATCAAATGGTCTACGGGAAACTATGTCATCTGCCTGTCGAGTTAGAGCACAGAGCTTATTGGGCTACAAAGTTTCTGAACTTTGATTCCCAATCTTGTGGAAAACATCGACTACAACAGTTACATGAGCTAGACGAATTCAGACTCCAGGCCTATGAAAGTGCCAGGATTAGTAAAGATAAGATGAAACTACTCCACGATGCTAAGATTAAAAAGAGAGAATTTCGAGTCGGAGAACAAGTTCTTCTATACAATTCTAGGCTACATTTGTTTCCTGGAAAGTTGAGGACACGTTGGTCCGGTCCCTTTGACATTCTCCAAATTATTCCTGGAGGCGTTCTAGAACTACGGGGTTATGGTGACCAACCGTTTCGAGTGAATGGTCAAAGGTGCAAGCACTATATTGGTGAACCTAAGGAGAAACCTTTGACTGTCCGTTGCCTCGATATCCTCGGGTGTGGTGCTACGGAAGTCGAAGAATTCGATGAGTTTTCACCCGTCCTGTTTTCAGAAGATGGCGGTAGTGGTCAAACTGAAGAAGTTCTAGCTGGTAGTTGGGACATGGAAGAACTTGAGAGGGAGCGTCGTTTGAAGCGTCATCAGAAGGCTCAGAGAATGCAAAAGTCAACCATGGGGAAGTTTAAGCGTGTTTGGAAAGCTATTAAAAGTTTGACCCCATGTGTTAGATGCTGTTTCTGCAGCCACACTACTGATCGAAGCCTACACGAGGTAGTGGCTGGCAGAAAAGTTAAATGGCCTGATCCAGGCTGAGCTTCAAGAGTGTCGAGCTAACGACATTAACCAAAAGCGCCACTAGGAGGCATCCTAGATATCCCTTATTATATTAGGACTCTCTTTTATGTTATTTCTTTTCTTTGATTTATTTGTTCCGTTTAAGTCTAATTAGGGTAATTGTGGACTCTGCCTTGTCGGTTGATTCGATTTCACCTTATCCTTCTCTTTATCTCTATTTTGCCATGTTATATTCCCCCTTTGTTCCCCGAGATCTTGTCTTGTTTTTCAAGTGTGCGGGGTATTTGCGATAGCAATTGTGAGCTTCGGATGATATCGCTTTTTCGGGTGGATGGTCCACGATCTGCGATTTCCTCAGGCATTCCTGGATCTGATGACGATCACTTCCAGACTTGCCACCTTCGAATTACAATCAGCTAAGTTCTTTATCTTTTTTTTAGTTCTGCACAACATGAGGACATGTTGATCTTTAAGTGTGGGGGAGGGGAATGGTTTGGTGTATCTACATATCATTTGCTTGATTTATTATGTTTCTATGCAAAAATGAGCTAGAATTTTCAAAAAATTTCGACATTTTTGTTTTTTGTTTTGTCCCGAGTAGGCAATTCAATTCTATGTTCATTATTTTTATAGTCATCCAAGCTATATATCATATGTTTAGTAGGTTAGTTGTTTCACCTGATCTATTTTTCACGAGCCATAGTGAATGATGAGCTAATATATACAGTTATACCCCTTTTGGATTAGTGATTACTGATTTTTCTTATAAGTCATGTGCTTAGTGCTACGTATATATCTTGAGATTTATGATAGTTTGTATTTAGATCCGAAGTATGTTATACTGTGAATATCTAAGGTTTGAATGTGATAAGTAACACGTAACTTATTGTCAAATGAAAAAGTTGAATTCTAAATGTATTAATTGGGTGTGTCGAAAGCTAGTCGATGATTTGAGTGCGATAGGGTATACCACGTATGTCCTATACCACTATGATGACTAAAAGCTCACGACATTCGGAAGAAGCTGCCTTATGATTGGAGTAAGGTAGGGTATATCTCGAATATCCTATTCTGCTATGACAGGGCAAGAGCTCATTCTGATGTGTGTTTATAAGTGAACAAGTTAAATCAACTAAGAATTGTTATGAAATGAATAAGAGACTAAGTTATCGTCTATCTTATCCCCAGTAGAAACTGACAGATATGCTGTAGGGATTATCCTCTGAGTATTTCAGAAAGGCCCTAGATATATTCGATCATATTCTTCGGGATATATCACGTTTGTAGGGTACATCTTATGAGTGTCATTTATTGCTAGTCTATGAGGGGGTATTAGCTAGTTTTGCGTTGAGTTTCTCAAGTTTGGATTTAGTGGAAGTTTTCTATGGCCTTGCACACACACCGGGGTGAACCTCTAAGTTATTGAATATGTGTTATATGTGTTGAGGTGTCTATATTCTTTCCGAGCCTTTCTTTTGTTTTGCTTTGCTCGGGACGAGCAAAAGATAAGTGTGGGGGAGTTGTTAAGGGTGATTTTGTACGTTTTATAACGATATATTTTACGATGATTTTCCCCATATTTATATTATTTGCATAAGAATTGGCCTTTATATTGAAATATTAAGCAAGTGATGTTTTTAAGGGTCTAGTTGCAAAAGTGATTAAATTATGTGTTTACTTGGTGGTTTTATGATTATTTGGATGATGTTACACTTTGCAATGGTTTTGATGTTTGTAGATATGCATATTTCAAGCTGAAAAGGGGATCAAAAGATGATACGAGTCGGATTTATTCGACATATAAGAGATAAGGAAGTGTTATATGAAGAAGAGAAGAGATAGAGATGAGAAGAATGAGATAAAGATGAAGATATCTAGTCCGGACATACCGGACGAGCGTCCATGTCCCGTCCAAAGAGTGGACGGGCGTCCATAAAAGTAAATCAAGGCGTCGAGAGGAGATTTTCAAGATGAGAGAGTTTAGACGCTACTCGCACCAGCGTTCATGCTCCGTTCAGAGAGGTTGGACGAGCGTCCAGGAAGGCCGGACGGGCGTCCGCGGCCGACTTTGCTGGAACCGACTTATTTCTCTATATATAGTCGCGTTTTCTCATACAATATCATCATATATTCGAACCCTAAACCCTAGGGGCGGCTCAGGCTGCGTTTTTCCTTAGTTTTCCTTCAGTTTTATGCACTCAAATCCTAGATTAAATTAGTTAATTTTATGTTCTTTTCTTCAACAATTCAAGCAACTCGAGTGATGTTTAGAGGCTAAGGCTTCCTTGAACAAGCATTGTGAAGCCATCCATCAACATATTGATTTCGTTTCCGGATTATCTTGTGAGTATTTTATTCAAGTTGTATCTTTATTATCGTTTATCATTGTTTATTGCAATTATATCGATAGATCGTTGCATGATAGATTGATTGTTTGATCTGGATGAAAATCTTGTTAAACCCTAGAATCAACATAATAAAGATTAGATTTTTAACCTATAAAATAACGAGAGTTAATTAGGTTGAATTTCTAGATAACTAGATTGAGAAATCTTACACCTTTGCTTTGAAAGTAATAATCTTTAAAATCGAGAGATAGAAGATTAAGAAACGAACTTTTCTAAGAAATAAGGAGTTCATGCCTTGGTTAGGTGAATCACAACTTGGTTAAAGATCACAAGATAACCTGAATTGGAATTGAATGTTGTAGGATAGGTGGATCAATTGCTTGTTCGTTCGTACGTTATTGATTAAAAACTCCTTGAATTCGAAGTGTTTAGCTTAGTTAGTCTTTTATTGCATATTAGGTTAAGTTTAGTTTAAATTGGTTCGCAATTATCCTTCCTGGCTTTGGACTGACAATCCTCTGTCCAGTTTATTTTATGGTTCTTAGTTTTGTTTTAGTAGTGTTGAGAGATTTTTGCATCATTTAAACAAAAGAAAATTTATAAACCCTAACTTAGATGCAAAGCTAACTCTAACCGGCCAAACACCGGGTAGTTGATAGTATAGCGAGATAAGTAAGGGGTCGATCCACGAGGAATTGGGCACATTGAAATCTAATTTCATTAACTCTCTCAATTGTTACTACTAATTATTACTAAACCTAAACTAAAGCGGAAAATAATGCGACAGAGGATTTTTAGTCCAAAGCCGTGAAACACATAATTAAGAACAAACAAATAAGAACAACACGAAGATAAAAAAAATTCTCCAAAAGCTAAGGAAAACATAAAACGACCTAAACTAAGGAAACATGAAATCAAACAACGTTACAAACCATGTAATTTCAATCCTACCTCATCTCATGATTTTAATTCGAATTGTGGTTTCACCTTACGAAGGTATGAATCCTACTTTAGTAATTAAGCCTATCAATCTCATCATCTTTCGATCTATAGAGATTAACGATACAAAACAAGGTGTAAGATCTTTCAATCTAATAACCTAGATAATCAACCTATCAACTTTCGTTATGTCAAGGTTAAAAATCACATCTTTTCTATGGTGATCTAGCCTAACAACGATTCTCATCACGTTAGACAACAGTTAGCAACCAATCTTTCGATCTAGTCACACAATAGCATGATAATTGCATAGAAAAGATACAAAACGAATCATAAATCATGAAGATAAAACAGGGACTGAATTAATTGCAGAACAAACTCACAGGGTTTGATACAATAGTTTGAGCTCCATGAATCAACAAGCAAAACAAAGGAAAGAAGCCTAATCTAACCCCGGATCACCCGAGCATAAGGCTCGGGTGACCGGCCTTGAAAGCTCCCAGAAAAGACTGCGGCTGCTCTGAGTGTTTTCTGATGTAAAATGTCGAATAATTAATAATGAATGGGTTTGGGATCTGCTGGTATTTATAGAAAATTAGATGCGAGACTTTACGAGCGCCGGTTTCATGCACAGAACGCTGTTCTATGTTGTGGAACGCCGATTCCATTTCGAACTCCGATTCTACAAGCTTTTGAGCTCTCGATTGCTTTTACCACAGACGCCATTCTATATTGAACGCCGATTCCATGCTTGAACGCTGTTTAGTTACGCCTATTCTGAAATGAACGGATTTGATCATTGTCCTTATCTCTTAACAACCCATCCTTATCCTTTTGCAACAAACCTTATCTTCTTGGATATTCTAGATTATTCATGACTTGCCCTCCAAGAATTATCCTTGACACTTGTCACTCCAATCTTTAAACACTTGTAGGCTCCTAATTAATCATGGAATAATAGCAAAATGTAATATAATTCCAAAATGAAATAAAATCATCATTTAAGCACTAAATTTGATACATTTTGAAATTAACTCATTAACAATATCATTTGCTCAATATTTCAATATGAAGCTCGATTTCTATGAAAAACATAAGAATATGGGGAAAATTGATATAAAATATATCGTTAAAAATCGTATAATTTGACCGAGAACAACTCCCCCACACTTAGCTTTTTGCTCGTCCCGAGCAAAACAATACATAAGCATCGCTCGAGACAAATAAACATCTTAGCAAATATAAAACATATTCAATACTTTAGAGGTTCACCCAAGTGTGTGTGTGCATAGCCATAATAAATTTCCGCCCAATCCACACTTGAAATTGATTCAAGCAAAACTAGCTAATACCCCCTCGTAGACTAGCAATAAATGACACTCATAAGATGCACCCTACAAATGTGACATATCCCGAAAAGAATGATAGATTGAATCTAGGACCTTTCTGAAATACTCAGAGGATAATCCCTACAACATATCTATCGCTTTATCTTGGGGATAAGATATCATAAAACCGAGTCTTATATTCAATTCATACCAATATCTTAGTTGATTTAACTTATTCACTTAAACACACATTAGAATGAGCTGTTGCCCTTATAGCAGAATAGGACATTTCGAGATAATACCCTACCTTACTCCAATCATAAGGCAGCTCTTTCTAGCTGTCGTGAGCTTTTAGTCATCATGGTGGAATAGGACATTTCGAGATAATCCCTATCGCACTCAAATCATCGACTAGCTTTCACACACACAATTAATTCAATTAAATCAACTTCTTATTTGACATTAGCTACACTTACTTATCACATTCAAACTTAAGATATTCACAATATGACATACTTGGATCTAGATACAAACTATCATAATTATCACGATATATACGTAGCACTAAGCACATGACTTATAAGAAAATCAAAAATCACTAATCCAAGCGGGTATAACTTTATAAAAGCTCATCATCTACTATGGCACGTGAAAAATAGGTTGGGTGAAACATCTAAATTACTAAATATGTAGTATAAAGCATCAATGATATAAACTCAAACAAAGACATGCATTTGTTCATTCGGGACAAAAACAAAAATTTTGAAAAATTTAGCATTTTTCATAGAAATATGACTAATATGGCAAAAGAGTGAAGATACTAATCCCTTCCCCCACACTTATATTGCAACTTGTCCTCAAGTTGTACAGAAATAAAAAGTTTAGGAACTTAGCTGATTGTATTTCCAAGCTGGCAATTCTGGAAAGAACCCCTGAAGAACCAAAATTGCTTGACTATCCTTGGAAATGTGGAGCATCACAGATCCAAGTAAGCTTGAATAGATCAAGACTTGTGGAGCATCACAGAATACTGACATCGACGTGAAAGCGCACAACAACTATCAAAAAAGTGTCCTGCATACTTGATCGAGTGCAAAAAGTCTACGGGAAAAAGAATTATACATTGAAAACACAAGGAGAATAAATCATAGAGATGTTTGATTAGTCTCGAGATAAGGATGGAACATATACATGGACATTGCAAAATAGTAGGCTAGGTGCAACTACATTACAATGCAAACTACATGATATGTAATCCAAATAAAAGAAAATAAGCAGGCTCAGTGGCGGGTTGTGAAGACAACCCTACGGTGACTACGGCCCTTAAAGAAAAGAAAACAATGCAACTAGATGACATGCAACTAAATGAGATGCACAAATAAAAGAAAACAAAAGAAAGAGAACTAGCCCACTCATTTGCAACATGACATGTATAAAATAAACGTCTACCAAATAATGACAGGTTACGATAAGCGGCGAGTCTTTGTCCATTACAATGCGATGTAAACGCGCCTTAAGACTCATCAAAAGTGATAGCATTATGGAAAACCAACAGTTAGCTATACTAAACAGATATAACTCATAAGACGCGATGGTAGCATACGGAAAACCGACAGTAGCTACCCATATGAGTTACAAAAACAACAAGAAAGCACATAAGTCTCAAAGCTCACAAGATTCATCACAGCGGTGTGTAGCATACGAAACCGACATTAGCTACTAACTAACAATAAGACCAGTTATAGCTTACGAGAACCGACCAGATCACTATAACTTGCATAGATGAATCAAGTATATGAGATAAGATCAATTATTTAACATGGATTAAGTAGATGGGGAGATAAACATGCAAGTTCGGGACATCTACGTAAAAATAAAAAAACCACGAAGCTAGTATAAAGTATCCATGTCAAACAAAAGCATTAAAAAATCGAGATCAAGGAAAATTGAACACTGGACAAAGATTCCTCGGGTGAGCGGGCGTTCATATTATCAGGCGGGCGTTCACGACATCGAACGTCGTTCTCTGCGCAGTATAAAACCGGCGGGCGTTCACTTACATTGAACGCTCGTCCAATACCGATATGCAATGAGACATGCGGGAAAATAACAAAGAAACCCCAAGAACTCATAGACTCAAAACACAAAGATAGACCACAGCCTTTACAAATTATCGCACAGAGGGTTAGATTAGAAAACATATAATTCACGTTTCATAAATTGAGTAAAAAACTTTTTGCACATTCTTAACCCAACGGTTATCGAAACACGGCAAAAATAAAAACTCTCAATTCAATTAACGCTACTTTTATTGAAAGAAAAATAAATCGTAACAAAATAAAAGAATTAACTCAAGTAGATCCAACAGAACACCGATTCCCCGGCAACGGCGCCACTTTTGTTGAGAGGATTTTGCATCATTTAAACAAAAGAAAATTTATAAACCCTAACTTAGATGCAAAGCTAACTCCTAACCGGCCAAACACCGGGTAGTTGATAGTATAGCGAGATAAGTAAGGGGTCGATCCACAGGGAATTGGGCTGTTGAAATCTAATTTCATTAACTCTCTCAATTGTTACTACTAATTATTACTAAACCTAAACTAAAGCGGAAAATAAATCGGATGGAGGATTTTTAGTCCAAAGCCGTGAAACACATAATTAAGAACAAACAAATAAGAACAACACAGAAGATAAAAGCAGTCCTAAAGCTAAGGAAAACATAAAAGCGACCTAAACTAAGGAAACATGAAATCAAACAACGTTACAAACCATGTAATTTCAATCCTACCTCATCTCATGATTTTAACTTTCGAATTGTGGTTTCACCTTACGAAGGTATGAATCCTACTTTCGTAGTAATTAGCCTATCAATCTCATCATCTTTCGATCTATAGAGATTAACGCATACAAAACAAGGTGTAAGATCTTTCAATCTAATAACCTAGATAATCAACCTATCAACTTTACGTTATGTCAAGGTTAAAAATCACATCTTTTCTATGGTGATCTAGCCTAACAACGATTCTCATCACGTTAGACAACGATTTAGCAACCAATATTTCGATCTAGTCACACAATAGCATGATAATTGCATAGAAAAGATACAAAACGAATCATAAATCATGAAGATAAAGCAGGATCGAATTAATTGCGTAACAAACTCACGGGGTTTGATACAATAGTTTGAGCTCCATGAATCAACAAGCAAAACAAAGGAAAGAAGCCTAATCTAACCCCGGATCACCCGAGCATAAGGCTAGGGTGACCGCCTAACTCCCTCCTAAAAAAGATTGCGGCTGCTCTGAGTGTTTTCTGATGTAAAATGTCGAATAATTAATAATGAATGGGTTTGGGATCTGCTGGTATTTATAGAAAATTAGATGCAGACTTTCTGAACGCTGGTTTCATGCCTGGAACGGTGGTTCTATGTTGTGGAACGCCAGTTCCATTTCTGAACTCCAGTTCTACAAGCTTTTGAGCTCTCGGTATTGCTTTCACCCTGGAGCGCTTGATTCTATATTGGAGCGCCATTCCATGCTTGAAACGCCGGTTACTCTATTCTGAAATGAACGGATTTGATCATTGTCCTTATCTCTTAACAACCCATCCTTATCCTTTTGCAACAAACCTTATCTTCTTGGATATTCTAGATTATTCATGACTTGCCCTCCAAGATCTTATCCTTGACACTTGTCACTCCAATCTTTAAACACTTGTAGGCTCCTAATTAATCATGGAATAATAGCAAAATGTAATATAATTCCAAAATGAAATAAAATCATCATTTAAGCACTAAATTTGATACATTTTGAAATTAACTCATTAACAATATCATTTGCTCAATATTTCAATATGAAGCTCGATTTCTATGAAAAACATAAGAATATGGGGAAAATTGATATAAAATATATCGTTAAAAATCGTATAATTTGACCGAGAACAAGTAGTAGCAAAGTAGAAGATGTAATAAACTAGATTAAACAACCTCGATTCCCTGAGATCGACTCCGGTATCAACCTCTTTACTACGATCCTTGCACTTGAGGTATATCGGATTATAAATTTATTACTTGTTGTTTTCCATTGATAAAATCCGAGACAGTTACGTCATCACTCAAGGACACTACGCATGGCGTTCATCAGCCAGAAGATATACTTTCTAACTAACAGTGATTAGCACCGATTAGCTCCGGGGTCTCCTCGGAATGCGTATACGTTCGATGAATTTCCTCCACTACCCTTTAGCCTTTTGAGCCAGTAGCGTTATTCACCTTTTATGAACGTATCACATCGCCGATATGAAATAGTGCCTAACCGAGAATATGTGATGTTTTATCTTTTACTACATTTATGTAATTATTATTGTGTATTAACTAGCCACCTAAGTGTTTTCAAGTAACCTCCCTCACATACACTACTCTATTTCCTAGACCACTAGACACGGACAAGGCTAGCAATTACAGTAACCCTCTCTAAGATCTAAGAGAATTCCACATACATTGATGAATACTATATCATCAAAGCACAAGCCCTTGCATGCCTTTCCGACGGTCCCGGACTTCAACTCCCTTTAAGAGTACGTCCGGTGCCGGAACCAAACATATAAGAAACTCAATCGAGGCTTGTTCATTTTCATTTAGTAATATTAGATCAAGAAATAACATTTAAACTGGACTCGTAGCTTAAAACAACATTTACCCAAAACTGGGCTGAATGCGTCCGCATTGCACCTGAAAAGCCCTAAACATGATTTTCTGCAACTTAACGATTTCTAACCCAAATCAAACATGTTTAACATCAACTATCCGAAAGAAACAACAGTAAAAACCTGATTTAAACATAACTAAACATCACGTAGCATCCAATATTTTAACTACAACATAAAACATGATTCCTTGCTACAACTAACACTCAACCTAAACATTGTAAAACCATAAATATTCGTTAAGAAGAGCCTCTTACCTTAATTGCAAACAATCTTCAAAGAAAAAGCATGAAGTGATCTGCTACAACTCTTGATCCTCAAACCCAAAACCTATTTGATCAACAAGAAATCCTAAAATCATATTTCCCTTAAAAAAACCGAACTGAAAAAGTGTTTAGAACTGAAGATTACCTGGATTAATTGCTGTAAAACTATTTTTAGAATGATCCACGCTCCAAGACGATCGTTTTGACTACTCATGGATGCGAAACAGAGCTACGGATTAAAAGATATGAATTTTTGAAGAATCAAACCTGACGGTTACCAAAAACTAGGGCTAAACCGAAAACTTACGAAATAGGGATATTTTATTTTCCAAAGTTGTGTCTCATCGCGGTGATCACTTTTCTCTCCTGCGGCATCTTGAAATGATGAACGGATTGGCCGCACGGTTGAAGATTACATTCTGTCTTTTCCAAAACCTCCGCGCGTTGTTGCCGTCGTTCCTCTTTTTTTTTTTCCAGAAATTTTCTGTGAATCAAAGGAGAAGATTATTGGGATTGATTTCCTTAAATACTTGATTAATCCCTTTTATTAATTAATTTCCTTTTAATTAATAATTTTCCTTAAATACCAATTATTATTATCCTTATAATAAGCAGATCCACTATATTTCTCATAACATCTTAAAAAATGTCCTTTTTAATTATATATATCGGGATACATAATAACTAGGTCGGCGTGACAACACCCAATTACTATTTTACCCTTTGATGAAAATTCGGGATGTTACATTCCTCCCCCCCTTAAGAGGGGTTTCGTCCTCGAAACTCGAATGTAACTGGGGTGTACTTGAATTCTGGACTTCTCAAAACGTTTCGTCTTCTAACTCTTACAGGCTTCTTCTTCCATATTCCCAACTCTTCTACCTGTCTTGAGACATCTCGAGGTTGCGACGATCCACTTCAATCTTCTTGTTGGCTCGCTGTATCAACTTTGGTCTCGAAATTTGTCATCTTTGTTTCACCTCAACCTTGAAAACTGGAGATCTTCGCTTTTCTCCATGGAGAGTTTCAAATGTTGACATCTGGATGTTGTCGTGGTAACTATTGTTGTATGCAGCTCTTCTACGTATATCTTCATGAAAGATCATCAGTGGTACTGTTCCAACTCTCTATGCATCTTGGTTGCTCTGGATGAACACAAGTGCTATCTTGTGGCTTCATTCTTCTCTTTGACACAAACTTGTTGTAGAACCACAATGATCCCAACTAAAGGACTTCTGAGTCTCATTGGGATAGAGAACATGCATTTGCCATACTTTCTCTCAGACGATCTGATCCAATCCTTATCACAATAAAGGTTAGCTTGGAAAAACAAACAGAGTTTGAAGGTGACAGGTTGAGCACCATGAAGACTAAACCATTTAGAAATCAAAAGAGGGCAGAATCTCAACATGCCGGAGCTTTAGAGACAAAATGAGTACACCAAAAGGTCTCAGAATGAAATAAAAGGGAACTTGTCAAGGAAAAATCAAAGTCTGCATTATTCAAACAAAGGTTATTTCAAAATTGAAAAGGAGATAGAGTTTTCCTCATTACAATGTAAGGGAAAAATCAAAAGTTTGAAAAGAAAATGTGATAAACGAGCTTTTAAGTGAAGGGGAAGAGACACTTAAGAATTTTTGGATAAAGTTAGGCTTCATAGAATTAACTCAAACTTTCAAATGAAGTGTGAAAGATCAGTGATGATCCAATTCAAAGTTTCAAGGTTGCACCACTCGAGAGGAATAGCACACTGCCGAGGAATAAGAGCTCAAGGTTATCCCTCGTGTGGGAAAGAAAAGGTTAAAAGAAAATAGACACTTCAACTGGTGTAACAAAATTGTAATAGAATTTCAAAATAGAATATGGAATATCAAAAGTGTGTCTGGCAGTTAATGGCTCTAAATGGGCCAAAAGAGATTTAAAACTAAAAAGGTACAAGGTGCATTAATCTGAATTGTAGAACAAAAGTTTAGGAATTCAGAAGTTGATTGGCTAAATAGGTTCGGAAGGCACCTTGGCAAAGACTACCTTCAGAAACCGATTTGCATAAATTGCAAGAAGGTTAAAGATGGTAACTGAAGATGGATGTCAAGGTAGGATTAAAGATCCAATTGGTAAGATGAGATGCATACATTGAAAGAACAAGTAGCATTAGATGGAAAGATTACAAAATCAACACTACCCTTAGGAGGGAAGCTGAGAATAAACACAAGTAAAAAGAATGTTCTGACATTAAAAGGTACATTCAAATTTGTACTTGAAAAGAAGAATGGGGGTGCAACAATGCAGAGTTAGAGGGAACTTGTTCCTTGATTTGACAAGTAAGGAAAGATGGATTTGTTCATAAGAAAGGCTTATGGAGATATGTTTCTTAGGTAATTCATTACAACAAGTGAAGAGAATTTGTTGAGCTTAAAGATCTCAAGTGAGGGATTACATGAGAAAATTACCAGAAAATATATAATTACAAAAGGCACAAAAAGGGGTTGAACATCAAACATGGCATGCTCGAGGATAGATCTTGGTTCTTGTTTATAACTGCAAAAGAAACAACAATTTAACCTTAAAAACATTCTACCATGAGGCATATCCTAGGGAAAGATCGCTTCAGAAACCTTCTAAGACATAACACCCGTAACTTGCTACACTATTAGCCCAAACCTCGGTCAAAAGGTGCGGATCCCTTTTAGGTGGCTGTGTACGATATTTACATCCAGACCTGTCGTTATCGACTTGTGTAGCCCAAAAGAAAAGGAGTTTGAGCATAATCAAAAGAGAAAATATTTAGATACTGGAGTTTCCCCAGGTGATATAAAAATAGTGGAATTTTTTAATGAGATAAAGTCGGTCAAAAACAGTTATTTCTGAAGATTGCACAAGCTGTCAGAATTTCCAGATTAATAAACACTGAGTTGATTTACAAATCGAGATCAAACGACAAAGAATCTGAACTTAATTCCAAAAGGAAAGTTGTAGATTAAAGTTTTTTCTGAAACATATCAAAAATTTAGGTCATTTGAGGGTATTTAACCTGTTCAAAACAGAAGAATAAGTGAAGGTGCCGCTGCAGATTTTCTGGACAGAGTGTCCGGTATAAACATGAATTTTCTGAACAATCCATAAAGATTATTGAATCAATGTAAAAAGATAAATTGTAGATAAGACATCGTTCTATATTGTGGAAAATTTCCAGAATTTTTTGAGTACGGTAAGTGGTTTAACCTGAGAGGACAACACGGAAACAAAAGCATTCACTCATGTTGGATAAAGGCAAATACGAGGATGATGAAAACTATGTGCCAAAGTATGAGACCTTTAACACTAATAGTCGAAACGAGTAAGAAGTACTTGGAAATGGTAAAATTTGTATATGGAGTTCGTGTGGAACCCATCTCGAGCAAAGCAAGGCCAAAGAATTTTGGTAAACATAAACCAAGCGATAGCGAAAAGAGAAAAAAAGGATTTTTGGTAAACATAATTTTTTTTTTTGTTAAATCAAGCATTTGACACGATGAAAACATCTTTAAAAAAATAAGGCACATAAAAAAATGTATACACTTGGAGAACAAAACTTCGTAACAAGGGACTTTTATCGAGTTTCAGAAGTTTCAAATGGAGGATTTAACCAGAGCATGGGTTACAATTAGTATGAATGGAGAAACAATTGAAATTGGGATAACCAACTAGGAAACTAGATGATTATATAAAAGAACCTTATTCATGAAGACATAAGATTGGAAAATCACCACGCAATCGTTTCTTGCCATCGAGGAGCACTATAACGACAACACCTCGTCTCTACATACCAAACTTCTTATCCTGGGTAACAACTAGCTTAAGAATCAGATAAATCAAAGTATTCCCATCTCCCATAACCTACCACACCATAAATTACAGGGTGGAAGAAAGACATCTATCCTTCCTTGACCAGAGGACCTTAATGGTTTTGAGAAATTCGGGTGCATACATAATCCATGAAATAATTGATTTGAACCAAACAAACTGAAAGGATTTTGAACACGAGGCAAAGAGAAAATCTATGAGTATATAAGTTTTACATATGATGCTCAAAAATCAAAATTTTTGGGAAGCCATAGGTCGGTCAAAATAATTCTTTTCATCTATTGCTATAAGCTTTCAAAAATTTTCAGGACTTCATCAACTGTCGTGTATTGCAGATTGTGCTCAGACCAAAACGAATTTACACTTGGTTCCAAAACAAAAATTATAGTGCAGGATGTTTTCTACAACATATCAAAAATCCAAGTCATTTAGAAGTGTTCAGCTTATTCAAAACAGAATGATAAGTAAGAGTACCGCTGCAGAATTTTCTGAACAGAGTACCCCTCCTTGTTAAACAATTTGTGAAAAATCCATATTAAAAACTAAATTGACGTAAAGAGAGAAATTGTAGAGAAGACAATTTTCTAAGTGTCTGAAAATTTACAGAATTCTTGGAACAAAAAAAAGATAAAACATGACATGTAGAAACGTGAACAAAATCGTTTACTCGTTTTGCATAACACCAAGTTACAAGGAAGTGATTTGAACCAAATGTATCATTACGAAAGCATTAAAACCTCCAAAAGAAGGAACACGAGAGAAATATTCGACGATTCCAAAAGGAAAGAGGGATTCTACTAAGGATTCTTGAAAAGAACAAAACTTGAGAGGATCACATAAGAGACGTGAGCTTAAAACTCAACTTTGACTTTCGCTGGGAGACTTTTCATTTGATCCTAGTGCAACTTAACCACGGTCTAAGGATTCCCAACCTACGAGGTTTACCACCAAGATCAAGAGAGATCGAAATGGTTCAAAAGGTCTAAAGAAGTCTTATCACATAGGGGAGAAGCCTAGGAAATAAAGGACGCTTCGCTCTGATACCATCTGTAACGCCCCGCTCCCAGATACCGAGCCCTTATCCGGAAGAAAAACGTTCGGCGCGTATAGCATAAAATAAATCTAATATTATACGCAAGCCTCTACGTCGTCATATCAAATAAAAGCAAACGGAAGCTAAAAAGACTCGGGTAAAAATATACATGCTACTAAGAATAGATACAATCATTCTAAAGATGGAAATAATTCACTTACAACAACGATTCTCCAAAGATTACAAAGTACGGTGTCTTGAAAGCACAGCTTGTCTACAAAGTCTAGAATTAAAAGTAAAACAAAGCATCGTCGAAAGTCATCCTCGTAGTCCCCAACAAACTCGTGGTCAGCCTGTTCGTCTTCTCACCCCACAATGCATACAATAGAAAATGCAAAGAAGGTAAGTACAAAGTACTTAGTAAAAGTGAGAAGCTAATGAATAACTAAGTTCCACAACAAAAGGTTCCTTTTATTATTATAATGTTATCTTTATGAGAGATCGACTCAATCTTGGGTTCACTCCATGTCCATCAACATGTCATGACTATACGTTTCTAGCTTAACTTATCTTGGTTACATCATCACTCAAGGACACTATGTATGGCGTTCCTCAGCCTGAAGATATACTTGCTAACTAACGGTGATAAGCACCGATTAGCTCCGGGATCTCCCCGGTACCTTTTGAGCCAGTAGCGTTGTTCACCTTTTATGAACGTATCACATCGCCAATATGAAATAGTGCATACCGAGAATAGGTGACGTTTTATCTTTTACTACATTTATGTAATTATTATTGTGTATTAACTAGCCACCTAAGTGTTTTTAAGTAACCTCCCTCACATACACTACTCTCTTTCCTAGACAACTAGACACGGACAAGGCCTAGCAATTACACAGACATTGATGAATACTATTTCATCAAAGGACAAGCCCTTTCATACCTTTCCGACGGTCCCGGACTTCAACTCCCTTTAAGAGTACGTCCGGTGCCGGAACCAAATGCATCAGAAACTCAATCGAGGCTTGTTCAATTTCATTTAGTATTATTAGATCAAGAAATAACATTTAAACTGGACTCATAGCTTAAAACAACATTTACCCAAAACTGGGTTGAATGCGTGGCATTGCACCTGAAAAGCCCTAAACATGATTTTCTGCAACTTAACGATTTCTAACCCAAATCAAACATGTTTAACATCAACTATCACAAAGAAACGGCAGCAAAAACCTGATTAAAACATAACTAAACATCACGTAGCATTCAACATTTTAACTACAACATAAAACATGATCCTTGCTACAACTAACACTCAACCTAAACATTGTAAAACCATAATTATTCGTTAGGAAGAGCCTCTTACCTTAATTGCAAAAAATCTTCAAATAAAAATGCCAAGTAGATCAAGCTACAACTCCCGATCCTCAAACCAAAAACCTATTTGATCAACAAGAAATCCTAAAATCCTATTTCCCTTCAAAAACCGAACTGAAAAAGTGTATAGAACTGAAGATTACCTGGATTACTTGCTGTGAAACTATTTTTAGAATGATCTACGCTCCAAGACGTTCGTTTTGACTACTCATGCCTGCGAAACAGAGCTACAGATTAAAAGATATGAATTTTTGAAGAATCAAACCCGACGGTTACCAAAAACTAGGGCTAAACCGAAAACTTACGAAATAGGGATATTTTATTTTCCAAATTTGTGCCTCGTCGCGGTGATCACTTTTCTCTCCTGTGGCATCTTGAAACGATGAACGGATTGGCCGCACGGTTGAAGATTACATTCTGCCGTTTCCAAAACCTCCATGCGTTGTTGCCGTCGTTCCTCTTCTTTTTTTTCAGAATTTTTCCGTGAATCAAAGGAGAAGATTATTGGGATTAATTTCCTTAAATACTTGATTAATCTCTTTTATTAATTAATTTCCTTTTAATTAATAATTTTCCTTAAATACCAATTATTATTATCCTTATAATAAGTAGTCCCTATATTTCTCGTAACAATCTAAAAAAAAGTCCTTTTTAATTAGGTATATCGGGAAACATAATAACTAGGTCGGCGTGACAACACCCAATTACTATTTTACCCTTTGATGAAAATTCGGGATATTACACGCGCACCAAAGTGGAACAGAAACAGGCAGAACACTGCTGCAGTTTTAGCGCATGCCAAAACTGAAGCAGAATGTTGTTAAGGTTTTGCTTGTGATTCGACGCGTGCCAAAGAGCTTCAACACGCGCCAAACACCATGTTTGGCCTTTTTTTATTAGTGTTTTAAGCTCTGGTTTGAGTTTTGATTGTTAATCCTTGATCAAATAACCTTAAATAAACATGACAAAGCCATGATTAATCTTTTGCCGCGTTTAGTCATGGTACCGAATGGATTATTCCTAAGAGTTGAAGTTCGAGACCGTCAGAAGAGCGTGAATGGTCTTGTGCTTTGATGAAGTAGAAGTGTAAGTGAGTCTTTCCTTTGAAAACACTTAGGTGGGTAATTAATGGTTAATAACATACATACTTGCGTAGTTAAAATCATAAACATCAATGAATCTTGGCAAGGCACAAGTCAATATTGCGATGTGTGTCGTGGTCAGATAAAGTGAATAACTCCGCAGGTTCCTAAGACCCTAGTGTGGAGGGACTTCGCCGAACACACACATTATCGGGACTAGCCCGTGGCTATTAGTGTATGTGTCGCTAATATGGTGCAGCCAGATGTTTTTGGGTAGCAGCACCATGCGTAGTACCCTTGAATACTTGATGTAACAAAGATAAGCTAAGTAGAAACAAAGTAGGGTCCTCACGACATGTTGATGAGCATGAAGTGAACCCTAGAGTTTGAGTCATGTTCATGAAAGATAACTTTAATTAATAATAATTTGTTGTCCTTCCATTATAATACTTAACTATTAAATAGCTTCTACCTTTTACTAACTACGTTTGTACTTACCTCTTTTGCATGTTTGTATGTTTGTTTGTGTGAGAAGATATGCAAGATGAGCCGGATATTGATGAGGATTTTGAGGATGATGTGTGATCATGCCTTACTATGCTATGCTAGAACTTTTATGCTTTTATATTAATTATGTTGTACAACCATAACTATGTTGTTCTTTATTTTCAAGACTTGTTGTACTTTCCTTTTTAGACATCTTGTAAGATAAGTTTACTTCTCAGTTTGTAAGACTTCGTATTTTGTAAGACTTGGATTCGTTGTTGTAAGTTTTATTTCTATCTTTAGAGTTTGACGGCAATGTAATCTAGTTTCTTTTACGTTTCACCCGAGTCTTTTTATCTTCTGTTTTGCTTAACTCGAACGTTATTTCCAAATAAGGACTCGGTATCCGGGAACGAGGCCTCGGGTTGAATTTCAATTGGTCGAGTTTTGTTTTTCATTGAGATGGTTGATCGAGATCAAGAAGGAGAAGAAGTTGGATGAAAATAAGATGTAGTAAAGACCGGAAGATTTCACAATAAGATATATTTTGGCCTTGTTGTTCAAACTCCATTGAATAGCAACAAAATGTCAATGGTAAATGAAGTTAAATTGAATCCTTTGAAGAAAAGATTCAATTCTGATAAGGATGTTGGTATTGTAATTGCTGAACAAGTAGAAAAGCGGAAGAAATGTAACGCCCCATTCCCGGACACCGAGCCCTTATCCAGAAAAGAAACGTTCGGTACGTATAAAATAAAATAAATTCATTTTATACATAAGCCTCTACTACGTCATATCAAATTAAAGCAAACGGAAGCAAAAAGACTTGGGTAAATTTTTTTTTAAATGTCCAAGAATAGAAATAACTAAAAATAGAAAATGTAATACTTATTACATCCAAAAAGGAAACCAACGAACCCAAAAGAAATACCGAAAGTAAACTACAAGTTCCAACAATAATCCAAGTCTATGAAATAAATAAAAACAGAAAATAATCAAGGCCTTCAACTCCGGCGTCCTCAAACGTCGTCATCAAAGTCCTCCTCGAAATCTTCACCAACCTGTTCGTCTTCTCTCCCCCAAACACATAAATAAACATGCATTCGAGGTAAGTACATTGTACAACTAAGAAGTAGAAGCTAAATTCAATTAAGGTTATAATTATCATATTTTATTATAAAGATTATCTTAATGAAACCGACTCAATCTAAGGTTCATTCCATGTCCATCAACACGTCATGACTATACATTTCTAACTTAGCTTATCTTTGTTACATCATTACTCAAGGACACTATGCATGGCGTTCATCAACCTGAAGATATACTTGCTAACTACCGGTGATTAGCACTGATTAGCTCCGGGGTCTCCCCGGTATGCGTATACGTCCGATGAATTTTCTCCACTACCCTTCAGCCGTTTAAGCCTAGTAGCATTGTTCACCTTTTATGAACGTATCATATCGCTGATATGAAAGAGTGCCTAACCGAGAATAAATGATGTTTTAGCTTTTATCTACACACATGTAATTATTATTGTGAATTAACTAGCCACCAAAGTGTTTTCAGATTATTAGTCACCTTATCAGCTCTACTCCCTCACTTAGACAACTAGACACTACATCCTATCAATTACACAGACATTGTTGAACTCTAGTTCATCAAAGCACAAGCCCTTTCATGCCCTTCTGACGGATCCGAACTTCAACTCCCTTTAAGAGTACATTCGGTGTTTTAACTGAACGAATCGGAAGTTCAATCAAAGCCTGTGTATGTTTAATTAATGTTATTAGATCAAGACACGTCGTTTAGAACTCACCTCGTTGCTTAAAATATAAGAAATAATCATTCAAACAGTGTTGGGGGGGCGCCAACACCTTTGGCGTGCCCCAAAATGCACCAGAGGGTGCTCTAAACTCTCTGTTTCAGGTTCGGGGCACTCCAAAGCTTTAGGTGTGCGCCAAAACGGCTCCAGACAGTCACTGAATTCTCTGGTTCAGGTTTGGGGCGCGCCAAAGTGTTTGGGGCGCGCCCAAATGGCCAAAAGCGCTCTGTGCGCGTTTTACATTTCTCTATCGATTTCTAATCCAATCCAAACATGATCTACACGATACTTCTCATAAAAACACCAGAAAATCATACCTTTTATGATCCAAAACAACCCTTAACAACATTGAGGCATAATCATTGATACAAAAACGCTCCAAAAGACAACCTAATCACTCTAAACCATAATCAAATCGTAGGAAGAGCTTCTTACCTTTTAAGCAAGTTAAAAACCAGTCCAAAACTCAGAAAAACAGCAGCAAAAACGATCTCTTTTCTGCAACAACCTATATGATCAATCCGAAGTTGCATTACAAATCGATCACACGATTCCAAACGATTAAACTACGAAAGGTATGAGTTTTGATCCATCAAACTCATCAAAAACAGCAGGAAATTCGAATTTCTTACCTTGAGAAAAGCTCCAACTTTCTGATACCGAAACGACGCTCTCCTTACGACGATTCCGGTGCTTCTCTCAAAACTGAAAACCGTTAAGAATCGACTCAGAAATCAAAGAAAGTCTCGCAGTCTTTGTTTCTTGCTCTTACACGCAGAAACAGTAAATTGGGGGTTGAAAAATCTGATTAAAAGTTTATGGGACTAATTAGGTTTATTTTCCTTAAATAGGAAAATCCCATAATTACCTAATTTCAATGATTTTCCTTAATCACCTTTTTACTAAAATCAGATTTCCTTTTCCTTAATATATACATATATATCTCGAAAACATATATATAAATATCAAATAATTAAACTCCGAATAAAAGGAACCGAACCCAATATTTCGTTTTCGCAAAACCCTTCAATATTTGCTTAAGTTTCTAAAAAACAAGCTGAGGAGAGAGCATCAGTTGAAGGGGAAGTTTTTGTGTATAGAACCCTTCAAGAGATGTCATTTTGAGTCAAGATGGAGTCCATCTCAAGTGTTTCAAACTTCGACCAAGAGCTGCATTTATCTGAATCAATTTTATCCTCAATTTAAACTCAGTTTATCCCCAAATAATTCCCCAATTTCTGTATTTATCCCAATTGCTGTATTTATCTTCAGGTTAAAACAATTATCCCCAAAAACTAAGTTAAAGTTCGAATAAATTAGCATCTAGTAGCTTATCTTTTTCTAGGTATAAATTCAGTGGTTCATTTGTAATCAAAACATAGAGAAAATCATCAATAAAGTTTCTTTTTTACCTTTTGCTTCTACTTCGTTTCTTGGTTGCCTTCCATCTGTTGCGGTTTCTTTCATGGTATCAGAGCCAAAACCTTTCTGAATTCAAACACAACCAAACAGATCATTGAATCTGTCCAAACACACACAAATCAAAACACAAACACAAACAGATCTTAGAATCTGTCAAGAACACAATCATAAACAGGTCTCAGAATCTGTCAAAACACAGTTCTTTTCACACCAAACAGTTGCAGAAACAAACAATCAACTCAAACAGATCCATTCCAGATCTGTCCTCACACACAAACAAGTATCAGCAAGTCTGCTCAAAATAATTTCTTTTCAGTAAGAATTACAGGACAAACTCAAGATGTCGACACTCTCTCTGAATGTCAACAGCTTTGTTACACTAAAACTCTCACAAAGTAACTATCCTCTGTGGAGAGAGCAGGCCCTAGCACTTGCAGAAAGTCAAGACCTTGTTGGTCATCTGACCAATGAGACTCCAGCACCAGATCAAACCATCAAGAGCACTACTGCTGAAGGGACAGAAGTCACAACTCCAAATCAGGAATATCAGAAATGGAAGAAATCTGACAGGCTCTTAAGGGGGTGGCTCATTGGATCACTCTCTGAGGAATCACTGGGCCTAGTGATAGGCCTAGATACTGCACAAGATGTTTGGAAAGCTTTGAAGGATGCATATGCACAGGACTCCCAAGAAAGGGAGTTCACTCTCAAGCAACAACTCACCTACTTGAAGAAAGATGAAACTAAGACCATTCTGAGCATATCGAGAGAGTTTAAGGGGGCAGTGGCGATCTGGCTGCCATAGGCAAGCAAGTACAAGACTCAGAAAAAGTCTACTCTTTGTTGACCAGTTTGGGGCCAAGCTACGAGGCCTTCACAACTACCATGCTCAAACCACCAAGGCCAACCTACATAGAGCTAGTGTCACACCTGAAAAGCCTAGATCAGAGAAGAACATGGTTCTCAAACAGTATGAATCAAGTTCATCAAGCACCACAAATGCCTTACTACATCCAAAATCATGGCAGATCACCACAGCTGCATAGACAACCACCACAGCAAGACAGTAGGTTTGTGTCATCAGGAAGGGGCTTTGAAGCACAACAATCACAAGGGAATACAAACATTGGACAAAATCAGAGGAGGCCACCCCCTCCAGGAGAAAGAAGAATGACTCTAGAAGAAAGGGAAAGCTATAGGAATGAAAGATGCCAGTATTGTGGTGTTATGGGACACATAGCTAAGATATGCTAGTGGGTCCCGAAGAAGGATAGACAAGATCAAGAGTTGCCCCAAGCTTTGGCTGCCCTCACCTTGGACACATCCATTGCAGATACTGACTGGACCGTGGACACAGGAGCTTCAAACCATATGACAAGTAAGTATAGTATCTTACATAACACACACAAACTTACAGGTTCAGAAGGAGTTATCATAGGCAATGGAGACACCCTACCTATAACTGGAATAGGACACACTAATTTAAAACAGAATCATAATATCCTGTCATTAAACAATGTCCTGTTAGTTCCAGAATTAACAAAAAACTTACTTTCTGTCAGTCAACTCACAAGTGATCACTCTGTTATTTGTGAATTTACTAATAATAATGTCTTTGTTAAGGCACAGGACACAGGGGAGATTCTGACAACAGGGAAAAGAAAGGGTGATCTGTATGTTTTACAAAACCAACTTTGAATTATATTTCTAAAAGATTCGAGAATAGGTTCAAGCACACTGTGGCATCAGAGGTTGGGACACACACAAATGAATACTGTCCAACAACTGAAGGCTAAAGGTTTTATTGAAGTTCTAGGGCAAATAAAGACAGACCACATATGTGAGAGCTGTCAGTTAGGCAAACTTAATAAATTTCCTTTTTTTTTGATTCAGAACATATTACTACTAGGCCTTTTGAATTGGTACATTGTGATCTTTGGGGACCTGCTCCTGTTAAATCTATTGGTCATTTTTCTTATTATGCAAGTATTGTGGATGATTACACCAAATTCACTTGGCTCATACCTTTGATGCATAAGTCAGATTTTTTCACAGCTTATATGCATTTTGAAAAATTAATTAAGAGACAATTTGATCAAGACATTAAAATCTTTCATTCAGACTGTGGCGCAGAGTTCACTAACCACACATTTAGAGATCACTTTCAAAACACAGGGGTTATTCACCAGATGTCATGCCCACACACACCCCAACAGTCTGGAATGGTTGAAAGGAGGCATAGGACCATTAGGGAACTAGGGTTAACCATGTTATTCCATAGCCATGCTCCTTTATATCTATGGACTGAAGCCTTTGCCACATCTGTTTACATTATGAACAGGGTACCTTCATCCTCTCTAAACAATACTTCACCCTACTCAAAACTGTACAACAGGGATCCTGTGTATTCCCATCTTAGGGTCTTTGGGACAAGGTGCTATCCTTACACCTGGGACACAAAAAGTAACAAGTTTGATCCCAAAACAGTTCCTTGTATATTCATAGGGTATAGCATGCAACATAAAGGCTATAGATGCTACCACCCAACCACAAGGAAGGTCATAATCTCTAGACATGTGGCCTTTGATGAAACCACCTTTCCCTACAAACCACAAATTCAGTCCTGTCCTACATCTGAACCTCATCCAACTGTAAGCACCTTTTCAGACTGGCTTGACCATCCAGATCCCACACACCACTCCCCCCACTCACACCTTCCCACTGACATAGAAACCCTTATGCACAACCCCACCACAGAATCCCCTCTACCTAACACCATACCTACACCAGAGACTTCTCAAACTAAAATCTACGATCCGGACACACATCCAGTTCTGACCACTATACATGTGACACAACTCACCCCCCCCACCTCCAGAAAATGACCACGACCAACTCTCCCGCACCTCTGAAAATGACACGATTACCCCTGCCTCTCTACTCATCGTGAGGCCTATCCAGACCCCACAACCAATGATGACACTCCTCCATCCACTCCAACTCCACCTAGCCCTCAAATAGTCACTAGAGGTCAACATGGGATCTTCAAGCCAAACCCCAAGTATGCCCTTCTAGTGTCCATTTTTCCAGACATCCCTAGAGAACCAAAAACTGTTAAAGAAGCCCTCAAACATCCTGGATGGAGAGCTGCAATGGAAGAGGAACTGAAAGCTCTACATCAGAATAATACTTGGGAACTAGTACCTTCCCACCCCAGGATGCATATCCTTGGGTCCAAGTGGGTGTTCAAAGCCAAATTGAGACCTGATGGGACCCTAGATAGGCTCAAATCTAGATTGGTTGCCAAGGGCTATAATCAAGTGGATGGCATAGACTATCTAGAAACTTTTTCTCCTGTCATTAAGCCAAGTACCATCAAACTTGTCCTGGCCACTGCTCTAAGCTGCCAATGGGACATCAGACAACTAGATGTTAAGAATGCTTTTCTTCATGGATTTGTCCATGAAGAGATTTACATGGCCCAACCACCTGGCATGCATGATCCACAGCTCCCTAATCATGTGTGTAGATTGAAATGTGCTCTCTATGGTCTTAAACAAGCCCCTAGGGCTTGGTTTGACAGATTCAGTGCATATTTACTAAAGTATGGTTTATACTGTAGCTTGTCTGATCCAAGCCTGTTCGTGTATCACTCTGAATATGGCTCTCTATACTTATTGCTTTATGTGGATGATATGTTACTTACAGGGTCTAATCCTAGACTGATTACTTCCTTGATTGATGTTTTACACTCTGAGTATGCTACCCTTCATCATTTTCTTGGTATAGAAATTTCTTATGCAGGGTCTACATTACATCTCTCCCAGACTCACTATGCACTGACTATTCTGGAAAGAGAACAGATGGTTGATTGCAAACCAGTGGGTACACCCTTGGAGCTCAAACCTAGCCTAGATCTCTCTTCCCCACTACTGGCAGATCCTACATACTACATACAACTAGTTGGAGCATTGCAATACCTTACATTTACAAGACCAGACATCTCCTATAGTGTCAACTATGCATCTCAGTTCTTACAAGCACCTACTCAGGCTCATCTCAAGTTGGTTAACAGAATGCTCAGATATGTCAAATCTACTCTGCAGTTAGGACTCCAATTCATTGCTAATCCTAATCTTACCCTTTTCTGCCTATTCACATGCAGATCGGGCTGGTTGCCCTTCTACCAGACGGTCAACTACAGGCTACTGCACATTTCTAGGTCCGAATCTCATTTCTTGGTGTGCCAAGAAACAATCTCTAGTGTCCAAATCAAGTATTGAGGCTGAATATCGTGCCATGGCTCACACTGCTGCTGAACTTACCTTGTTACAGTTCATTTGTGCGGATTTGTGCATCAAACAACCCCAGCCGCCAGTGGTCTACTGTGATAATCTGAGTTCCCTATATCTCACTGTCAATCCAGTGTTTCACTCACGCTTTAAACACATCGAATTGGACTTCCATTTTGTACGAGAACGAGTGGCTCAAGGCAAACTTGTCACCAAACACGTTCCTGCTTATCTTCAAGTAGCTGACCTATTCACAAAGCCAGTCACCTGGTATGCACTTCAGCATTTCCTCAGCAAACTATGTCTTCGCCCCAGCCATAGTTTGAGGGAGGGTGTTAACAAGCAAGACTCAAATTCAGACAAACAATCAAACATTCAGACAGCTACTGAAGATAGGAGAGATAAGGTTGGCATTTGGAGTGATAAGGTGTTGACTTAATTCAAATAATTTCAAGTAGAAGCGTGGATGGTTAAACTTGTGAGCTAAGAGCCATGAGTTTGAGTCAAGATGGAGTCCATCTCAAGTGTTTCAAACTTCGACCAAGAGCTGCATTTATCTGAATCAGTTTTATCCTCAATTTAAACTCGCTTTATCCCCAAATAATTCCCCAATTTCTGTATTTATCCCAATTGCTGTATTTATCTTCAGGTTAAAATAATTATCCCCAAAAACTAGGTTAAAGCTCGAATAAATTAGCAGCTAGTAGCTTATCTTTTTCTAGGTATAAAGTCAGTGGTTCATTTGTAATCAAAACATAGAGAAAATCATCAATAAAGTTTTTTTTTTACCTTTTGCTTCTCCTTCGTTTCTTGGTTGCCTTCCATCACTCTACGGTTTCTTTCATTTTGTTTCAATGACCTGAATTGGCAGCAAAAGATTCAATTCAACAGACTTTAAATCTCATGAATGGTCATATAAATGATCAAGACAAGCTGATAATGATCTTGTTCAAGAAGTTAGTTAGAAACAAAAGAATTTAGTCAAAAATGAAATTTCGGAGAAGATTGATAGTTTCAGAACAATGTTTATCACTCACATAGACAACATGACCACCATGTAAAGGACACTAAAGTTTGTTTGAGTATAAAAGCATTAACAAAAAGCTTGACAAAATCACGAAGAGCTCAAAGACAGTTGAAACCAGAATGGAAGCAAAGATACAGGCACTCATTTCCTCAAATGATGCTATAACTAAGTCTCAAGAGGATATCACAAGCCAAGAATATAAAAGGGAAACTGAATTCACAAAACCAGGAGAATGTAGAGTAACCTTAACAGATTAGTTATGGAAAGAATTCAGAGGCATTTACAATCTAAGGAAGAGACCATACCTTGACTTAAGCACAAATGAAAGCACTTGATCTTTTCAGATCAAATATGTATGAAGAAAGAATCCAGCAGAAAAGAGAAGAACAGAATAAATAAAGACAAATGAAGAATTATAAGGCAACCATTTTAAGTGATGCAGAATACTACAATTAGTTCATCTTATTCTGCAAGCAATGGTGGAGGATTTGATGGAACCAGAAAAGACATTGCTTGGAATTTGTGGAAAGTATATGGGAAAATTCGATTATTACACCATAATTTGATTATTACACCACTATGTTTGAATAAACGCTTGCTAACCCACGCCTACCAGAAAACGAGTTTTTTGGGACGACAAAAAGTCGTCCCAAAAGACCACATGTCGTCGCAAAAGTTGTTTTTAGGGACGACACGTCGTCCCAAAAGTGTCGCCGCTTTAGATTTGTCCCAAAAAACAAGGCAAAAGTTTTTTGTGACGGAAAGTCGTCCCTTTAAAAATGTGATGACGTGGCAGCTGATGTGGCTTTGATTTTTCATGTTGGCTGACGTGGCAACTGTTTTTTGGGACGACACTTGTCGTCCCTAAAGCAATTTATTAATTTTTTAAATTATTAAATAATATTAACCGAAAAATATAATAAAACAATTATTGTGACGACATGTCGTCCCAAAAAACATTGTATAATTTTCTAATTTAATTTTTTTCAAATAAGAAAATATATAAAAAGTGTTTTTTGGGACGGATTGTCGTCCCAAAAGGTGTTTTTATATATATTTTCAGGTAATAATTTTTTGAATAAAAAATATAAAATATGCATTTGTGACGACTATGTCGTCCCAAAAAACCTTTTTTTTTTAAATACAAATTTTGTTTCTGCATGGCCTCCCATGCTCATTCCATAATCTTATACATGTTTTCATATTCAAAGCCATACCAAAACCAAACAAAACATACGATGTTTCATAAAAACCATAATGTTTAAAAACATGCATACAAACCTAACTGTTTACTAAAGTGTACTACATGCATACAAACCTTACTGATCATCACCAAGATCAATATCAACATCATCATCATCATCATCATCATCATCAACATCATCATCAACATCATCTGAAGGCTCTGGCATGTCCGGCATGTGTATGGTTGGATCGCGACTTTTCATAGATTCAAACAAACCCTTCAAACAAGCCGTTAACCATTTGTTTTTCTTCTTTAACTGATTTTGGGACTTTTTTATCTTTTCAAATTTGATGTCCCGACTTTGGGTTGATGCCGATATTGAGGCATCATCTTGTTCTTGGCGAGCAATTGACGAGGTTGAGTGGGTCCAAGGCCTATCAAATAATCTCGCCTTGAACTAAAGGCTTGAGCATAGATTTGCTCCTCTTCTTCATGAGTTGCTCGTCTTCCGGGAGCAATCCTTTCCTTGAACTCAAGCAACCTCTTCTAAAAACATATATTAAAAAAAAGCGTTTGTAATTAAGTTAATTGAGGAATAAAATGTTCACAATATATATATATATATATATATATATATATATATATATATATATATATATATATATATATATATATATATATATCACTTACGAAATCCTCTTCCGCTTCGCATTAACGAATTGACCTTGAGTTCCGATGCTTGCGCCCATATCTCGATAGGATCATCTCCCAAAGGATATTCAAGTGGATTTTTCTAGAAAATACATATGTAGTATTAGTTTGGAAAATTAAAAACTAAAGGAAGAAGTTATAAGGATTTAAAATTTAATACTTACATCTTTCCATCGAATAGCGGGCATAAACGTCCGTCCTTGAGAACACGTATATTTAGTTATAGCACGGTTTTTTTTTGTTCTGCTCAGATCGCTTCTACAATAAAATGTGCTTTTCGATTAGATTCAAGTAATATATAAGAAATAATGATTGAATAAATGTAACACGTATATTAGAATAAAAAGTTCACCTTAAATTTCTCAGATTGAATATATCAGAGAAACGCCTCCCAATCCGCTTGTGTTGCGACGGTTTCATCTAAAATGGGAGGAGGCCAAGTTCTCCCTTTTTTCAAGTAGTCATTTACTTGAGTGGCCATCTTACTCTTCCATTTTCTAAATATTTCTGAAGCTTCTGCTAGCACTATTGGGCGATAAACAGGTGTAAAAGTGTCCTGAAAACGCAATAAAACCAAACGTTTGGTAACTAATAGAATGAAATGTATAATGCGATAGTGTTGAGCACTTAAATTTAGTTAAATATACCTCAATTTCTCGCCAAATTAGCTCTTTGGCCTGCCCGTCGACTTTTTGCCGCTCGGTGCTAGGGGACATCGATCCATACGACCCTACCTATCTCGAATCTAAAAATGATGAGTTTTTACCCACCGCCTTTCGTACCTTGGGAAATCTTGGATCCCATGTAAGCGGGATCTTGGATCCCGCTAGCTTTCTAAGCTCAGCCCGTACATTTAAGCCTTTTGCAATCCCACGTTCACCTTGTTTTTTTTGCTGTAAAGAGCTTGGCCAGGATCTTCCTCTATGTCATCATCCATGAAGTCTATATTGTACATGTGAATGTTAATACAACGAATACAAGAAAGTTCACACTAGAAAAAAAAAAATGAAAGTTACATACCTTCCTCACAATTGGCAGGTAGCCGAATAGGATGCTCGTGAGGTGGTCTAGAGCAGCCTGCAGATCCCGCACATGCCATGTATGATCAAGTATCTATACAAGTAACATATATATGTTGATATAGTATGATTAAAACACTAATAATATGTATCTGCGTTAATGCTAGATTGATTTTCTATATTAAGTCACAACACAAATATGAACTCACGTAAGCACGTCAGATTTATAGTATCATTCATTGTCAGTTGCACTGTGGGTGGCATCGAGTCATATATGTCATCATCTACACTATTATTATCATCGTCACAATCCGTTGATGCATACTCGTGACTGATGCTATCATCTAATTCCTCAATATCATCATTTTCACCAACATCTACATCATTTGCACTCATGCTTGCCGGTTCCATCGGTGGCAGTTCAACGAACAATTGGAAATTTTCATGGACGGTTTCGTCAATTACCAAATCTTCAACAACCGCATCAGTATTTGCAGGGTCTAAGATATGACGATGTTGAAAATGCTCAACAACTTTCCAGTCACATCCATTATACAAATCATCTACATAGAACACTTGTTCTGCTTGTGAGGCAAGAATGAATGGCTCGTCGTCATACCATGTGTTTTTAGTGCGGATGCTTGTTACTGCTTTTATATACACGGACACCTTCTTTTTCTACTAGTATCAAACCATTTACATTTAAAAAGTACAACCATGTTACCATTTGGATAGTTTACTACGTAGATGTTTTCTAACACTCCATACCATGTAATTCCTTGATCCCTTGACAAGAACCCCACTGCTGTTTTGTGTTGTTAAATGTGAGATCCCGTTTGTGTGCCGTGAATTTGACACCGTTCATCACACAACTCTGGTAAGTTTTGACCGTTGTTAAAGACCTGGTTGCTAGTGCTAACAATTGGTCATTTAAGTCTGATAGGCTATGTTACCAGATTTCAAGCATCTGCATAATGTACCATGTATAAGTTAAAAATAATTATACAACTCATGTATACAATGACATATTCATAATATTGCACGATGTGTTATGCGGTACCTTTAAATAAAACCATCCGGGAAAGGAGTCTTGAATACGGATATACTATTCTTGCTTGGATCTTCGTTCTCAACCCAGTTCCTGTTAGGTCTATTGAACTTAGTCTCGTTTCCCAAAAAATACAACGAGCAGAATATGAGGGTTTCATTTGCCACATATGCCTCTGCGATAGAACCTTCCGGCTTGGCCCGATCTCTAATGTACTTCTTTAGCTTACCTAGAAATCGTTCAATGGGATACATCCATCTCAAATGAACAGGTCCACCTCTAATCGCTTCTTCAGGAAGGTGCATTATAACATGTATCAAAATGTCAAAGAAAGCTGGTGGGAATTCTAGTTTACACAGGATTTCCAAAACCTTCTCTTTTGCATTTTCTAAATCACTAACACTCAACGTGCGCGCAAATCAATCTGAAAAAAATCACTTAAATCAGTGATTGTATCAGAAATGTCTTTTCTCAAGAATGGTCGTAGCCCGATTGGTAAAAGCCTTTGTAGTATGACATGACAATCATGAGATTTTAACCCGCTAAGTTTGTCTTTACCAGTCACATTCTTGTGCAAGTTTCCTGCGAAACCATCAGGGAAACGAACGCCTTTTAAGAACTCATAGAATTTTGTCCAATCTACTTGGCTCAACGTGAATGCCGCACATGGTTTCACGTCTTTATCGCCTCGTTTAATCAGATGTAGTTCTTTTCTCACACCCATATTTTTTAGATCACGGCGTGCCTTGTTAGTGTCCGTGTTCTTACCATCAATACTACAAACCGTACCCAATAAACTATCGCACACCTTCTTGTCAATATGCATAAAGTCTAGATTGTGTTGGAGTTTCTTCATGTTCCAATAAGGCAACCTCCTTAATATGTTGTCTTTCGACCAATTTAAACAGCTGTCAGGACGTTTATTCAAGTTATTCTTGTTCAGACCGTATTGTAGGTGTTTCCCGGGCATGCATTCAGGTAGGTTACTAATTTGTTGGACTATTTCCTCTGTGGTTTTCTGAGGTGGAGGCATGTTTCGATTTGACCGTTAAACCCTTTATTCTTTCACATCGGGTGATTCGCCCGAAGCCCACCTACGATGTCCTACATATCCAATCTTATCGTCAATTGTACCGAAGGTGTGTCGTCATTGCAAGTGGGACATGCTTTATAACCCGACTACCCAAAATAAGAGGTAACTACGAGCGGAAAGTCATTCACGGTCATCAAAAGTGCAACTCTCATTTTGAAGGTAGAATTTGTAGCCAGCATCACGCACAACCATCCCTTCGACCACAATTCTTGCAACTCATCAACCAATGGCCTCAAAAAACATCAAAGTCCTTGCATGGGATTACGGTCCTGGGATAAGTAGGGACATGTGTTTATACAGCCTCGTTATTGCGCACCCAAGTATTTGGATTCAACACTTGCGTTACAACAAGCCACATCTTTGTATGGTTTACCGTAATTATCAAACGGGTTAAAGCCATCTCAGAGCCGACTCGAGACGGACATTTCTAGGTTCAAGAGCAAAGTCGTGGTATTGGTCGTCGAACTCTTTCCATTCTTTGCCATCGGTTGGATGCCTCATCACATCCTCATCCATAGAACGCATGCCTTATGCCATGTCATGTGATCGTTGTGTGATGGGATGCATACAAACGCCTCAAACGAGGCTTTAACGGAAAATACGGTAGCACTTTGTGAGCTATCTTTTCCCTTTTGACTCCTTATAACGGCCGGTTTTGCAAACTGGACAAGATTGTAAGTCAACATTCTCCTTATAGTAAATAGCACAATCGTAAAGGCATACATCGATCTTTTCATACCCTGCACCCAATTTGTCTAGCAAATTTTTTGCCTTGTAGAATGAATCAGGTAAATTTGACCCTTCCGGTAAAACTTCTTTCAATTTCGCTAGAAGAACGTCGAAGCTTTCATTTGGCCACTTATACAACACTTTTATGTGCATCAAATCCGCTAAGAACTTCAAAGCTGATGAGTTTTTGCAACCGGGATACACGTCTTCTTGCAACTTGGATAGAAGTTCATCTATATTATCATCGCCCTCCTCATCAGAGCGGTTCTTCCGATGCCCTACCCAAAAATCATTTATAACCGGAGCCATCTCGTCCCCAGATTCAACCACAACTTGAGTTGTTCGTGCACGTTTACGGGATCGGCCGGTTTCCTCGTGATAATACCATGTTGTATACCCAACTGTCCATCCCTTATCAAAGCAGTGTGCATACACATCTGGCAACGTGTGCAAACTCATATTACTACACCTCTTGCATGGGCAACGAATCTTACCTTCTTCATTAAGAAAGTTCTTTGCGTATGGTAAAAATTCTTTCAACCCATTTCAAAAGCAAAGCCATCACATTTACCATATAACCATGACTTGTCCATTTCCATCTCAAATGTGACGTCCAACAACTTAACCAACCAAAAGGACAATATATTAACCAATAGAGGGTAAGCAACATACTCAACTATTTTATTATATACAGACGTAAAACATGAAACACAAAAGGACAAAATTCGGTATATAAACGTAAATTGTGTTAATTAAAATTAGGATATGTTTGTAGATCTGTTTATTTTCTGTTTTACATTCTTTTACACTTAAGTTGTTGAAGAACCCCTAAAAAAATTGTTTTTCGTGGTAATTAAAAGAATTGTTTTTCGTTACCTTCCATGGTACATGGGACACAAAGGCAGCAGAATGATGCTATGTTTTCCGTGTCAAATATCTTCTTTAAAAAGTAGATTAATTTGATAATCACCAAACACAACAGAAGTATGACCATACATAAGATGCATCAGTAGTGGAACTACAAACAGAACAATGACAAAGTACTGAAGGTGATATGAACAACGAACATTTGCTTGAAGATAAATGGATAAATGTAGGGCCGACAAAAGTAACAGAACTCAAACACTGGAAACACATAATGGGAGGTTAAAAATAAGTAGCTGGGCAAGAAAAGTCACCCCATTGACGACTTACTGAACAAGATTCACTTCAAGAACCGGTCCTACAAAACACATGTTTCGCACAAATTGAAAGGGCAGGTTTAGCCTTAATTTGTTTACGAGTGCAGCTGGCATTTGTGTTCACATTGAGTTATGACAGCTAATCCATTTAATCAGTAAAAACAAAATTCAGGTAGAAAAACAACTCACAACTGTACAGAGCAATTCATTCTGCAGAAGAGCCGTCTCTATTCTCTAATAAAAGATATCAAATCAAAATGTCACGGAAGATACGGATATTCAAGACTTTCCATTCTTCAATTTCATCTATTCCCTAGTTGCCAATAAGCAGCTATAATCTTAACATATACTCCAAGATAGGGACTGATCCAAAGCATCGGGTGACCCCGGCACCCCAAGATTTTTTAAGCTCTTTTCATTAAAATGATGATAAATTTATGTTCAGAATATAGCTATATCGATCTTTGCTATATCAATCAAGTAAAAAATGGCAGAGAATCTACTGAGCAAAAACAAAATGGTTGAATGCCCAGGTGTAATAGATGAAATGGTTACATGAAAATGTTGATTGCCGGCCGAACTGATGCTGCTGAACCGCTGCTCCAACCTTCGATTGATGGCCGGCTGAACCACTTTATATTGATGGCTGCCTTCGATTGCTGCTGCTGCCTTCGATTCAATGAGGAGGAGAGGATCTCCAGAAAGCTGAGAAAGTAGCAAGATGAAATGAAGGAGAAGGGGAGGCTGTCCGATTTATTTAGGTTTAATGTTTATTGGGACGGCGGATGCTTATTTGGGACGATAGATGTCGTCCCATTAAACCGTAACATAATAAAAAAATCAATTTTAAATTATTTCAAAACATTAATTTGAATAAAAATTATGTTTTTTTTTAAATCTACCACTCAATAACGAGCCTCGGGTTTGAAATGTTGAACTAAATAACATACCTCGGATTTGAAGTCATCAATCGACTAATTAACGAGCCCAGGTTCAAATTGCTATTCAATAATGAACCTCATGTTTGAAATCTACTACTCAATAACGAAACTCGTGTTTGAAATCTTGAACTCACTAACGAACCTCGTGTTTGAAGTCATCAATCGACTAATTAACGAGCCTAGGTTGAAATCACTACACAATAATGAACCTCGAGTTTGAATCACTACTCAATTATGAACCTCGAGTTTGAAATCTATTACTCAATAACGAACATCGTGTTTGAAGTCTTGAATGAACTGACGAACCTCGGATTTGAAGTCATCAATCGACTAATTAACGAGCCTAGGTTGAAATCACTACTCAATAATGAACCTCGAGTTTGATTCACTACTCAATAATAAACCTCGGGTTTGAAATCTACTACTCAATAACGAACCTCGTGTTTGAAATCTTGGAATAACTAACGAACCTCGGGTTTGAAGTCATCAATCAACTAATTAACGAGCCTACGTTGAAATCACTACTTAATAATGAACCTCGAGTTTGATTCACTACTCAATAATGAACCACGGGTTTGAAATATACTACTCAATAACGAACCTCGTGTTTGAAATCTTGAAATAACTAACAAACCTCAGGTTTGAAGTCATCAATCAACTAATTGACGAGCCAAGGTTGAAATGACTACTCAATAATGAACCTCGAGTTTGATTCACTACTCAATAATAAACCTCGGGTTTGAAATCTACTACTCAATAACGAACCTCGTGTTTGAAATCTTGAAATAACTAACGAACCTCGACTTTGAATCACTACTCAATTATGAACCTCGAGTTTGAAATCTACTACTCAATAATGAACCTCGTGTTTGAAATCTTGAACAAACTTACAAACCTCGGGATTGAAGTCATCAATCGACTAATTAACGAGCCCAGGTTGAAATCACTACTCAATAATGAACCTCGACTTTGAATCACTACTCAATTATGAACCTCGAGTTTGAAATCTACCACTCAATAACAAACATCCTGTTTGAAATCTTGAAAGAACAGACAAACCTCGGGTTTGAAGTCATCAATCGACTAATTAACGAGCCTAGGTTGAAATCACAACTCAATAATGAACCTCGACTTTGAATCACTACTCAATTATGAACCTCGAGTTTGAAATCTACTACCCAATAACGAACTCGTGTTTGAATTCTTGAACGAACTTACGAACCTCGGGTTTGAAGTCATCAATCGACTAATTCACGAGCCCAAGTTGAAATCACTACTCAATAATGAACCTCGACTTTGAATCACTACTCAATTATGAACCTCGAGTTTGAAATCTACTACTCAATAACGAACCTCGTGTTTGAAATCTTGAACGAACTTACAAACCTCGGGTTTGAAGTCATCAATCGACTAATTAACGAGCCAACGTTGAAATCACTACTCAATAATGAACCTCGAGTTTGATTCACTACTCAATAATGAACCTCGGGTTTGAATTATACTACTCAATAACGAACCTCGTGTTTGAAATCTTGAAATAACTAACAAACCTCAGGTTTGAAGTGATCAATCAACTAATTAACGAGCCCAGGTTGAAATTACTACTCAATAATGAACCTCGAGTTTGAATAACTACTCGTTTCATTAAGTTATATAATTAAAAATTATTTAAATAAAAAGACGTATGTTATTAGAAATGGACCAATTATCAATTTTAAAAAAAAATAAGTCATTCATTTAATTAAAAATTATTAATCAAAACTTATATTACAATAAATATTAATTGGTACGAAAATGGGAAAATTTTGAAAATATTTAAAGGGACGACATATGTCGTCCCAAAAAAGGGGATAGCCCACTTTGATTTCGCATAGTTTATAAAATAAAAATTGTCACTATTTATAGGGACGACAATAGTCGTTCCAAAAAATAATATAATTCATTCATTCAATTACAAAATTATTAATCAAAACTTATATATTATACAATAAATATTAATTGGAACTAAATTGGGAAAAATTTTAGAACCTTTAAAGGGACGACTATTGTCGTCCCAAAAACCGGGCCAGTCCACGTGAATTTATCAAATTTTATAAAATAAATTATGACTATTTAAAGGGACGACTATTGTCGTCCCAAAAAATAAGAATGTCCACGTGGCACCCAGGCTGGAAATACGTGGTCACTAAAAATACATGTATCATCCCAAAAGAGTTATTTAATTTGCCGCGAAAAAATTCCGCCAAAAGTCAAATTTCCCTCCGTTCAACATGTCGTCCCAAAAAATCATCCCGCCACTTTTTCCCACCAAAAAACTCCACAAAATTTGACTTTTCCCGGATAGTATCTTTTGAGACGCCTTGTCGTCCCAAAAAACGCCTTTTCTAGTAGTCCTGACCACCCAGTTCGTCCTACCAACCGCCCAATATTTTATAAAAATAGAGTTTTAACGGTGTCAAATTCACTCCCTAGCTAGTAGTTCTACTGTTGCCGGAAAAGAGGCTATTTGACAAGGAACGGGTTAAAATAAGTCTCCAAACACTCAATAAACCCTCCGTAATGGCACGGTGAATCTAGGGGCGGTGAGATTCTGATGGAGTTCCTGTTGTATTTGCCTGAAAATTTCTGATAGAATGAGGAAGAAGAAGAGTATGGGCGGTTGTATAGGTTTTTTTTTTTTTTTGAAAAAAACTGGGCGGTATCGCCCAATATATTGGCGGTCCGGAGAGTAAATTGGGCGGTTGGTAGGGCGATATTGGGCGGTACCTCCCGAATTTGGGCGGGTCAGGAAGGCGTATAAGGCGTGGATTAACAAGCGTTTTTTCAAAATAAGGGTTGTAATAATCGAGTTCTCTAAAACATTTTATGTAATAATCGAATTTTCCCCATGTATATTATCCACATGTAGACTTTACAAATTTAAAGAAGCAATAGACTGAACTAACGAAGGGAGAGATTAGGAGATCAGCAGAAGAATGATCCAAAAGTGAAAAGAGGAAATCATTTTTTCTATTTTAGTAGACTTGTAATAGCTGAAATATTATGATAATAAAGAACATCTTTTCATGTCATTATCTCAAAGGCATATGCTTTATTTTGTTTTAAGTCTTCTATTTGTCTTTTTTTTCTTTGCTTGCGAGGTTTTGGAAATTTTTTAGGAATTTTATAGTTTGTTGATGGTCATGCCTGCAGTTGTTACACATGCAAGCAAAAAGATATCTTGCATATATGTATAGGTTATTAGTAGAGTGTGATATTGTATAGGTTAATCAGAAAAACACTGTAATAGTCATCTAATAGGTTTCAGTAGACTAGGTGATGTGGACTTTCCTACGGTTTCAATCTAACCGGCAGTATACCGAGTCAAATTGTAGTCTAGTCTAGTGAACAATATTGTCTCCACAGGGAATCGCAATATAAAGTGTGGTTAAATATCAATTAGCTATTATTATCTTGATCTAAGTCGCAGTTTTAATAATAAAGTAATGGTTTCACGTCACTAATAAAATTTACGATTAATGATAAAGGTACAAATCAAGGCTATTTCATTGAACGACAGTCTCTTTTAGCTCCATGGATGTGATCAATCGATCTATTAAAGGTGTCCAATTGTGTGAAACGGTGTACTCCTATTCTAACAATTTACCCTTATACGAGTGTACGAAATTGTTCTATGCCTCCTCATTGGTTTAAGAACCTTAAACCTAATGATTCGACATGATAAATTCACGTGTACAAAAAGTCATTCCCTAGATAAGAAATTGAACTCCAATAACGGTCAACTTTACCTTCCGGTTTTTCTACATCGTTCTCACACCTAATATCTTCGTTCGGTATCAATTAAGTGTGTGTGTGTGCCAATATTGGTTAATTACTCCAACACAAACTAGCAATCAAAATAAGTAGAAAAAGCTTCAACACCATTGAAAATAAAACATACATTACCACAATCATCTTCCGATTAACCAAAAGAGATTAAATAGTTCAATTACATGCCTTGGGTAGTTATAAGTCTAGGCACTCATTACTACAAATACTAACATATTTAATTTAGCATTCATGGTAACCAGAATAACAGAACAAAATAACACTAGAATGTTATGTTACCGATCACAACCGATGAGTTGCAATGGTAAGTTTGCTTTCTTCTCCGTGATCATCAATGGAGTTTGCACCAAAATATTAAGTTGAGCTTCTCCCAATCAATTATCCCAAGAGATGAAACAAGTATTCTAGGATTATATTTAAAATGAAATTAGTTAGCTAAGTGGAACTAAAAATATTGGCTCTAGTAGCCATGAAAATATGTTGCCTTCAAGATAAATATGCCGAGCTTCTTTATCTTTTTTTTTCTCCCCCCGTCTCTGAATGTGAATAGTGCCTTATATAGGAGCTGAGTGGGTCTATTCCTGGTCTACGCCGGATGATTCACGGTTTGTGCCGGACCAACTACCTGTCAGTGTCAATAAATGCTGATCTTTGACAAATCTTTGGGGATTCCGGTTTACGCCGGGATTCGTTCGGCCTACGCCGGCATCTTTATGTCAGGTCCAATAATGCTTAATAAATGCTCGATCTAGCCGAATCTTTGACATCCGGCGTAAGCCAGGTTTCCACGGTCTGAGCCGTATCTTTAAGACCCATGTACGAAAGTTTGATAATAATAATTCTGATAATTATAATTCCGATCTGTCGGGCGTTACGTCACGACCCTAAGGCTTTTTACCGTGTGATATATGTAACAAAACAAAACGAGAAAACCTTCTGATAACAAAATAAGCCTCAAAATAATTCAAAATAGTGAGATTTAATGATATCTACTATATACAAACATAAACCAAATTATCATAATATTTATTATAATTGATACGAAAATGTCGCTAAAAACTTAAGAAACGGGAATAAAATACATCGAAATATATCATCTGGTTGACATACATCAACCACTCCCCACTTAGCCTTTTGATCGTCCTCGAGCAAAGAAGCGATAAAATGATTAAAGCCACAACCAATAGATATACAATGTCAAGAAATGAATGTTTAATAAGATGATGCAACCAATCAGAATTAAAGTTACATGTTACCCAGTTATCTAAGAGAGCAGTGTGGTGTGTGTGTAAATTGTTCCTCAACTTTTGTTACTATTCGACCAATCGTGAATTCATGCTTACAGAACTTAATAAAAGCAAACCATAGGCTTAAGAGTGATACCAATCTCCACTAATCAAGATACTTGAAGTCAAGAAGATAGGTCGGGTAGGACTTGAAGGTTTGTAATGTCAGGTTTGGGTATTGGCTAATCGAATCGATGAAAGGATATATCAAAAGAACAAATGCAAGATAGCAAAAATCTCTACCTTCAATCCAATGATTTCTCAAATTGGCAACTCCAATTCTCTCGCATAATCACAAAAGACGCTCTCAACAATAAGCATAAGAGATGGAGTACCATTTCATTTAATTTGTCATCCGAACTCGCATCACTTGAATTTGTCGAACTCGTCCTGAAAAATTGGCTTTCTAATACTCACCATTTATTATATTCACTACTTCAGAATTATTAAATAAAACTTTTTTTTTACACACGAAAATAATATACACACTAATGGACTCCGAACTCAATAGATATCATCTCATCATTGTGCCAACAGAATTGTCCAACCTTCAACTTCCAAAGTTATCACCGCACAATACATAGAAAATTACTAATCTTGCGGGACATCGAGGGAATGTAGACCAAAATTAGGCTAAGGGTCAGATATAATAAGGCTAATCATGAATGGATATTTTCGAGTGGGGTCTCACCACTCTACAAAGGCTGAGGTGGGGATAGGTGGAAATTATGTTCGGATGGCCATTTGGCTATGGTTAAAACAAAAGAAATGCCAGAACCGTCATCCCTAAATTCGACTCCAAATATCTTTTTATTTCACCTTGAAAAGATATCAAACCTAAGTTCTAGTTGCTACGGAGGCATGTGTGCATGATTTCACAAAAGTTTGTATGTTAACAAGAACTTGGGATACGTGTTCCAAGGATTCACACTACTGTCAAAGAATTGCAAGATAAAATGTACCTCTTAATTTATTAAGGTTGCTCATTTTTTCGAAAAATTCATTCTATTAATTGCAAAGCTAAATGTTGTGCCAAAAATTATTTTATATTCTACTTATCATGCTCGAAAAATAATCAAAATTAAGCGTTTCTCGAGTTCTTTATACAATTATTCCTTATTAGACAAACTACGTCTCCACTCCCCACTTACGAACTGTCATCGTCCCGATGAAAAGTGAGTGGTAAAGAAGTGGTTAGGGGAATAAGGAAGAAACAAAATAATAAAATTGTGAGGTAGGGTCAAAAAGACCACGGCGTAATCCGGGTCAAATCTCGGCGTGGGCCGTGACAAGTGGGTCAAAAAGTGCTGGCATGCAAACACGGCGTACGCCGAAATGTTCACGGCGCAGACCGTGAAAACCAAAACACATACAGAGAGCTTTTTTTATTATAATTGATATGAAAATATCGCTAAAAACTTAAGAAACGGCATCAAAATATATCATCTGGTTGACATACATCAACCACTCCCCACTTAGCCTGGGCAAAATATGGAACCAAAATGGAGTGTAAATACCAAGTTGAATACTAAACACGCAAACTTTATTTATTTAGATAGTGCAGATATGACACAAGCTGATTGAAATGAAAGGGAAAGAAATTCCCTACGAACCGACGGCATTATTTTTTTATCTTACAAAAACTTAAAAACAACCAAACGGAACGAACAAGACATGGAAACAACTTAAACAACTTGAAAACCAACCAACCAGACCAACGAGACCAACCAAATGAACCAGCAGAAACAACTAGACCAAATAACACTATGATCACAAAGACGCTCCAACAAAACAAAGAACAACCATAATTCGATCAAGATCCCCGCTTTACGTAGATGAGGAACCACCGGGAATATCAACGGGCAACATAGCAGTTTGAGAACGACGGCAAATAAAAAATTCATTGGTGCAGATTACCAGAACTCATCCACGTGATTACAGAGATGAGAAATCAACCATGCAAATGGCAAAGGTTGACGGAAAATTTGACGGGACAAGGCAAACGAGACAGCAACACAATGAACAATGATACCCCCCATCAATCACAAATACAACAGAAATGGCATAGAGCAACAACAGCCTCTCATCATCATTAACCTCAGAAAAATCATTAGTTGGGAAAACGCGAGAGTTAATGAAATGCTTCCATGCACGCATCGGGGAAGACAAAGCATAAGCCGACAAATCGCGATCACGATCGTCACCGGGAAACAAAACTCGTGCCGCTTCGGTGCACTTTATAACCAGCCCGTTGATGGTGTCCAAATGCCAAACCTCTTCGTAGTATCGAGAGGAGCAAAGATGCTCCTATAGGATGAAGAAGGCCCGGTTTATAAAGGTAGGGTAAAAGGAACTGCGACACTACGAATGTTGACAGCAGTGGTGGCTTCAACAAAGGGGGTTTCAGAAAGGACAGCATAGAATTCACGCACCATGGTGATGTTAATTCGTCCACGGGGAGCACGAACAAAATGTTCCCAACCACCCCACATGACACGAATTTCTCCCCATTCCTTAACCCTACGCATGTTTAAGCCTTTTTCAACGAGGATGGGAGAGTGATAGAAATTTGAAAAGTAACGATCACGTGCCGTCTCGGTAGTGTATCGATAATAGTCGGGGTATTGTAGTGTTGATCAGTTTGAGAGACAATTGAGTTTGGTGACCCAGGTGGTGAAAAAGAAGGGGCTGAAGGGGAGGATGGGGTTGACATGGCTGCAAAAGAAGGAAAATAGTTGAGGAAAAGTTGGAGAAGAAGAGTTGGGTAGGGTTTGGGAATGGGATAAAAGGATATAAATAGAAAATGAAGATCTGTGAGGAGCTTCTGGTCGGCCCAAAAATATCACGGCAGGCGCAGACCGTGAAAATTCCTGCGTACGCCGGGTCGTGTAAGTACCTATGTGTCAGTCTAGGGAATCAAAATGATGAAAAATGCAGAGAGTAGTCAGGTCGGCATGAACCAGCAGTAGCCGGCGTGGACCGGGAAAATTCCGGCGTACGCCGAGCTAAACGACAAAAAGCTATGAATTTCAGTGCAAACTGGGATATATCCGGCGTAGACCGGACTTCTCAAATCACATATAGAGGCTAAAAGTTTGCAGCAGAGCCATAAATCAAACAAAACCAACAGCACAGGGGATGCAAATATGCTAAAAAAAAGGGAGCATAATTAATCATAAAAAATCAACACCTGCACTATCCAAAGAGTGCATCAACCAAAAGCCAAACGTGCCAATAATATTTTCAAACCAACCGACAAAAAAAATAGCAAACTAACGTAGTTTTTAACAAAATGAAAAGAAAACGTAAACTACACGCAGCAATCCAAATAACAACACACAGTATTTAGGAACTTGATAAAAATATTTCAAATGTCTGAATCAGTTTCAGAGTCATCCACCCTGGATGTCCGAATAGTCTCCCAAAAATTAGCATCACTCATAGCCACCATACTCATTGGAGAAAAACTAATTGGATTTACAAGACCGGCACCTTGGAAATCCGTTGGATTGAGGTTGCTAAAAAACTGGACCGAATCTGAGATTGCGGTGACAGACACCAAAGCTTCTAAGCGAGCACCAGCAGCAGTTGTAGACATGACCACTGAACCATCCAATCCCATGCTACTCAAACCGGTACTAATAGACGAGATAGAAGACATAATGTTGAACCCGTAGAAAGCGGCGCAGAGTACACTGCACTGCAGACTCAAAACTGGGCATACCATCAGGGGCTAAGGTAGACCTAGGAAAAACTTGGTAGGAGGTACGGGTAGGTATAGTAGATACACAGGTAGGCAAAGTATAGGAACCTGGTTGACACTGATCCAGAGTATCAGAAATCTGAGCATAACCAGGGTTGATATTCCTAAGAAAAGTACGCTGACCTCCAATACCAATACGTAAATCGTCAACCCACAGCCGGACTCTCTCAAAACCTAAGATAAGATTAGCATCATGAGCAGCTTGGCCACCCCGAATATCAGTCAACTCAGATTCAAGAAAATCGAGTCGAGCCTCCTAAGCAAGGTTCTGGATAGGGAACATGCTAGGAGATGGAAAAACAAGGGGGACAGAAGTTGGGGTCGACCGAGGAAGTGATCCTTGAGATGGTGCAGGATTTTCGTAATTAAGACGACCAGCTAGAAGTTCGGAAGGCGAGGACCAATTACTGGTGTAGTGGGTGACATGAGCCTATCAGCTGGAAGAATAATGACTTGTGCTCGAATGCAAAGTGCAGAGATTAAATTAGGAAAAGGCATATCTCTTAGGACGGTTAGAGGCGAAGTCTGCAGTTCTGGAAAAGATAAGCCATCCTAAATCAACTAGAATATTCCGAACTATTGCCCAAGCTATACAAGCATTAGCATAGTTGAAGGCGCTAAGATGTCTAGACGGACTCACATTATGGCCTAGAAAGTGCTGCAGGGCTCGTACTGTTGGAATAGTGTCCTAAACCCAATCGGGTTGGACCGGATCCGATTGGGTCGGATCATTTCTACTATTTCTTTATGTTTATACATATATTAAATGGCTTTTATGTTGTCATATATATGTTCTTTTAAAGGACCAATTGTGAATTGTTATATGATAACGTCATAGTATTAAACTGTGATAGAGAAACCATGATAGGCGATTATGGTTGATGAGATCTCTAATCACTTTAATAAGTTTGATACTTAAATGTCTCTAGGCTGATGTACTATTAAACAGGGCATTGATAGTATAAAATGACTAGCACGTATTAGATGTCTTCGTCTTTTAAGGGCGGGGATAGATCTCGCCTATCGAAGTGTAGAGACACTTGGACCGTGACGTGGACGTGTATTAGAGAATGCGACGTTAGATCGGTGACCACTTTACACGGATAAGTGTCACACTATGTGCGGTTGTGTAATTATCCTTAGGACGGGAGTCTTCATGGCATCACGGTGTGGATTGTCATGCTTTGACACTATTGAGGTTTCCCCTAGCCACGGGGCGATCATGCGGTAGTGATTGGGTATGATACTGAAGCATGCAGAGTATACATGATTGGTCGTCCGGGAATCACGTATCTTATGAATAGGATCGAATATCCGAAATGGCCTTCTTATAAGGAATGTCTTACTCTCGTGAATCTTTGCAAAGTGAGAGTAAATGAGTTACTTCGAGTGAGCATGATATCCAGATTATAAGATACGGTCGTTAATGTTTGACACTCGACGTACGACCGTATGGATATTATTACAGCGATAGGATTGTAAGTTACACGGTAACTGTTTCACATGAAAGGTAGTAGTCATTTCATTTGACTCTTCCGATGATTGGGGGTCATGGTGTGTTGCTAGACGCTATCCCGTGATCGTTAGGCATGAAGGGCATTTTCGTAATTTGCACTTTGTGTCTACGGCCAACATATTCGGAAGCCTATCGGGTCACACACATAAGAACATCTAGCCGGATTAAAATGTGGTTATAGATGAAAACCAAATAAGGAAAGTTTATCTCGAGACTATAAAGGTTATAGTTGTAAATTAATATGGTGATATTTATTTATTATGAATAAATAAAATACAAGATATTAATTATATTAATTAAAGAATATTCCGTAAGCCAATTTGTTGGTCAAAGGGGCGCCACATTTAATGTTATAAGATATACTTGGATTGTGCAATTTAATTAATGATATTACCAAATATTAATATAAGATATTAATATATATATATATATATATATATATATATATATATATATATATATATATATATCCTAAGATGCATGCGGCTGAAATTTGTGTGCATGTCACACGTGTATGCCAAGATTGACATATTTGAATTTTGGGTATTAATAGATTTATTTGTGTAATATATATGTGATATATACACATGTGTAAATTGATTTATGGTAATATAATAAAAGATAAATATTGTCAATATAAGATATTGACAATATCTTGAAAATATTCAATATAAGATATTGATAATATCCTAGATTTATTTAATATGAGATATTGTAATAAATAAGATAAATCAATCAATTATATTTTCCTTATTTTATTGGAAAAATGTTTTCTTCTCCTCCACACTCTAGTTGGGGCGCCACATACACTATAAATATAGTGTGCGTGTCAAGCTATTTTGTACAACACAATTCCAAGAACTAATAGTTCTTATGTAAAATAGAGAGCATCCTATAGAGAGTTGGAAAGGGGAAAATGGCCGGTCTAAAGAACCGGAGTTTTCCAATAGCAATCCTTGATGGGATTCCGCGTAGCCGCTCGTGTGGACTAGCGGTAGAGGCCAAACACTTGGCGGCTCTATATGCGAGAACTACTCTCCTTAGACGGTCAAAGCGTCGATCTTTTAGATCAACCAAGGTAACCACCGTCTACTAACTCGTTTGTTTATTGCTTAAACGAAGTCGATCCTGGTTAAAAGGAAATAAAATTATAAATTCATTGCGTTCGCGTAAATTTCCTAACAAAGGTATCGAGAGAGCTTGAGCTTAAGCAATAAGCATGTTATATTGCGTAGTTAATTTTATCGTTTAAATCACGTAATTAGAAGATGAAAGATTTTTTGATTTGCAAAATTGATACACGAAAAGAAAAAAAAAAAGATCTGGTGGTGCTCGGCCGATCAAGCGGGCGGCACCACCTCAAATGGGCGGGCGGCGGCGGCTTTGCGCGGCGATGGGTTGACCGGTCAATGCTGGTGGATCTCCAAACTTTTGTTTTGTGTATTTTGTGATTCAATATGGTTCATAGTTGTGATTGATATCTCCTTTGTTTAGTTGTATCATGTGGCTAACCAATGGTTCAAATAGTTTGGGCCATTGGGATGCCATATGACATTAAAATAATAATGGCATTTCCAAACTTTGTTTGGAATAAGCCTAGGCCCTTTCCAAATATTTGATTTGGGAAAAGGCCTAGGCCTAGTCCACTTCCAAAATTTTGATTTTTGAAAGTAGCCAGGCCTAAACCAAAATTATTTGGCCTTTCCAAATATTTGATTTGGAATAGGCCTAGGCCCTTTTCAAATATTTGATTTGAAAAAGACTTAGGCCTAGGCCACTTCCAAAATTTTGATTTTGAAAAGTGGCCAGGCCTATGCCAAATTTGGTTTAGGAAGATGTCTTTTGGTTTAGGAAACCAAAGGCATCCCTTTTGATTAAGAATCAAAAGGAAAGAAACAAATGAGAGTTAATTTTAATTTTGATTTATTTTTGGAATAGTTCCAATTAATTAAAATTAAAATTAAAATCGTCTAAAATTAATTGTTAATTTTATTTCGATTAAATCATTTAATTAATTAAATGTTAATTAGTTAATTGATTGGATAAAATTATTTAATAGATTAAATATTAATTGATTAATTAAGACGCAAGTAGTTAAATTTTAATTTTATCTATTTCATAAGATTTTATTGTATGGATTAGATATAGTAGATATAATAAGGACCCCGATTGATCATGGACTCGACCGATAGGATAGATGTGAATGATTTAATTTTCTGTTGGTTTAAAATTGTCCTAGGCCGTTATGAAGAACGTGACCTAGTTTATTTTCTGCATTCATCCCATTCCTGTTAGCTCCCCCCCGTGTGCGGTGGGTGTATTTATTTTATTAGATAGAATTAAATGTAACAAGAATGGAGCAGAAGATGAAGACCAAAGAAAGACGAAAATAAAGAACCCATTGGAGAATGGAGCATTAAAGATCCTATTGGCGGTTGCAACTACCCTTAGATTGTGACCCGCGGTTTCGTCAGTTTGTATTCGAAACCGCACCTAGGAAAAGTCCATGATCATACCGGTTACTTTACGCATTTATTTATTTTGTGCTTGTATTTATTTTATATGATACGATAGATGCATGACTAGGCACGATCTAGATAAATGTGTAGGATGTATATCTATAGAGATAGATATATTTGATGAGACCATAATTAAAATTAATTAAGTGAATTAATTTACGTAAATATTTCCACAACAAAAATCAAGTCGAAAATTGTCTCCCAATATTATAGCGACAGTGAAGAGCCTTTGTTCGGATCCAACTGATCGGCCCTCGTCGAGAGTTGACCTACCATGGGTATATCGTCGTTATTGAGATATGATCGTATGAGATCTCGCGAATATTGGATTATGACTTGACTAGAGTATTGCGGTGATTGGCCCTCGTCAGGACCGTCTTATTCTAGAGGCAAGGGGTTGACTACCACATAAAGATGTGAATTGTCAAAGAGTTGACTAGTCAACCACCAAGAGTCACATAGAGATGTGATTGGTAAGAGTTACATACCTTTCGAATTATTCCGGTTGATCGGCCCTCGTCGGGAATCGGGGTAACCAGATGGGATCTTGGCCACTAAAGAATTTTGAAAGATTCTTGAAAGTCAATTGGGAGTAGTTGACTAGTGGGAGCAAAATCATAAATCAAAAGACCATTTTTGATTTTGCGTGTATAAACAACAACACTCTTTTATTTTCATTTTTATGTTGTAGTTTTAGCAAACTTTATATTTATGTTTTATTCTCGATTAGTAAAACCAAATTATGACTGTTAATTTTGAGAAACGTTATCAAATATGGTTAAGTAATTTTAATCATTTTAAAATAAGCAATGACATGAGCAATCCCGTTATAGTAGTTAGAGACAAGGAGATTACATAATTGATGCAGTGCTCCGAGACTTTAATTATTAATGAAAGCGGAAGCTCATGATATGATTAAATCATTTGAAATAAGTTTCAACAAATTAGTCATATATTGGATACGATCCAAGATGATCATTCAGTCATACGATGACAATTAATTCAAACGTTGGATAAGAATGACCACATCTAATTTTGGAAAGGTTGTTTTCAAAATTGTAAGATTTAAGTATCGACTTAATTCTATCATTGCTTAAGGTTAATTAGATAGTCAATGTTTTGAATACGATTCAAAAGGATAAATAAACTATTTAATAAACTTTATGAAAGGAAATCAAAGACATAGCTCTTGTGATCTTTCTTAAGTCTTATGAAGACTACACTAAGAAACATTTACAAGTGCTTGAAGGATTAAAATGAAAGTTAGGGCATGTGCTTAAATAGAGAACTTATTGAAGTTTCTATTATAGGCAAGTAAGTTGAGATAAACCGATCTAACTTCAAGTCAACTCTTAGATATATGATATCTTGCGAGTGTGATTAAATTAGAAAGATTAAATACAGATATGGAAGGCGAAGCAAACGTTGTAACACTTACCATATTCTGGATCTAGTAAACTGATAAGGGAACTAAATAAATGTTATTATGTTCCGGTTCTTATAAAGAACATGCTTTCAGTTATTTGTTAGGATTTAGTAGACATATTCAATCGTAAAGAATAAATGTTATTCCAATAAAGTTGGAAGGTCACTGAATCTAACATATTAGATTGATGTCACTATATAGATGATATATGTGATGAGATCTCAACTAAATATTTGTGTGGCTGTTATCCTTAACATTTGTGGTTGTTCTAGACATAGTCTCTCTGGAAGGGAAGCGTGTAATTAAACGTCATTCTGATGATGTTGAACCATATGATTATGAATCATGTGGGTAATACGTATCTTATCTAAAGATGACTGAAATACCTTTTATTGAAAGGTTATAAAATCTAGAAAGTTTTCCAAAGCCTAAACATACCGATGTTTGTTGGCTTATGACAATTAACGCCACAAATAATTGTTTATTAATCTCTGTGGATCGCTTTTAGAAATAGTTGAGTGTACTCGATGAAGTGCATAATTCGAAAGCCCGAAAGTTCGAGCCAAGATGCGAATATGAGATTGATGAGCTACTTATTCTTCAATTGGATTGAAGTAATTAATACTGAAGTGTTGTTTGAGTCGTCTGCAAACGGAATAAGATTCTCCCTTGAAGGATACCATCTTTGGGATACACAATTAGATTGTGTTCCCAAAATGGAAATAACACTTTATATGATAAAGGTGTGACGCAAGCCATGCGATGTATCCCTTACCCGTTTCGGGACAGTGCCCTTATACTTAACCTAGTTCCAAAGAATAAAGGTTGAATAAATTCCATATTAGGTTTGGAAGAGGATAATGTCGAATCTATCTTAACCGATGATTTGAAGTTTTCATAGGCAAAGTCAGAAAGGGCTTGGAGCCTAGTACGACATATGCAACTTTGTGGAATATCTTAGCAAGTACGCTAGATATTATTTAATCATCCGCGGAGCAAAATGTGTTTGTCTCCAAACATGCTGTCTTCTAGAGGAAGTGTTTCTTCCAAGAGAAACAGTGGGAGTGAATCAAATCTCAAAAGAGTTTGAGAACCACAAAGACATATTCAACCATAGGAACGTGAGCGGATGCTGATGAGCTAAAATTTACCCCTTCAAAAATACAATTTATAAAGACTCGCAACTGTGGGTAAACTAACTCTCTAACCAGCAGAGTACCGGGTCGATTGTTAGGATAGCTACAGGAGTACGAGGTCGTCCCAAGAGAAATGTGGTTGTGAGTACCAAAGTGAACGTGGTTCTTAGTCTAGGCGATCAAAGTTGTGGTGATGTTTGTTATAGCTAAAACAGAAAATAAATATTATTCTAACGAGTTTAACTAAGTGCTTAAAAAGCATAGCCGAGCCATGATCCAACAGGTTATCTCCCCACAGGAAAAACTTGATAAGGAGTGTGTTTTAACCAACCTACCTTTCCACAGTATTTTAACGACATCCACGGGTGCCAACTCCTAATTCTGGTGTTAAGATCTGAACAACTCTCACTCAACACCCTATGTGAAGTTAATTAATTTTCCCTTTAGAAAACCGATTAACCTAACATGATTACGCTCTTTGAGTCGCTTCGAACAACGATGACAAACCTCAGTATTGGAAACGGTCCTAACAACTAGGCCGAATCTACGCAACGATCCCAAAACCCCTTTTTCCCACATCTCACCGCAAAATGCATTTATAGGTTCGATGTGTGTGACAGTGGACTAGATGATCAATCTAATTCAAAGACGTTTAGAATAAGTTTTAGGACGTGGATTAATCATTAAAACATTATATTACGTGCTACACAACTCCCATCTCGTCTACCGAGGGTTGATTTCACCCGTTTTCACATAAATCGGCTATGTAACGAGATTAGCTAGTCATAATAACGGAAATAACAACGAAATATAAATATATATCTAAATACATACATATATATATATATAAATACTAGTATATAGATATATATGCGTATATATAGATATATATATATATAACAAGAAAGAAAAGAAACAACACGAAAGAAAACAAAACGGAAATAAAATAACTACAGCCTTATAGATATACGTATAGATATATAAATAGATATATATAGATATAGATATATATATAGTATAATACGTATATATATATATATTTATACTAATTGCATAAAAGTAAAAGAAAGCAATAAAAAGCGGAAACAAAATTATATTAAAACTATAACTAGTCGGGTTATTACACCGACATTATAACGACATATATTACATATAGGCCCCCAACATAAAAAACAGAAGCAGAAGGAGAAGGAGAAGAAATGGAGAAAGGGGGCAAAGTTTACTCTGCATCTGCTCTCATATATATAGGCAATTTCAAAGAGCCGGACCGGTCCTGAAAGGGAGCCGGATCGGTCCTGAATCATCATTTGCAATGATTACTTCTAACTGAATGCATGTGCAGGCGGTTATGTGTATATATATAATTATATAATTATATATTAAACTTCTAAAATCTATATCTTGAGTTGTAGACCTCCAAAAATCATGATTTAAACGTCATTAGAAATCTCTCGGAAAACTCTACAACTTTCATGAAGGACTCTTCTTCAGAAAATGTCGTTTTGATGAGCCATTCGTATGTCGTGTCGTTTTCGGGATTTCCACTAATACGAATTGATTAGCCACTTGACCACCATTTGAGTTGTAGAAGTCCGATTGACGTGATTCAAAATGCGTTGGAAAGATTACTTGAAGATCTACGACTTTCATGAAGAAGTCATCCCCTGAAAATGCCTCTAAGCTGGGTCAAATCTTCGTCGAAAATATGTAACGATTAAGTACTTAAGAAAAATTTGATCCATTTGAACTCGTAAGCTTGTGGCACCTTCTTCTAACCCTCTAAACACCTCTTTTAGGGCTCAAAACATGTCGTTACGTAGGATTTTAGTCTACTTATAATCCTGCAATAAACCACCAAAATACCAAACGTAAATCCGACACGATACTCCGGTTACTAAACCGTAAAAAAACTAATAAAAACTTATAAAAACACGATATTTTATAAAATAGTCACGACTTATATATTTTTATGAAATCTAGGAATTAATGACTCAAATTGATATAAAGGTGCTCAAAATGATATTAAAAACGGGGTGAAATGTTATGAAAATAACAGTGAATTTTTCCGTCATCACAACCCCCACTTAGCTTTTGGTCGTCCCTCGAACAAAATAAGCTATAAAATAAAATGAATGAGGAAAAATTCATGAAGATATAAAATATAAAGGCCAACCAGATGATGTAACCAATCGAATCATAACCACACGTTAACCTTAATATAAATGTATAACAGAGTGTGTGTGTGACAAGCCTTTTCAATTTCCACTTTCCCCTCTTGAATAAATCAAGCAAACGCACAAATATCCATTCAGACAATCCTAATGACTTTCCTAGGTATAGGCAGTAACAGTTCTACACAAAGTCCTCCCGTGTACTCATTAGGATAATCCCTAAAGCATATCATTCAGTTTATACTGGGGATAGTCAGAAGAAAACTAAGTTATAAACCATGCTCTATTTTTTTTTTTTCCTCATAGAATACTAACATATCCGAACTCATTGCCAAAATTGACTATCTTGCAAGCGTCATGAGGTGAGATTGAATACATTAATACCTATCTAACTATTTTTTTTTTTTTTTTTTTTTAATGTGTAGCATATGCCCTCATTCCCAAAGAATAGGATGTTTCGTGATAACACCCTAGCCGGACTAATATCGATCATCGAGCGATCCGGGAGCTTTTAAGCCTCATAGTGGTATAGACGTTTCGTGATAACGCCTACCGCACTCAAATCATTGGTAGCTACAACCGACATATATATAGTTTATCTTATTTTGACATTCTTTCTATCACATTCAAACCTTCGATATTCACAATTACATGTTCGAAGTTAGGTACTAAGTTATCGCTATTTCTAGGATAAACCACTAGGATACTGAATGGATACAGTTTAAAATTTTCGCTTCAATATCAAAGGCTTACGTGAAGGAATTCATGTTACACAAATAAATTTAGGCTAAAATGCACTTACGGTTCACTTTGGTTATACATATCCAAATTAATCATTACATCTTTAAATCCATGAAATATATACCTTATACTGATTATTTTAATCAACTAAATAATGCTCGAAAAAGAATCAAAAACTAAGGGTTTAAACACTTACTCGCCATTTCTAAACCAACCGCACTTCTACCCCACTTACGATTTTGTATTATTCTCAGAGTGTAAATGAGATAGAGAGGAAGACTTAGCTTATAAACCAGGCAGAAAGATGCTATCGAATCCCGTGAATGACCATGAGAAAGCACGATCCGAATCCCTATACCAAAACTTAAAACAAAGAAAACACGGGACATGGTCCTCGTGCGAAGACATCGAATAGGGATATGGGAATAATAAGATAATGGCCTCGTTACGTCGAAAAATTCGATAGGCAATATATATATAGCTTTAGATGGAAAAATAACCCACACGGGTAAAGCACGTAACATCTAAGCATATACGTATCACATGAGCATATATCATAGTCAAGTCACTATTCCTAAATTCATTTTATTACACACACGCTTTTATTAAGGTGAGAATACTCACCACTATACTACAACTACTAGAAATTTGAAACAGACTAGATCATAAAATGAAATGTAGTGAGTCTTGTATACCCAGATCCTCAAGGGTTCTACAACCTAAGTCCAAGAAATGATGTATTTGAATGTTTTCTTTAAATTCCTCGGGATTTTCGGATAACCACCTAATCATTCCTCTTAATGACATTCAAACATTCATCCCGAGACTTGGTTGTGCTTTGTGTTCATCTTTCATACAAATTCTACATTTCATTCGCACTAGTCTTATCCAAATTATTATTATCGGGCTGCCTCCCGGTAGCGCTTTTGTTTAACGTCGTTTGCTCGACTAAAGTAGTATTTACAAGTTATCAACCAAAATCGTAACTTAAGAAGATCAAAAGCTTAAGAAAAATTAACAATGCGAGAACCAAAGAAATTAAATTGTCTAGAAACGCATTACCTCGTTTGGCTCTCGATGCCATATCCTCCCAAACCAGAGAATCTTCTTTTATCGATCGTCGAACCATCTTCTTTGCTATTCCATAAAGTTCATCCATTGGGAGTACACAAATCGGACCGCAAAATTCATCCTCACAGAGTGGACGAATGTAGTAATCCGGGACCGATATATTAACTATTACCAACTCTCCCAGTGGGCTTTGCTAAAGATGGCCAATCAATCTCTCGCTCCTCTAACTCTGTCATCTCCAAATCTTGCACTTTTTCTTCGCAAACCGAATTATCAACCTTATTCTCAACCTCGAACTTCTTCAAAGATAACCTCATCATCATCCCTAACCACCTCACATGTCTCTCGCCTCTTTCACATACCTCACTAATTCAATCAATTGCCCCACCTTGTCTTGAAGATTTCTTATAAGCGAGTCAAGATTACCTTGAACTCCTGCATGTCCAACGATCGCTCTTCCAAGATCTCGGTTCAATCGTTCTAGTTGCTCTATTTGACTGTCGGTGAATTCTTCTTGTGGCATGGGGGCGCACTGATCATATTGACTTTGATTCATCGGAGGTGAGTAGTAGTCCTCTTGCCATTCCGCATACATCGATCGATGGTGAATATGGTTAAAGCTATCAACGTCTTTGAGTATGAACACCGTAATCTGATAAGCATTAGGGTTCGGGTAACCTCGTAATGGTGTGGCTCATAACTCGAATAACCATAATTCTGGTCCTGGTATGCACTAGGGCACCGATAATTCCATGAACCTTGGTTATTCTCATTGTTGATATTGAGGCTCGCATACCTGAACCGTTGTTGATAAGGTTGGTAGGGGTATTGTTGTTCAAATTTGTAGTAGTTTGATTGAAAAATCCATCCATTTAAGCTCAATCGCTAGATCTCGAAAAACAACAATAAAACAATAAAAATTTTCTTTTTTTTTTTTCTTTTTTTTCGTAAACACACGATATTTAGACCCTCAAAAGTTATGGTTGCCGAAGGCCCTAATCCCCAGTTTTAGCCAGACTTACAAGATATCACCCTCCGAAGAGGCTAAGTACCAAAGTCGTATTCAAACCGAGTTCAGACAATATCACTTCAAAGATCCATAGCTCTTTGTCGACATCTAAATAAAACAAGAAAATAAAAACCTAGGCCCAAGCCTTCGGTTCACTTACAAGATATCACAACAATATCACACATTTCCCGGCATCGGCGCCAATTTTGATGGGCTAAAATTTACCCTTCAAAAATACAATTTATAAAGACTCATAATCAGGGTAAACTAACTCTCTAACCAAAGCAGAGTACCGGGTCGATTGTTAGGATAGCTACAGGAGTACGAGGTCGTCCCAAGAGAAATGTGGTTGTGAGTACCAAAGTGAACGTGGTTCTTAGTCTAGCGATCAAAGTTGTGGTGATGTTTGTTATAGCTAAAACAGAAAATAAATATTATTCTAACGAGTTTAACTAAGTGCTTAAAAAGCATAGCCGAGCCATGATCCAACAAAGTTATCTCCCCACAGAAAAACTTGATAAGGAGTGTGTTTTAACCAACCTACCTTTCCACAAAGATTTTAACGACATCCACGGGTGCCAACTCCTAATTCGTGTTAAGATCTCGAACAACTCTCACTCAACACCCTATGTGAAGTTAATTAATTTTCCCTTTAGAAAACCGATTAACCTAACATGATTACGCTCTTTGAGTCGCTCGAACAACGATGACAAACCTCAGTATTGGAAACGGTCCTAACAACTAGGCCGAATCTACGCAACGATCCTAAAACCCCTTTTTTCCACATCTCACCGCAAAATGCATTTATAGGTTCGATGTGTGTGACAAAGGACTAGATGATCAATCTAATTCAAAGACGTTTAGAATAAGTTTTAGGGCGTGGATTAATCATTAAAACATTATATTACGTGCTACACAACTCCCATCTCGTCTACCGAGGGTTGATTTCACCCGTTTTCACATAAATCGGCTATGTAACGAGATTAGCTAGTCATAATAACGGAAATAACAACGAAATATAAATATATATCTAAATACATACATATATATATATATATATATAAATACTAGTATATAGATATATATGCGTATATATAGATATATATATATATAACAAGAAAGAAAAGAAACAACACGAAAGAAAACAAAACGGAAATAAAATAACTACAGCTATATAGATATACGTATAAATATATAAATAGATATATATAGATATAGATATATATATAGTATACGTATATATATATATATTTATACTAATTGCATAAAAGTAAAAGAAAGCAATAAAAAGCGGAAACAAAATTATATTAAAACTATAACTAGTCGGGTTATTACACCGACATTATAACGACATATATTACATATAGGCCCCCAACATAAAAAACAGAAGCAGAAGGAGAAGGAGAAGAAATGGAGAAAGGGGGCAAAGTTTACTCTGCATCTGCTCTCATATATATAGGCAATTTCAAAGAGCCGGACCGGTCCTGAAAGGGAGCCGGATCGGTCCTGAATCATCATTTGCAATGATTACTTCTAACTGAATGCATGTGCAGGCGGTTATGTGTATATATATAATTATATAATTATATATTAAACTTCTAAAATCTATATCTTGAGTTGTAGACCTCCAAAAATCATGATTTAAACGTCATTAGAAATCTCTCGGAAAACTCTACAACTTTCATGAAGGACTCTTCTTCAGAAAATGTCGTTTTGATGAGCCATTCGTATGTCGTGTCGTTTTCGGGATTTCCACTAATACGAATTGATTAGCCACTTGACCACCATTTGAGTTGTAGAAGTCCGATTGACGTGATTCAAAATGCGTTGGAAAGATTACTTGAAGATCTACGACTTTCATGAAGAAGTCATCCCCTGAAAATGCCTCTAAGCTGGGTCAAATCTTCGTCGAAAATATGTAACGATTAAGTACTTAAGAAAAATTTGATCCATTTGAACTCGTAAGCTTGTGGCACCTTCTTCTAACCCTCTAAACACCTCTTTTAGGGCTCAAAACATGTCGTTACGTAGGATTTTAGTCTACTTATAATCCTGCAATAAACCACCAAAATACCAAACGTAAATCCGACACGATACTCCGGTTACTAAACCGGTACAAAAACTAATAAAAACTTATAAAAACACGATATTTTATAAAATAGTCACGACTTATATATTTTTATGAAATCTAGGAATTAATGACTCAAATTGATATAAAGGTGCTCAAAATGATATTAAAAACGGGGTGAAATGTTATGAAAATAACAGTGAATTTTTCCGTCATCAGATGCCACATAGCGATGAGGTGTAAAACACTGCTCAGTGCACACAAAGGTTCTGTAAGTCTGTGGATAACCTCAAGCCTGAAAAGGCTGCTGGTATGTTCATCTTGAAGAATGAATATCTCACGACTTATGAAAGAATGTTTGAAAGGCAATATTGAGAGATATGGCCAGGAGCCATAATATCTGAATTAGATTCCATCAGTGACAACCAGGTTGTGAACCTAGTCTGTCTTACCTAGAGGGAATGTCCATGTAAGGCTGAGCCTAGTTCTATTCAGATTATGCTTGTTGTAACTTGATATCATGGCTATATGATAGTGTTGAAGACGTTGGGCAGAAAGCTCGATGTTCATAGACAATAACATGATATGTGAGCCCACGAGATCCATTTATGGACTCAAACAAGTTTCTCTAGATGATTTCATTGTTTGATAATCAAAGGAGTTTGATTTAGTCAAAAGAAGGATATGCCCAATGTGCAAGATGGATAGTGGGAGTGTGTTACGATTTTCGAGTAAGGTATTGGATATCTCTCTCGAGAATAATCACCCCATGTCACAGTCAATTAATGTTTGGTAGTTCAAGGTCTTTACGAAAGCACTTGGATTGGCAGTTCTTAATTTTGGAAATAAGAATCTATAGCGATAGATTTAACTGCTGTTAGATTATAGTTTACCTATATAGATGTGATGCTAAAAGGAGTTTAGTATAGATCGCGATAGGGATACTGCTGGCCAGTGTTCTCAAGATCTATCTATGTTAGGACGTTAGTCCTAAAGATAAGGTGAAAGATGATTCTTATGGAAGGTTTCCTTTGCTACGGCGATAGGAACCATCATAAAGGCAATGCCGGATGTTCATACTCCATGAAGAGTCATGAGAAAGTATAAAAGTAAATCTGGTGAATGTCGAGAATATCCTTAAACTAGTTAAGGAAGAGTTCCTAGTTTACTGAAACTTGGAAATAAATTAACATAGTTATTCAGACGTGTACCCTGAGTCTTATGAAGGCGAGTGGGAGCTAGTGTCTGGGTTTGCAGTCACTTTGATTAAGTGATACAGTGAGCTGGAAATGTTCTAGCCTATGGGTCACTGTAAATTCTACAACGAGGCCAAAACATAGTAGTGCCTTAGAGGCACAAATGAGCAAGATACATGGATCTATAAGGTTCATTCCTGAACCTTATACGGTTCTTCCACCTTTTCTATATAGTTGATATAGTAAGTGGATTCATTGCTTGAAGCAAGGACCGTGGTCTTGTCGAGATTCGTGTATGTGTTGAGGCGCCTCCTTTGACTTGGTCATTTGGAGCATGGTATGAAGATAGTTCGAGTCCCCACGGATAGCGATCCGCTTTATGGCTAGAAATGGTTGCGAGTATTGCATGAGATTCTTGTGTTTTAACTTGGTCTTGTGTGTGCTAGTGATTGGTTTTAGGCCACGTGGGAGATTGTTGGAATAGTGTCCTAAACCCAATCGGGTTGGACCGGATCCGATCGGGTCGGATCATTTCTACTATTTCTTTATGTTTATACGTATATTAAATGGCTTTTATGTTGTCATATATATGTTCTTTTAAAGGACCAATTGTGAATTGTTATATGATAACGTCCTTAGTATTAAACTGTGATAGAGAAACCATGATAGGCGATCATGGTTGATGAGATCTCTAATCACTTTAATAAGTTTGATACTTAAATGTCTCTAGGCTGATGTACTATTAAACAGGGCATTGATAGTATAAACAGACTAGCACGTATTAGATGTCTTCATCTTTAAGGGCGTGGATAGATCTCGCCTATCGAAGTGTAGAGACACTTGGGTATGACGTGGACGTGTATTAGAGAATGCGTACGTTAGACTGACCCACTTACATGGATATGTGTCACACTATGTGGAGGTTGTGTAATTATCCTTAGGACCGGAGTCTTCATGGCATCACGGTGTGGATTGTCATGCTTTGACACTATTGAGGTTTCCAACCACGGGAGATCATGCGGTAGTGATTGGGTATGATCATCAAGCATGCGGGAGTATACATGATTGGTCGTCCGGGAATCGCGTATCCTATGATTAGGATCGAATATCCGAAATGGCCTTCTTATAAGGAATGTCTTACTCTCGTGAATCTTTGCAAAGTGGGAGTAAATGAGTTACTTGAGAGAGCATGATATCCAGATTATAAGATACGTTCGTTAATGTTTGACACTCGACGTGCACGACCGTATGGATATTATTACGAATGATAGGATTGTAAGTTACACGGTAATCGCTTTTTCACATGAAAGGTAGTAGTCATTGCGCTTGACTCTTCCGATGATTGGGGTCACGGTGTGTTGCTAGACGCTATCCCGTGATCGTTAGGCATGAAGGGCATTTTCGTAATTTGCACTTTGTTTCTACGGCCAACATATTCGGAAGCCTATCGGGTCACACACATAAGAATATCTAGCCGGATTAAAATGTGGTTATAGATGATAACCAAATAAGGAAAGTTTATCTCGAGACTATAAAGGTTATAGTGGTAAATTAATATGGTGGTATTTATTTATTATGAATAAATAAAATACAAGATATTAATTATATTAAATAAAGAATATTCCGGAAGCCAATTTGTTGGTCAAAGGGGCCCCACATTTAATGTGTATATATATATATATATATATATATATATATATATATATATACACTAGTTGTTATATGTGTGCTTTGCACACACTTGCCCTTGTTTTGTAGTTGGTTTGTTTACGTTTTCTCCTGCATTTTTTGGTTCATTGTATAATTTACATAGCATTATTTGTTCGTAGTTAGTAGATATATACATGGTTGTACCAAAAGTAAGTTTGTTGGTTGTTACAAAAGTGTTGTTTCTTCGGTAGCTACAAAACTGCATTCTGCTGCGAAGCTTGTCTGCACCTTTTTTTCTTTTTCCGTTTTTGGTGCGCGTGTCCTTTCAAAAAGTAAGTCTATTTCTTGTTAGGTTTTGTAGTTCCGATCTCTCATGGTTTTGGTGGGAACTCCACTTCACTTTCTTTGGGGGTGTCTTGTCGCCTTTCTTGTGTTGTTGTTGTTGGTCGCTCTCTTCGTTCTTTTTGTGTGGGGAATGTTGTTGAAGGATTATTAGTAATCTTATTTGTAGTAGCTGCAGTCATATGAATTTGTGGTAGTGCGTGTGATTATTGGGTAGATGTTTACCTGGAGTTTTTCCAAGTTCTCGCTACGTATGTTAGGGTTTGCTGGACTCATGTTTGTTGGTTGTGACTCTGTCCAGCTTAGGATGGTGTGTCTGGTCTTGTGATCCATGTACTCCTTTGTTGATGGTACGATTTTTGCTGCTATTATCTTCGTATTCAGGTCCTCGTTGATTGTTGCTAGTAAACTCTGTATTTCCTGCAATGATATTGGGGGGGGTTAGTCTTTTTTTTGTTAGTGTTGCTGCATTTTCCTGTTAATTGTTATTGTCTAAAATCATATTTATAGATGTAGAAAGCATGTGCAACCATAAGAGCTGCTGTGTCAATTAAGAAACACAAGAATTTGGAGACCAAGTGTGATATAGTACATCCAATCTGGTAGAGAGATCGTACAAATGACAGTACGTTAAAAAGCGCAAGACTCAGTGAAAATACAGTCTGATTTAGTCTATTTGCTGAGAATCGCTTTCAGCGTAAAAACAATTATTGTAGGCAATCTAAGCACATTCGTAGATGTATAAAATAACTGCAATCAAATGTGTTTTTCTGTGAACTAATAAATACAAAGAGCCCAAACCAAAGTGTCACACAGCACATTGAATGTGACAGAGTGAGTATACAGGTCATAAAATGTGTAAAAGGGCAACATTTGGTGAAGAAATTGTATGTTTCAGTCTATCTCCCGAGAGTGATTTTATGGAAAGAATATCCATAAGCCTCTGGCGTACATTAGAGAAAGAGAATTCACAACAAACGGATGCACTACTATGCTGAACAGCAACGTGAAAACATACAAAAGACATGTCTTTAATCAAGCCATAGAGTGGGAGGCTAAACAAAATAAGCATAACATGTGAATTCAACATGATATTGCCTGCAATCTTGGGGACAACAGTCCATACAGAGTTCGTTTATCAATTATACAAGGAGTCATTCAATAAAAGCTCGCAAGTATCAAATGACCAAATGGTCTTACTAAAAACCATTTGGTACATTTAAACATTCATTTATCAAACACAAATGGTCCTAACAAAAGCCATTTGCTACATTCAAACATGCATTCGTTCGTGATCTGTAATCAAAACAGTGTCCTGAAATAACAAAAGAACACAATTTCCATTCCCTACTCACAAAGAAGCTAAAACTACAAGCTAACACAAAGGAAATGCATAACGATTATACACGTTCTCCGTAAAACTCATCAAAATCAGAGAGCTAAAAGCATACAAAACACAAAACAAAAAATGGTAGAAACACAGATAATTACCCACGAATAGTACGCCAGAGGATTTTAGAAGGATTGCGAGAAAGAATATCCATAAGCCTTATCATGATGTCTCTTGAGAAACGCTCAGAAAATTTCAAACGTTCGTCAAGCTCTGCCTCAGGATCATAGAAATAAAGCTGAATACCAGTAGGTGGTTCAGCTCCATGTTTTAGAGGATTAAGAAAATGGTGGATCTTACCTTGTACCTTAAAAATATAAATGCCTTGATGATTTTTTAGTAGATCTTTATCCTTTCGAGCTGAGAAAGTAGTGAAAGCTAGGCTGTTATTGTACGTCCAAACGTACTTTTGGAAAACAATACATTCGGGGTCACTCCCGGTAAATAAGTCAGACAATACCTGAGGCATCTCAGGTATTACTAAGCTGATCTCTCCTTCAGAACATCAGAAAGAAGGTGGTTCGTGGAAGAAACGAAAAGCACGACAGTACTCACAGGTAGGTGCCTCAGGGAACGCAATGCTTGGCTCGTGAGGCATCACAGATACGGAGCTGCTGCGTAGCAAGCTAGCACGCATTTCAGCTCGTGCATTCACAGTAGGATATGAACAAGGATTGACGTATGCTTTACGAGATTGAGTCTCACAAGCCGAAGAACTCACAGCCTGGAAGATGTGTCCTAGATGTTCACATCGGAAGTAGCACGAGCAGCAACAGTAGAGCTTGTATTTGAAGAAGCAGTTGCATTCTTGCGGGCTCGCATCTCGAGCTCGGCATTGCGCCAGGAAGGAAAGAGTATTTCTCAGCTTCGCTCATCCCGGCGTAAGACCTTCGTCTCTTCTCATTGACGATCTCATGCCTCTCAGTATCCATTTACTAAGAATAGCAAATAATAGTTACAGTGGAACGAAGGCCCAGAGCAATAGAAATTCAAACAAGGTGAGTCGTACGACATTCCGGGGGAAACGAAAAACAATAGTGGAGCAATCAGGTCATCTGCAGCTGAATGACGTGTTCAGAAAATCAGGATGCCAGAATCCAGATACGGTTAAGGTAGACCTACATATGTCTTCAGTAAGACGAGACACATGAGCATCAAAGACTATGAACTTTTTCAGGCTAAAGAATACTATGTTATGTATCTTGGAGCTCATAATGTATCAGCACATCCATCACTTGAAAGCCAAAACTGATGATGGCATGGAAAAGATATCACTAGACAGACAAGAACTGCATCCGAAAATCGATATTCATGGGGTTTTTTATTTTGACCAAGGAGTTTCACAACACAGCAGCATCAAAGATTATGAACATTCTCAGCCTAAAGAATACTATGGTAAGCAACTTGAAGCTCATAATGTGTGAGCACATTCATCAGTTGAAAGCCAAAATTGATGATGGCATGGAAAATGTATCATCAGACAGACGAGGACTGCATCCCAAAATCGATATTCATGGTCTTCCTTCTTCTGACCAAGGAGTCTCACAATGGAAATCTCCTTAACCAAGTCGTTGCACAAAACAGCCTCAAAACAACCATAACATTCCAATACCGATGAATACATATCCTAGGAAGAGAATGAACAAAACACTTTTGACTACTCTTAATTTGTTCATTCCGCAAAATAAATCAATTAAAACTAACAATCTACTCGAGTTTTTTTATAATCCTATCCTATGACCTATCAAAGACAATAGTAACAAACAATAGAAATGAAGGCTATAATGTCAATCCTATCCATACCAAGATCAATTATCAGAGGATCACAAACCATGGTTGAATAATTAAATTAAGAACCAAAAAACCGCGTACAAAGCCGAAGGCAAAAACAACCAACAGCAGAAGCAAGAATCAAGAAATACGAATCAACGCACTCCATCAACCAACACCCAAAATGCAAGTATTCGGACTCGTAACACCACGAAGCATAAATGCATAAGCCAAAGAATCAAAGATACATGCACCAACTAATTGAAGAATCCATAAATTGTAACTACACACCAAGAAGATAACGAAGCGGAGCGATAGTAAAAACAAACTCCTTGGAGCGTCCACACGAGATAGTCTCAAAATTAACAAAGCAGATCGCAAAAGGCCACAATAAATGTAATTCATAACCGACGACCACGCCTCCGATAATAAGGGTGGGAAGCTAGTTCAGAACTGACGGAGATCGATTATATTCCAGCCAGAAAAATAAGGTAGAACTCACCTGACGAAAACGCAGGTTGATCAGCTTCTACGACCCTCAATAATGGCACAGATAGTTTCAATAATTCTCCAACAACGAAAATGGGAAGAGCTTCCATCATAGTAGTGGAGAACGCCAGCTTCAGTGACCACATTGGATGTTGAAGGCGATGGTGGAAACGTGTACATCGGATCTGAGGATTGAGGGGGAGGGGGGAAGGCGGGGGGAACGGTAATTGTAGGGGGTAAGAAACAACAATTTCGACGTTGAAACATTCGTATATAATAGTACCTAAAAGGTAAGATATATATCTAAGATGCATGCGGCTGAAATTTGTGTGCATGTCACACGTGTATGCCAAATTGACATATTTGAATTTTGGGTATTCATAGATTTATTGGTGTAATATATATGTGATATATACACATGTGTAAATTGATTTATAGTAATATAATAAAAGATAAATATTGTCAATATAAGATATTGACAATATCTTGGAAATATTCAATATAAGATATTGATAATATCCTAGATTTATTTAATATGAGATATTGTAATAAATGAGATAAATCAATCAATTATATTTTCCTTATTTTATTGGAAAAATGTTTTCTTCTCCTCCACACTCTAGTTGGGGCGCCACATACACTATAAATATAGTGTGGGTGTCAAGCTCTTTTGTACAACACAATTCCAAGAACTAATAGTTCTTGTGTAAAATAGAGAGCATCCTATAGAGAGTTGGAAAGAGGGGAAAAGGGCCGGTCTAGCAACCGGAGTTTTCCAATAGCAATCCATGATGGGATTCCGGCGAGCTGTTCGTGTGGACTAGCGGTAGAGGCCGAACACTTGGGCGGCTCTATGCAGAACTACTCTCCTTAGACGGTCAAAGCGTCGATCTTTTAGATCAACCAAGGTAACCACCGTCTACTAACTCGTTTGTTTATTGCTTGAACGAAGTCGATCCTGGTTAAAAGGAAATAAAATTTTAAATTCCGCTGTGTTCCCGCGTAGATTTCCTAACACGTACATCCTTGATACACCACCAAATTTAAATCTTTTTTCAACCCAAGTGGCGGAAGGATCAAAAGCACACTGAGCCTCAAAAGCTCGAATTTGCATCAAACTGGCTTGGCTAAGGTTCCAACTTCAAAATAATCCTGATCACGAGGTATATATGGGATTCCATAGAAAGCATTGATAATCTCAGGAGTAAAAGGACAGTAGTGCCACGAATAGAGACTGAAGTCAATGGCCCTTCCTTTACAGGTTCAATGGCAGAGAGTACAGCATAAAACTCGGTTACCATTATGGCATTGATAATATCAGTGCGAGGCTCGGCAATCCTTAACCAATTACGACGTTCAAAAAGTTGACGTAATTCTGTTCCAAGGGATTCAAACTGTACACCTCGCTCGAGGAGAAGATTACAGTTTTCAAAATAATCGTCAAAGGCCCTAATGGCGGCCGAAATGGTGGTTCTTCAAAAATTGACCGCCTCTTCCTCTCTAGTTCAGGGACGGGGCTGATGAATAGGAACTACGACAACTGGGGCACTAGTTTTTTGCTTCTTACTGATATCTTTCCTACGAGGATTGGATGATTCGTCCATCTACGATGGTGGTATTAACACAAAAAAATATATCAAATTAAAAGTTTGAAATTTTTCTTCAAATCCAAGGTAAAATAATATTGATTAAAAATTCATGAAATGAAGGAACAAATTTGAATACCTTTTCGTTGTGTTAAATCACCGGAGCAAAATGAATGTTGACCGGAATTAACGGAGGTGTGCCGGAAACAATGGAGTCGTCTACTCCGTAAGCCAAAATCATTCATGTTTCTTCGATGGAGATGAGGGAGCAAAGAGGTGAGGAGGAGAGGAGGTGATTGTGAGAGGGTGAGCGGAAGAGGTTTTTGGTGTTGGTGAGAGAAGTTGTAATGGTGGAGGTAATGGTGGAAAAGTGAGGGAGTTATGGAGGAGAGAGGAAAATAAAAAGAAACCGACCTAAATTCAAAAATTGATCCTTTCGGCGCAGACCAGACATTCACGGCGAAGACCGTGAATTGGAGGGTTCACTCAAATTTGAATTAAATTCCGGTGTAGACCGTGAATTGTACACGGCATATGCCGTGAACCATTCTTACTGAAGCAGAGACTTTAGTTAAAGAAAGTCCCCAAAATAATATTATTTTTATTTTTATTTTTTAATTATACAAACCAAATTGTTCACATAGCAAACAACTACGGGTTGCCTACTGACAGCGCTTTTGTTTAATGTCGTTTGCTCGACAGACTTTAAACGACTAGAATGATGATGATTAGTTAATATTCCAACAAAAAGGATACTTTTAACAATTACTCACCAAAGCACATAGCAATCAGTTACATGAACCAACCGGAAAATAAATGCTTAGGGAGTAATAGGAAAGATAGTACCCGTGATTGCTAGATTTATAGTCTATAGCTAGACTACCTTACGCTTCAATTAGTTGGGGGTCGATAAGGAACATCTCCTCTCGAGTTGGAGGGATTCCCTCTTCTTCAACGAAAATCTTCACCCTATGACCATTTTCTATGAAGGTTGTCTTTCCATTAATCAATTCCACAGCTCTAGATGTGTATACTTTAAACATGAGTTGTATAAGAGCACTCGATCACCCACATGGAACTCACGACAAAATATTCTCTTACCATGGAAGGACTTCGTGCGTTCCTTGTAGATTCGGGCGTTCTCATATGCATCGAGGTGAAACTCCTCATGTTCCGTGAGTTGAAGTAATTGATGTTCACCAACGGCCTTAGGATTGAAGTTAAGAAACTTAATAGTCCAAAAGGCACGATGTTCCAACTCAACCGGAAGATGACAAGACTTGCCAAAAACTAGTCTATAAGGAGAACAACCAAACGGTGGTTTGAAGGCTGTTCTGTATGCCCATAGTGCATCATCTAATTTTTCCGCCCAATTTTTACGGTTCGAATCAACTGTTTTTTCAATAATTCTTTTCACCTCTCGATTAGATACTTCAACTTGTCCACTAGTTTGCGGGTGGTACAGAGTACCAATCTTGTGATTCACACCATATTTTTCAACCAACTTGGTAAATGGTCGTTTACAAAAATGTGATCCTCTATCACTAATGATGGCCCGAGGAGTACCAAATCTCATGAAGATATTCTTTTTAAGGAATTTTATCACCACTCTGGTATTATTAGTTGGAAGAGCTTAGGCTTCAGCCACATGATCGGTGTAGACAATGAATTTGGAACCGATGAGATAAGAACGAAATTTGTCCAATGCAAAGATTACTGCAAGTAGCTTCTTCTCTGTTGTGGCATAGTTGAGCTGAGCTGAGTTTAACGTGCGGGATGCATAATAGATTGCTTTAAGTACCTTATCATGGCTTGGCCTAGAACAACCCCAACCGCCAGATCGCTTGCATCACACAAAAGCTCAAAGGGTAATTTCCAATCCGGTGCCACAAGCACTGGTGCAGTTGTTAGTCACTTCTTTAAAGTCTCAAACGCTTCCGTGCATTTAGCATCAAAATTGAATGTCACTTCTTTCTCAAGCAAATGGCTGAGAGGTTTTACTATGCGTGAAAAATCTACGATAAATCGTCTGTAAAAACCGGCATGTCCAAGAAATCCTCTCAGAGTTTTCAGATTTACTGGTGGAGGTAATTTTTCAATCACTTCGATCTTTGCTTTGTCCACTTCAATACATTCTTTAGAAATTCTGTGACCCAAAACAATACCATATGATACCATTAGATGACACTCCTCCCAGTTCAAGACCAAGTTTGTGCCTTCACGGCGTTGTAGGACACACTCTAAGTTATTCTCCGAAAGAGTCTCCAAAGACGCTGAAATCGTCCATAAAAATTTCCAAAAACTTTTCTACCATGTCATAAAATATTTCCATCATGCATCGCTGAAAAGTAGCTAGTGCATTACACAATCCAAACGGCATTCTTTTGCATGCGAAGGTTCCATATGGACAAGTGAAAGTCGTTTTCTCTCTATCTCCTGCTGCAATGAATATCTACAGATAGCCTGAGTAACCATCCAAAAAACAATAGAAAATATGTCCACTAAGCCGTTCCAACATCTGCACTATGAAAAAAAGTGGGTGATGGTCTTTCTTAGCGTGCTCATTTAATTTGCGGAAATCAATGCACATCCGATATCATGTGACCTCTCTTGTTGGAATCCATTCATGCTTGTCATTTTTCTTTACCGTGAAACCGCCCTTCTTTGGTACCACTTGGGACTTACCCATTCACTGTCTGATATAGGAAAACTTATCCCCATCTCCAATAGTTTAATAACCTCTTTCTTGACCACTTTTTGCATGTTTGGCTTGAGGCGGCGTTGTGGTTGGATACATGGTTTAGCACCTTCCTTCAAGATGATCTTGTGTACACAAATCTCAGGACTTATTCCTTGAATATCTGCCATTGTCCATCCAAATGCTTTCTTATGTTGCCTCAACATCCTCAACAACTGGTCTTCCTGCAAACTGGTTAGTGATGATGAAATAATAACAGGAAGTAAATTATTGGATTCAATAAAAGCATATTTAAGATTAGAAGGAGAGGTTTCAATTCCAAATTCCTTGGTGGCTCCTCCACCGAAGGTTTTAATCTTGGGCCATCCAGTTTTAATTCCAAATAACGATGCCATGGTTGTCTCACAAAAGAACCACATGTATCCAGGTGAAAAATTACTTCTTTCATCTCTTGGTCATTCTTATCTCCTTCATAGATGGATAGAGTTAGACATTCTTCATGCTTATCTTCAAAAACCTGTAATTTAGCATGATCCATACAAATAGAGGATATAGTATCTATGAATGAACATGACTCTTGTGATGTGTATGGATGTTTCATAGCTTTGAAGATATTAAAAGTGACCTCGTTTTCATTGACTCTTAAGACTAGTTCTCCTCTTTGAACATCGATAAGAGTTCTTCCCGTGGCTAGGAATGGACGACCAAGAATGAGGGGCATTGAAAACCCTTCCTCCATTTCCATAACAACAAAATCAATTGGGAAGTAAAACTTATCTACCTTGACTAACACGTCTTCGATGACTCCTTTAGGACGCCTAATAGATCTATCTGCCAATTGGAGAGTCATCTCAGTGTTTTTGAGCTTTCCTATTCCTAGTTTCTTATAATCCTCATAAGACATGAGATTAATGCTTGCACCGAGATCGCAAAGCATCTTCTTAAACAAAAAGCCCCCAATCTCGCATGGAATGGTAAAACTGCCAGGGTCTTTAAGTTTAGGTGGGAGTTTGTGTTGCAATACTGCGGAGCACTCCTCATTAAGACAAATATTCTCATATTCTTCTAAACATTTTTTGTTCGAGAGGATATCCTTAAGAAACTTTCCATATGTGGAGATGTTGATTATTGCTTCAATGACAGGAATATTGACATTAAGATGACGAAATATGTCAAGAAAACGTGCATACTTCTTATCTGTTTTCAATTTTTTAATTTGCTCTCTGGGTGGGTAAGGTAAAGATTCAAGATCAATAATTTTAGGGTTTGAAGTCATACCTCATTTACCTTTCTCCTTGGATGAAGATAGTGATGCTTCCTTGAATGTTTGAGCATTTGGTGGCCGCCATGTGTCATGATCCTGCACTACTTTCTGTGAAATGTGCCATTAGTTCTTCTTTTCACGCTCGGTGTGAACCATGCTATGTCCAGTGTTGGATGGATGTTTTGCTAAACTCTCTAGTTTTTGAGTGTTGCTACTCCCCACTTGGACTGTACCATCAACAACATTTTCCTCTCTAACATGTTCATTAAATAAAGTCCGTAAATCATTAGCCCTTGGATTTTTCAATATTCTCGGGACTTTGATCCATTCATCATCTTCACTTTCTGCTTCAACATATCTATCACGTCTCGAGAAATTATCAATAATTTCTTCTTCTTCTTCTTCTTTATTGAATTATGTTTCATCCTTATTTTCCAGGTCTTCTTCGAATTGATCATCTAAATCATCTTCCACTTTTTATTTCCGAGTTCTCAACTCCATTGCTTCCACATGCCCTTCAACTTCAGGTAATGACAACGTTCACCTCTCTCGGGTTCCTTTCATTATTGCTTGGTAGTCCTCCCGGAGGTCTACTGTTCTTTCGTTCTCCTTCTCTACTCAAGTGATCTTCCACATTTCGCATGGATGCTTCTATGGTCTTCATTCTCATATCATGTCCACTCATGGATGTTTTTAAAGTACTCATATCCTTAGTAATTGTGCCTATAGAAGTCATCATGGTTTTCATATTCTGAGCTTGAGTAGACATCACACCCATCATATTTTCCATTAATTTCTCCCACTTAACAACTCCTTCCACATGTGGAGTTTAACTTTGAGTGACTGGTATGCTTTGGGTGGTGTGTTGGGGGTATGATCTAGGTTGAGGTGATTGGTGGGTTTGGTTCGAGGTATTTCCTTGATAACCTTGATTTTGAGGATTTGTATTGTACAAGCTCTTGTACTGAGTGGGATACGGAGGTTGTCCTGGCTCTTAAGTTCACAGACCAACGAAAAGTAGGGTGATCTCTTCTAATGGCAATGAATGAGTTTGAGTAAGCATTATTCAAATTCCGATGTTGTTGCATAAAACTCACTTCTTCAATTGAATGTCATTAGGATTCTTCTATTCCTAATGATATTTTGTCATCATTTCTCATGCCATCATTCGAATATTCATTAGATACCTTGCCTTCCGAGCTTAGACTTTCGCTTGCTTGCAAGCCATCAAACTTCCTACTAAGATTTTCCAAATGTGCTAAAACTTCCAAGTTTGATGTAGACTCACCTACAAACTCTACTTTCCTTGTGCTAGAACCGGTTTCCCACATTCGGTTATTCTTCGAAATTTTCTCAATAGCATCATACACAACTTGTGCTTCACTCATCATCAAAGAACCACCACATGCGTGATCAACATCCGCACGTGTGTCTTTTCTCAATTTTCAAAAAAAAAATTTGAATTTGCATATCAAGAGAGTAACCATGATCGGGACAGGCTCTTAACAGTTTCTTAAATCTTTCCCAAGCACTTCCAAGTGTTTCCTCGGATCCTTGTCTAAATTTAGCGATTTCAACCTTTAATTCCAAATTCCTTCCCGGAGTTAAATATTGCTTCAAAAATTCATTTTGAATGTCCTCCCAACTTGTCAAGGAATGATGCAGAAGTGACATAAACCAATCTCTCGCCCTTCCTTTTAAGGAAAAAAGAAACATTGACATCCTTGTCAATTCTCGATGAACACCTTGACTCTTGGTCATATTAAACAATTCTTCAAAAAGATATAGGTGATGATGCGGGTCTTCGTCATCCTCACCAAGAAACTGAGCTCTTGTGTCAATCAAGCCAAAAAGATGGGATTTCACTTCAAAGTTATTTGCTCCATCATTGGGTAAACGAATTGGATTGTTGATCTCATTCATCCTCAAGGTTTGATCACAAATGGGTCTTAGGTTTTGTGGGTTATTATTACGGTTATTTTGGTTTCGGTTTTGGTTATTCCGATTATTGGGGTTTTGGTTATTGGGATTTGGTTGTGGAGGAAGATTTTGTAATGGTGGATTTGGATTATTGGAGTGTTGTCCATGACCTTGGGCATGAGCAAGCCCTTGTTCAATTGGTGTCTCGTCACTGTTCTCTGCCATATCTATTCCTTGATTCGATGATCCTTGGGAAGATTCTTCACCAAAATGTCCTTGGCTGGTTTCACCACGTCTATTCTCTACTCTCAACTGCCTTTCATAACTATTTATGTCGGGCTTATATAGAGTGAGTGGGGTCTTACCGCTTGAATGGGTCATCAACTACAAGATAGAAATATCAAGAAAACAATAAAATAGCACTTGGCCACTTACCAAAGAGGTAAGTACCAAAGAAACAAAATAGAAATGAGATTAAGAAAAGTGTTGACTCATTCTCAAGAATTTTGAACTAATACAAGTAGTAACCAATAACACAATAAATTGGCGTGTGTTCCCCGGCAACGGCGCCAAAAATCTTGATGTGGACTTTCCTACGGTTCCAATCTAACCAGCAGTGTACCGGGTCAAATTATAGTCTAGTCTAGTGAACAAGGTCATCTCCACAGGGAATCACAATATAAAGTGTGGTTAAACACCAATTAGCTATTGTTGGAAATAAAATTTATGTTTTGATGATAATTTATCATATTTGTTCAAAATATTATCTTAACCCCATTGATGAAGTGTTGAAGCTAGCTGTTATAGTGAAAGGCTAAAAGATGTCTAGAACTGAATGCATAGGTTTTACTAGAGTCTGATATTTGTATAGGTTATATCAGACAAGCACTGGTAATAGTTATAGTGTCGTGAAACGGAAACCGGAAGTCATTCAGAAAAATGGAAATCATCAAGATAAACAAACTGACAAACTGACTCAGACTACACCAATATGGAACAGAAGAAGATAAGTTCACTTAGGGACACAAACTCGGTTGGCTTATCTAAAAGATTGAAGAACTGAGGGTTCAAACTCAGTTGATGAAGAACTGAGGGTCACAGACTCAGTTATAGAAGATTGAAGAACTGAGGGTTCAAACTCGCCACATGTCGAGAGATCAGAAAGTTAAAATTCAGGAAAGTTTGTGGTGACCTAAACTGACTTTATGGATCTTGTATGAAGACCTAAGAGTCATAAGGACAATGAACTCTTAGATAATTTGTTTGGAAAAGGTGTACTCTGATTAAGTCAATAATAATCAGATGAAAAGCTGGAGTACTGATATTTGAAGATGAGTAAAATCTCAGTCAATGCTCCAAGTCAGTCAAGAAACTGACAACTGACAAACTCAGTATAAAACTGATCAGGAAACTCAGTTTTATAAGTCAATCATACACCAAACTGATAGTACAGTCGAACGTTGCAAAGGAAGCAATGTTATTGGATGAAATACTGACACATTAGAACGGTCATAAAATATAGCCGTTACAAGATAGACGTTGATACAATTCAAATTCAAGCCAGATGAACGTTGGACACTACACTATAAATAGAGGACTTTGCACCAAGGATCAACAACCAAGATTAACAAGAAGAACACAAAAAGATAGAACACTATCTAGATCAACAAGCATTTTTGTGTGCACTAGTCTCATTCATTTGAATTGTTATCATCTCTGAGCTAACAAGATCATACCTAGAAATCTTCCAAGTGTTCAAGCTACACAAGATTTATCAAGAATCATACACATAGAATAACCACAAACAAGAATCAATTTATTGATTGTCAACCCAACTTTGATACTTAATCAAAGGTTCAGACTGTGAAGCAAACCGGGAAGGTTTTGTCAAGGACAGTTGTCACAGCTGTCGGGTAGACTGTGTTTGTGGTGGTAGCTGGTGAAGAGGCATACATAACCCTTCAAGGACCAGTGTTCAAGCAATTGAAGAGCAGCCATTCTACATGTTCTACAACTGTTTAGATAGTGAAGCTAGGATCAGCCAAGGAATATTGTTTGCGACTTTTTGTAACAGCTCACTTCAAAAAGTTCTAGTAGAATTTTCCTCCTACACCACAGGGGAAGAGAGGACTGACAGGATTACACCACCTGGAACCTCTGTAACTCTTATTTCACTTACTTTACGCATTTACATTACACACTTATTTATTACAGCATTTATATTGTTTACACAACATACTGAGAATTGATTGTTACACAACTCACAGCTCACAAACTGACATCCATCAGAATTCAGTTTAGCACACTCAGCTTTCGCATAGAATAACAAGATCAAGATAAAGGCTAGAATTATATCCGCTGCCGGTTGACTCAGTTATTCTTAAGTCAGTTCGACTTAAACTCAGCTCAGTCAGCTTAACTCCACACAAGTTATAACTGAACCTTAATCTGTATAAAATCCATTTTTAGGGACAAGTTTATTCATCCCCCCTCTAAACTTGTGTTAGCCTTTCCAAGGGACCAATAATTGGTATCGGAGCAAGGTTCTCTGTTCCGACTTAGAACACGAATCGATAGTTGTTCTAAATCTCCTCTAGTTGTTCTCATTAGAAAGCTCAGTTCTAGTTTTTGTATCATCGCCACTCACTCACAATGGATAACAATCAAGTTATGCAAGACAGATGCTTATGTGCAACATGGATAGGTTTGATGAATACAAACGTCGTATCTACAGCTTTTCTCTAGTCGCTACTCATGATGTGATGATGGACGTCCTCACTGATGGATGATGTATTATTTTTATATGATTAAATATACGTTATATTATTATGTTTTATCAACGAATTCTATATAAAATATATGAAATTATGATATAAAATGTTAATCTTTATAATTTAGAGTATTTAGTAGTAATAATAATAAAAAGTTGTAATTTTGTACCGATTTAAGTAAATCGGAGTGTCGTGTCAGATTTATGTGGGTATTTGTGGTATTTTATTGCAGATTTATAAACCAAGACCCCGAGAATCGACATATTGAAGTTTAATCATATCTCTGGAATGATTTAGAGAGTGCCACAAGTTTAAATGGTCAATTGAAAAGCTTAAGTGGATAAGTGGCCAACCAATCTGGATAAGTAATAATAGAGAAATATCTTCGACAAACGAATGGCTCATCAAAATGATATTTTCGTAAAAGTGCTCTTCACAAAAGTTGTAGATTTTACCAAGAGCTTTCCAATGCAATTTAAATTATGAAGATTGAGGTCTACAACTTAAACAATGATCAAGTGGCTAATCGATTTGGATTAATAAAAATCCCGTAAAAGCTTCGAAGGAACACGAGGTTATCAAGAAAGCGTTATCTAGAGAAGAGTCCTTCATGAAAGTTGTAGAGTTTCTCGAGATCTTAATTTTGGCATTTCGTTTGCAATTTTTGGAGATCCAAAACTCGAGATATGAATTTTAGAAGTTTAATAATTATATATAAAAATAAATATCTCCAACGCACATGCTGGAGTGATCAAGTTAGTGGGGATCATCATTAGTCCGGACCGAGCCGGCCTAATACCGGACCGGTCCGGCCTTGAGACCTTTGCCTATATAAAGAGCAGCATTTGCAATCGATGGAAGGGTACCAAATATATATACACAATATCATATATATATTCTCCTCTCTTCTCTTTTCTTTTTTTAATTTTTAGTAGTAGTTGTAAATAAGGCCTTACGCCGTAATAATGTAGTATCGTTATAATGCTCGGGAAAGTCTCGGAAGTCGGTTTTGCTAAAGAAGTTGTAATGTCCGGAAAATACGATTTCTGAATCAACTGCCGTATTCGGGTAATTTTTCTTAAGTATTTATGTTTGTTTTTATATTTTTAGTTGTTATAATGTTTTTAGGCTAAATATAATACTGGCCAAAACTATGTAATCGGTTTTATTTCGATCTTTTCGTTAAAGAAATGTTGTTAAGTTAAAATGACTAAAATTGAGTTAATTGAATCTTTTTCTATTTTGATCGTATTCGTATTGACATATTTAATAGATCTCGAGGAATTCATAATCTAATTATGAATTGACGCCGTAGAGTCGAAATATGAAATAAAAGATAGAAAACCGGAGGGTAAAATTGGCCGTGTGAACAACGTGATAACGGAATCCGATTTCCTACCCGGGGTAAATTTGTTTTGGGAGAAATGAATTTTATTATAATTTGTACTCGAGATCATAATAATGTTAAATCATCGCTTTAATTGAAACTTAAACCGAAAGTTAAATCGTCCGGCTTTGACAACCGGAGCCTTTAAAATAAAATTGACCGCTTGACTAACGGAATGACTCCTTTTATCTAAAGGTAGATTTGTACTGGGACTGCTCGATTAATTCATTTACCGTAATAGCTTGTGGACCTTGGATCGATGCAATGGACATATGACAATTTCATACGCTTTGTGTGAGGAGGAATTGTTTACCTCAGAGTGCACCGCTTCACTTACTCAATTGGACCTAAAATAAAAGGAGAGATCGAACACATTTCAATTAATCGAAAAGATCGTATAAACCAATTATATAAGTTTTGGCCATTCTCTAAAATATCTGCTTAATATATTGGTATCTATATATTTATATCTATATATATACTTTGCAATTTATGTACATTTATATATATTTATATATCTATATATATTATATTAGAATAACTTTCAAATTACGTATTTATTTTATGTTAATTAGAATAGTAGTGATCTCATGTTATAAAATTGCGATTTAGATCGAGTTAATAATAAATTTCTTTGGTGTTTAACCACACGTAAAAGAAATTACCAAGTTCCTCGTGGATACGATACTCGATTCACCATACTAGCACTACAATTTGACCCGGTACAATCGCCGTTAGGATCGCTTTAACCCAGAAACGTAATGTCGATTCTATGGCACCGCTTCAAAGGTAAGGTTTAGCGGTATCAAGATTTTGGCGCCGCTGCCGGGAACGCCGCTAATTTCTTTTATGTGTCTATGGTTACTACTTGTATTAGCTTAAAATTTTAGAATAAGTCAACACTTTTCTTATCTCATTTCTATTTTATTTTTCGTTGGTTGTTACCTTTTAGGAAAATTACCAATTTTACTACTATCAATTTCGTGTTATTTTCTATTTTGTTAGTTGATGACCGTAAGTGGTAAGGCCCTCTCACTCCTTATAAGCCTGACATAAACACTTACGAAAAGCGCGCTAAGAGTAGAGAGTAAACGCTGTCATACTAGTCGTGGAAATCGACCAAGAATCATCTTCAAACAGTAAATACGAGAATGGTCAAAATCGATGATGAAACACCGAACAAGTATCGGAACATGCTCTGTGGCATGGACAAAACCCCGTTAACCCTAATAATAATAATAATAATAGAAATAATCAAAATCGGAACCGAATAATCGTAATAATCCACCAAACCCAAGACCTATCTCGTGATCAAACCGTAAGAAGAAACCAGACTAATAATCCCATACTTTTACCTAATGAAGGAGCGAATAATTTCAAATTAAGTCTCATCTTTTCGGTTTAATTGACGCAAGAGCTCAATTCCTAGGAGAGGATGATGAAGATCCACATCATCATCTCTATCTTTTGAAGAATCGTGCAATACACCCAAAAGTCAAGGTGCTCATAAGGAATTAACGAGAATGACTATGTTTCCTTTTTCTTTAAAAGGACGAGCCCGAGATTGGTTTATGTCTCTTCCACATCATTCACTTACTAGTTGGGAGGAGATTCAAACTGAATTTCAAACAATATTTCACTCTGGACTAAATTTGGAATTAAAAGTCGAGGTTGCTAACTTTAGGCAAGGATCTGAGAAAACTCTTGGGAATGCGTGGGAAAGGTTTAAAAATTGTTAAGAGCGTGTCCCGATCATGGTTATTCCTTAGATATGCAAATTCAACTCTTCCGTCAGAAATTGAGAAAAGACTCACGTGCGTATGTAGATCATGCATGTGGTGGTTCGTTAATGATGAGTGAAGCTCAAACAGCTTTACGATGCTATAGAAAAGATTTCCAAAAATAACAGAATGTGGGAAACCGGTTCTAGCACCGTAAAAGTAGCTTTGCAGAGAGAATGTACGCCTAATACGGAAGTTCTAGCACACTTGGAGAATTTGAGTAGGAAATTTGATGGTTTACAATGCAATAAGAACCAAAATTCGTAAAATAGTACACCAAATGAATACTCAAGTCATGATAATGTGGCATTAAGGAGTGAAGAACCAACAGATATTCAAGAGAGGAGGTGAGTTTTCTTCAAAGAAAGATAGAATTTGAACAATGCATACTCAAACTCGCTTAATGCTATTAAAGAGATCATCCTACTTATCGATGGTCCGAAAACCCTAGTAAGCCAGACAACCGCCATATCCAAATCCCATATAGAATAATAACCAAGTTTATCAAGAGAATACATCTAATCGAAATTTACAATCATTACCAAGATCCTATCCTCAACATACCACTCAAAGTATACCAAGAACTCGAGTTCAACTCAACTCCGCAGTAAGGAGTTGAAAAATGGGAAAAACTAATGGAAAATATGATGGGTGTAGTATCTACTCAAGCTAAGAATATGGAAACAATGATGACTTCTATTGGTACAAATACTAAATATATGAGTACAATAAAAACATCTATGAGTGGACATGATACCGTAAATGAGAACAATAGAAGCTTCATTGAGGAATATGGAAGATCATTTGAGTAGGGAAGGTGAACGTAACAAAGATAGACCCCAGAGGATTACCAAGCAACACCGATAAAAACCCCAAGAGAGGTAAATGTTGTGGTTACGAGAAGTAGAAGCTCAAGTGGAAGCAATGGAGTAGAAAACTTCGGGAATAATGAAGTAGAAAATGATTTAGATGGAAAGAATGATGAAACTAAAGATGAAATTGAATTCATCGATTTAGGAAGAAGAAATTATAGATAATTTCTTGAAAAGGAATAGAAGTTTGGAACCCGAAAATGAAGGTGAAAATTGGGTAAAAATCCTAGGATTTTGAAAGACCCTATGGATAAGAATTTAAGGACTTTATTCAAGGAACATGTGAGAATAAATGAGAAACAGAAGAACAAAAAAATTCAAGTAGAGATTGATTCAGTGGAACAATTTAAAGGAAAAAAATTCAAGAACTCAAACATGGCGACTAAGTAATACTCAAAGGTTTAAGGAAAAGGAAAAGAGAAATTGACTAAGGAGCCAAAGGTTATAGATTTAGAATCTTTACCTTACCCTCCTAAAGATCAAATCAAAAGGCAAAACGATAAGAAGTATGCTCGCTTCCTTGATACTTTTCGTCATCTTCATGTTAATATCCCATTATTGAAGCTCTGATTAATATACTCGCCTATGGAAAATTTCTCTCTCAAGAAATACTATCAAATAAGAAAAATTAGAGGAATATGAGAATATATGCCTAAATGAAGAATGTTCTGCACTTCAGCAAGATAAGTTACCACCTAAACTGAAAGATCCCGGAAGTTTTACGATTCCATGTGAAATTGGAGGATTTCATTTAAGAAAGTCTTATGTGATCTTCGAGCTAGTATAAATCTCATGTCTTATGAGGATTATAAAAAGCTAGGCATAGGAAAGCTTACTAAGATCGAAATGACTCGCAAATGGCGTATAGATCGATTAAGTACCCTAAAGGAATGATTAAGGATGTAATGTTAAAGTAGACAAATTCTATTTTCCAAGAGATTTTGTAGTTATGGAAATGGAAGAAGGATATTCAAATACTTCTTATTCTAGGTCGCCCATTTCTAGCTACAGAAGAACTTTAATCGATGTTCATAAAGGAGAGTTAATTTTGAGAGTCAATGAAGATGAAGTTGCTTTCAATATTTTCAAAGCTATGAACCATCCATATACATCACCGTAATCATGTTCTTTTATAGAAGATATTCATTCTGCCTATGATAATCGCTACCAACTTTTGAAGACAGATTAGAAGAATGCTTAACTCTGTCTCTCATCTATAAAGAAGATGAGGAAGACATTGAAATGAAAGAGATAATCCTTTCTCTGATAAAGGAAGTTTTACTTTTAAGCCACCATGGCATAAGTATTTGGAGTTAGAACTAGAAGGACCAGTTCTAAATCATCAATAAAGATCCACCAAGAACTGAATTGAAACCATTACCTTTAAATCAAAATATGCTTTTCTAGAAACTGATAATCTATTACCGATTATTATTTCATCAACTTTAACTCGAGCAAAGAAGAAGATCAATTAATAAGAATGATAAGAAAGCATAAGAAAGCTTTTGGATGGACAAATGCTTGCCGATATTCGAGGTATTAGCCCGAGATTTGTGTTCATAAGATAATTTTGAAAGAAGATGCTAAACCTTGTATTCAACCGCAACGCCGCCAACCCGAATTTACAGCTTAATCGTTAAGAAAGAGGTCATTAAGCTATTAGAAATGGGAATAATCTTTCATATATCGATAGTGAATGGGTGAGTCCAACTCAAGTTGTACCAAAGAAAGGAGGTTTCACAAAGAAAGAGAATGATAAGAATGAATGGATTCCAACAAGGGAAATTACAGTTATCGAATGTGCATTGACTTTAGAAAACTAAATGATCATACTAAGAAAGATCATCATCCGCTTCCATTCATAGTTCAAATGTTGGAACGCTTAAGTGGTCATAAGTATTATCGCTTTCTTAGATGGTTATTCAAAGTTATTTACTGATTTTCATTGCAAAGCAGAGATAGGAAAAGACTACTTTCACTTGTCCTTATGGAACTTTTGCGTATAAAAAAGAATGCCGCTTGGTTTATGTAATGCTCCTGCTACGCTTCAAAGATGTATGATGTCTATATTTTCTCGATATGGTTGAGAAATTCTTAGAAATTTTTATGGACGACTTTAGTGTTTATGGAGATTATTTTGGTAAATGTTTGTCGACTTAGAAAAAGTTTTACAACGTTGTGAGGATACCAATTTAGTTCTAAACTCGGAAAAATGTCATTTAATGGTATCGTAAGGAATTGTTTTAGGTCATAGAATCTCTGAAATAGAATTGAAGTTGATAAAGCTAAAGTCGAGGTGATTGAAAAATTACCGCCACCGCTTAATCTAAGGACTCTAAGAGGATTTCTTGGACATGCAGGATTTTATAGAGATTTATTGCAGATTTTTCAAAGATAGCAAAACCTCTAAGTCATTTGCTTGAAAAAGAAGTACCTTTTAACTTTGATAGTAAATGTATGGAAGCATTTAAGACCTCGAAGCGAAAGTTGATTATCGCACCAAGATTGGTAGCACCAGATCGAATTTACCTTTGAGATTATGTGTGATGCTAGCGATTTAAATTGTAGGAGCTGCTTTTAGGTCAAAGGTATAACAAAATTCTCAAAGCTATTTACTATGCATCCCATACATTAAACGTAGCTCACCTTAATTATGCAACTACTGAAAAGGAACTGCTATCTGTAATTTTTGCTTAGATAAGTTCGAGATCTTATATTGTTGGTTCTAAGGTAATAGTCTACACGCACTCATTCACTCAAGTATTTATCGAGTAAGAAGGATGCTAAACCACGCCTTCTTAGATGGATTCTCCTACTTCAAGAATTTGATATTGAAATTAAAGATAAAAAAGAAGTGAAAATGTAGTAGCAGCATCATCTAAGTAGAATGGAGATCGAGGAAGAGATAGGGAATGAAATTAAAGATTCATTTCGATGAACAACTATTTAGAATAGATACTCCTTCAACCATGCAATTATTAAAAATAGAATTCCTTCTAAGGAAATCTCACCTTGGTTTGGAGATATCATTAATTACTTAACTCGTGATTATATTCCGTCTCATTGACTTGGCAAATGTAAAAGAAATTCTTTTACGACTTGAAATTTTATTACTCGGGAGGAACCGCACCTTTTCCGTAAATGTTCGGATGGGATAATCGTAAAATGTGTGCCTGATAATGAAATTTTAAGTATTTTATCGCTTTGTCATGATCGTGAGGCGAGGTCATCATGGAGGATGGAAAATCGCTTTTAAAGTTTTACAATGTGGTTTTTATTGGCCTACACTATATAAAGATGCTTATAAATATGTTAATTCTTGTGAATCTTGTCAAAAATGGGGAAATGTATCCAAAAACATGAAATGCCTATGCAACCTATTTTAGAATGTGAGTTATTTGATGTTTGGGGTATAGATTTCATGGGACCTTTTCCTATATCGCTTGGAAAAAGATTTATTCTTGTAATGGTAGATTATGTTTCAAAATGGGTAGAAGTCAAGCTCTTCCCACTAATGATACCAAGGTTGTCATACGATTCCTTAAAAGAACATATTCACTAGATATGGCATTCCGAGGGCGATCATTAGCGATAGAGGTTCACACTTTTGTAATAGACCATTTACTAAGTTAGTTGAGAAATATGGTGTAACACATAAACTAGAACGCCCTATCATCCGCAAACCAAAGGTCGTGTAGAGGTGTCAAATAGAGATTAAAAGAATCGTAGAAAAACAGCTTGATTCAAATCGTAAAACTCGGGCAATTAAATTAGATGATGCGTTATGGGCGCATGTGAATCGCTTTTAAAACACCAATTGGTTGTTCTCCTATAAGCTAGTCTTTGGTAAGTCATGTCATCTCCCGCTGAGTTAGAACACCGAGCCTTCTCGGCTATTAGATTTCTAAATTTCGATCCTAAGGTCAGCCGGTGATCATAGATTGCTTCAATTGATGTAACTAGAAGAATTTCGCCTCGATTCTTATGAAAACGCTCGAATCTACAAGAAACGCATCGAAGTCTTTCCATGATAAGAGAATCTTAAAGCGTGAGTTCCATGTAGGTGATCGAGTGCTTTTGTACAATTCACGCTTAAAGTTGTTTCCGTGTAAGCTTAAATCAAGATGGACAGTCCATTTAAAGTAACACGGGTTTACAAAACCTGAGCCGTTGGACTAACTCGATGGAAATACAACTTTTATAGCCAATGGACACAGAGTAAAGTTATTTGTGGAGGAGAAGGAATCACACCGAAAGAAGAAATAATGCTACCGATTGATCCCCGACAAACCGAAAAGCAGTAAAATCAAAAAATTGAAAACAGAGAAACTGAATCACCAATAATAAAGTGCTATCTATCTTTACTTTATTTTTGTGTATTTTTATGTTTAAACTCTTTTCGCCTTTTACCGGATAGATTTAAAAGAACCGGATGTCTTTTTTAGATAGAATAGGAGTTTTTATTTTACTTTTGAAATTAGGCCTTGATAAAGATGTCGCGCTTTCTATAGAAGCTTTAGTTTTTGAACAAAACAAGAAATTGTTGAGAGAGATCGATTGAGGGAAGTATGTAATGGAACATCAAGAAGTGCGATAAAAAGAAGGGCAAAGTTTCTAATGAGATGCGTAACTGTGGAAAAGTGAACATGTTGACGCTGTGGGAAAAACACGACCAAATCCTGTGATGAGTGTTTGAATATTTTTAGGAAGGGAACGATTAGGTGGTTATCCTAAAATCCCGATGGAATTCCGAGAGATAATTCAAATGCCTCGCTTTTAGGAGTTAGGTTGATCGAGCGTTATATCGTAACTTTGGAAGATTTAGAAATCAAGAGTCGTGAACCCTTAAGTTTCGAGTCTTTTATTTTATTTTATTTTATAAAATTTTCGCATAACTTCTGAGAATTTTATAATTGGATCTTTATGAAAATTTGAGGAGTTTTATAAAAGTTTTATAAAAGTTGTTTTTTTAGTTTAAACGCTTTATAAAAGTTGATATAAATTTATTAAATTTTTATGAGCTTTTATTAAAGTGTTATAAAGATTTTATTAAATTTTTAGAAATTGTTATAAAATTATAAAAGTTCCTTAAAATTTTATTTTAAGAAAATTTTATAAACTTATTTTTAAGACTTTAATTAAGTTTTATTAGAATTTGTATAAGTTTTATTCAAAAATCATAAAAATCGAAAAATAGAAAAATTTGTTCACGGACCGATCCGCCTTAACCCGACCGTCCGGGTCGAAAATCATAAAAAAGACGGGACCTCTTTTTCTTCTTCTTCTTCCCTAATTTTTTTTTTTCAAATTGCAAAAAACACCAAACCCCACCATTACGAAATTTTTCACTTTTCTTCCACAAAAATTCATATCACACTACATCATTACTTAATTTCTTCTCATTATTATCTCCTCTCTTCAACACAAATTGAAAAATTCAAAAAGGGTCAAAAACAAGCTCCATTCATTCCGCGACTTTTCAACTTTTCCGGCCTACTTTTCAACGCGTTTTCTACACTATAAGGTATAATTTAGTTTATTTAGTTGTCAATTTCGTATTTTCATAATTTTTAGATTAATTTCAACTGCTTTTGATTTTTGAGTGTGTTGTGACATTTTATTTTTTTGTTGTTTTTGTTGTTGCTTTTGTTGTTGATTGGCATTACCAATATCGTAGAATGGTTGAATCGAGTACTGTAGTCTCTAAAAAGAGAAAATCAAAATTCCAATTTCAACTCCCGTCGTAGGCACGATAATTTTATCACCCGAGGAGGAAGCCGTAAGTTTTGAAAAACCGCATCACCTGGCTAAGAAAGCGATACGAAAATTTATAGTAAGTGTGATGTTCTCGTTGAAAAAGGATTAGACTTGGATGACTTAGGTGGTGAAGTTAAGAATATCTTTAGAAGGCGCAAGTGGTTAGATTTAGCGACCGTAAGGGAAGGGGAGATTAACACGACTATAGTAGCCGAGTTTTATTCGGTTTTATCTTCTTTGTCGGAAGAACAAATTTACTCAATGGAAATCTGCACTTTACGAGCCGTAAATATTCCTTTTAACCCCGCCATCATTAATGCAATCTTAGAGTTGAGGTTTTTCCCGATGAGGAGGATTACAGGGTAGTTTATAATTTAGATGATCCTCGCTAGTTTTGAGCAGATCGCCTCGAGAGCCAGATGATGCTTTTGACCCGACCGCGGTGTGGGGTTGAAAATCGGTTTAATTACGGGAACTGCTTTTAGAGGTTTGAGGGCAATTAAAAGATTTATTAGCCATAATCTCTATCCTTCTAGTAAACATACCGCTTTTGGAAAGGAAGATGTTTGTATCGCTTGGGCAATGGTAAATGATGTTAGAGTGGATGTTGGAAAAGTCATGTTTAAAAGAATTTTTGAGAGTATTGTCATCGCTGCATCAGTGAGTCATCTTTACTTCCTTGTTTTATCTCTCGATTTATGTCGTAGGTTGGGAGTACCATTCCCGCCTAATGACAAGTTATCTCTGGTGATGGGAATCGATTGGACCTAGTTTGACTAGTCTTCCGGATGGTAGTATTAGCTTTTTGCTTAGAAGACGCCAAACTCACCCACTCCACCGCTTTTACATCTTCTTCTTTTCCATCTTTTTCTAGTCACCTCAACAAACTCCTTTCTCCAACACTATCACATATGACATGTTTCAATCTTTAGTGACAGATGATGTTGCACGTGGTCAAGCCAATGTGGCTTTATTTGCTTTGAGTACTAGTGCAAAGGTGTGATGATATTCGTAGAGGTTTAAGAAGGAACGAGCAGCTTGCTTCGTAATCCTACTTTTGATGATCCCGCCTATCCACCTTGTCACCTGCTTTATACCTTACCACAAAGTGGGAAACACCTATTCCACCACCGCCGAGCTTTCATCCATCGTCATATCCTTTTGGAAGCCAATCTAGTGGGACAGTGTATTTTCGACAGTGTTCGAGAGACCGTAGATGTCGAGTTGGGGAGGATTCACCGAGTTTGCACATGTCACGACCGGCATGAGTTCGATGGGTCTTGATAGTTCGATCAGACCACGACTACGCTTCAGCATCGCCTTCTCGGTCGCTTCCGAGTTCGAAGTTTTCAAGTTGATCCGGAGGAAGACTATGATGAAGATTGAATTTTAATGATTGATTAAACATGTTTACTACACATTTCATTGCATTCGACTTTTGTCATTTAACTATTGGTTTATTTTCATTTTCCGCTTAGTTTGATTTTATCACTGCTTATAAAAATTTAGTTTGTATTTTAAATCGGTTTCATTTTCATAAAACTATAAAAAACTTAAAAATAATTTTTGTGTTAAGTCGCTTTAAAAATATAATGTGTCGCTTTTATCCGTCGTAATAAAATCAATTAACCAAAATCAAGTTGCTTCAAAAGATCACCAAAATTTCACACGTGAAGTAAAAAACAAAACTCAAGTTGTCTTTTACCTCTGTCCCTCAGTAAAAGGAAGATGAGGCCGGACCGAGCCGGCATTTTCCCGGACCGGGCCGTGAAGAACACAAGGCTGAGTCATTTTTGAGTCCGTCTAATGCACACACGTAAGTTTTTGTTTTTTTATCTATTTAAGGAAGTAAAGGAGAGGCAAACCATTGCTCATCTTTTCACTGTCTTCAACTTTCCTTCTTTTGTTTTTATAATTTTAAATGTCGAACCACTCTTCACCGTCGGTTAATTCTTACGAGCCTGATACACCGGATCATCCGAATCTCAAGCTTCCAACGAATACCATTTTACATTATCATTTTGCAAATTCTCCAATCCTAATGGAGAAAGGTTTAAATTTAGATAAGCTTGATCAATGGGGAAAAACTATCATTCGAAGTTTTGGTTGGAAAAAATTTGTCAGTACACCGAGAGGACGGGTAAATGTCTCAATAGTGCGAGAATTTTATTCTGCTCTTATGATGACACCTATGATTGATATCACTCAGATTGTTCTAGTAAGAGGAGTGGCTGTTCCCTTCTCTTCATCTATTATAAACCAAATTTTTGAAATTCCACCAGTTACGATGCCACATTTTGAAATGCAATGGGGACTACAAAATCCTTCTAAACATTTGAATAAAGTACACGAGTCGCTCCAATGTCTGCTCCCGCTTTTGATACAAATCACGACATGTCAACACGAGCTCTACTTCCGCATCTAAAGCGTGGAAGCATTTTATAAATTCTCGAGTTTATCCCACCTCGGGATTTTGGAAGTTTGACCGAGAATGAAATGCTTCTACTTTTGCTTTGGCATTCGGTGTATTTGTTGATTGGGGTATATTGATTCAAAGGATGTTGTTGGAGTTTGCGATCACGAGAGGTAGTAAGGGAAACCTATGCCCAATTCATGGATGATCTCGCGTTTGTGTATTCTTTTGAATGGAGTAGAAGAGTCGAGACGGATGAAATTTTTCCGCTCTAGAGATAGTCGGTTTGGTTTGCTACCGGTTGATACACCGGGTTGTTCGTCTACTATATAGAGAGTTGTTTGTTGGTGTTATTTAAATTTTAATAAGTTAAGTTAAAATTAAGTTTGGAGTTAATTTAGTTAAGTTAAGTTTTTCTTTTTAAGTTTATAATATTGTATCTTGTTTAATATATATGTCTTAGATTTTTAAGTTGTTTGTTTTTTATTTAATGATTTAATTAAGTATACGCTAAAATAAAATCAGAAAAATGACGTTAATAGATAATTTTAATTTTATTTTCGAACCTACTTCTTTACTACTTATTGAACATCGGGACGATGCCACTTCGTAAGTGGGGAGTAGAGTTAGGTTAGAAAATTCATTAAAATTTTCGGGAAAAAAAAAAAAAAATATTTTATATTATATGTCTAATTTAGATTTTAATGAGATTTTAAGTTTATATAATTGAGTAATTAATAGTAGATATTGTTTTTATAAAATTATATAAGTATGTTGATATTTATAAGTAAAATTTTTAGAATCATTGTCAATATGAATTATGAGTTTGGAATTGGATTAAGTTTATTGATTTTGGCACCACAAAAATATAACTATAGCCAAATAACCTACCTCAAATTTGATTAGAGTGATCAAGACCTCACTCGAAATTGTCAATTGTGATTAAATAACCGAGCTTTAGCTATTTTGGTCTACATTTCCTTGAAATACCGCAAGTTTATACGTACTTATAAAAAGAGATGGAGACATAAAAGCTAAATTTTGGTATATCTTTGAGATTGGAAAGATTAGATAAGTAGTAGTATATTCGATCTTACCTCATGACACTTGCAACATAGCCGATTTTGGTAATAAGTTCGGATATATTAATATTCTATAAAAGAATTAAGAACGAAGCACCATATTTACACGTAATTAATCAAATATCGTGATCTTCCTTATCTCGTGATTAACAACTTAAAAATAAAAATAACAAATCGGTTGTAGCTACCAATGATTGGAGTGAGTAGGGTATTATCACGAAATGTCCTATATCACTATGAGGTAATTAAGCTCCCGATTGCCTGATGATAAGTAGTCCAGCTAGGGTATTATCACGAAATGTCCTATTGCTTTGGGAATGAAGGCACAAGATAAAATGAAAGAGGAAAAGTTGAATCATAAGATCTCGTGAATTATTACAAGTTTAAGGAAACCGACTTGTAATTTTCGATCGAAAGAGTAGTACTCCGATCAATCTTGATGAAGCAATGCCAGTAAGTTTGATTTTCTACACACACTCACGCTTTTAAGTTCTTAATCTAAAAAAAAAAAAAAAAAAAAAAAAAAAAAAGAAGAAGAAGAAGAAGATGCTATTAAATCGAGATTATGTTTTTTTTTCAAAAATATAAAGATGTGAGATGCATTTACTTGCATCTTTCTTTTTTTGATTTTTTCCGATTAACCAACATCTTGAACCTAAACTTTATAAGCCATTTTTGTCAACTACTCTGACCGAGTTTCGATTCCGCACTTCATAATAGTTGCGATTAAAAATAATTCAAAATTTTATTTATACTTCTTAAGTATTACATATATAATTTTATCTAAATAATATTTAATGCTTAAGTTATTTCGATTATATACTCTTTCTGCCTTCTTAAGATTTTAAATTAAGATAGATAATATATTTATAATATTGACAATATAAATTATAATCAAAAATTATATTATCTTTTATTATCAGCTATTTTTGCTCTATGACGATCAAAAGCTAAGTGGGGAGTAATTTGATGTATTATTTTTATATGATTAAATATACGTTATATTATTATGTTTTATCAACGAATTCTATATAAAATATATGAAATTATGATATAAAATGTTAATCTTTATAATTTAGAGTATTTAGTAGTAATAATAATAAAAGTTGTAATTTTGTACCGATTTAAGTAAATCGAGTTAATATGTCCGATTTATGTGATTATTTGTGGTATTTTATTGCAGATTTATAAACCAAGACCCCGAGAATCGACATATTGAAGTTTAATCATATCTCTGGAATGATTTAGAGAGTGCCACAAGTTTAAATGGTCAATTGAAAAGCTTAAGTGGATAAGTGGCCAACCAATCTGGATAAGTAATAATAGAAAAATATCTTCGACAAACGAATGGCTCATCAAAATGATATTTTCAGAAAAGTGCTCTTCACAAAAGTTGTAGATTTTACCAAGAGCTTTCCAATGCAATTTAAATTATGAAGATTGAGGTCTACAACTTAAACAAAGATCAAGTGGCTAATCGATTTGGATTAATAAAAATCCCGTAAAAGCTTCAAGGAACACGAGGTTATCAAGAAAGCGTTATCTGGAGAAGAGTCCTTCATGAAAGTTGTAGAGTTTCTCGAGATCTTAATTTTGGCATTTCGTTTGCAATTTTGGAGATCCGAACTCGAGATATGAATTTTAGAAGTTTAATAATTATATATAAAAATAAATATCTCCAACGCATATGCTTGAGTGATCAAGTTAGTGGGGATCATCATTAGTCCGACCGAGCCGGCCTAATACCGGACCGGTCCGGCCTTGAGACCTTTGCCTATATAAAGCAAAGATTTGCAATCGATGGAAGGGTACCAAATATATATACACAATATCATATATATATTCTCCTCTCTTCTCTTTTCTTTTTTAATTTTTAGTAGTAGTTGTAAATAAGGCGCTTACGCCGTAATAATGTAGTATCGTTATAATGCTCGGGAAAGTCTCGGAAGTCGGTTTTGCTAAAGAAGTTGTAATGTCCGGAAAATACGATTTCGAATCAACTCCGTATTCGGGTAATTTTTCTTAAGTATTTATGTTTGTTTTTATATTTTTAGTTGTTATAATGTTTTAGGCTAAATATAATACTGCCAAAACTATGTAATCGGTTTTATTTCGATCTTTTCATTAAAGAAATGTTGTTAAGTTAAAATGACTAAAATTGAGTTAATTGAATCTTTTTCTATTTTGATCGTATTCGTATTAACATATTTAATAGATCTGAGGAATTCATAATCTAATTATGAATTGACGCCTCGTAATCAGAATATGAAATAAAAGATAGAAAAACCGGAGGGTAAAATTGGCCGTGTGAACAACGTGATAACGGAATCCGATTTCCTACCCGGGGGTAAATTTGTTTTGGGAGAAATGAATTTTATTATAATTTGTACTCGAGATCATAATAATGTTAAATCATCAGTTTAATTGAAACTTAAACCGGAAAGTTAAATCGTCCGGCTTTGACAACCGGAGCCTTTAAAATAAAATTGACCGTTTGACGAACGGAATGACTCCTTTTTATCTAAAGGTAGATTTGTACTCGGGACCTGTTCAGATTAATTCATTTACCGTAACAGTTGTGGACCTTGGACTGATGCAATGGACATATGACAATTTCATACGCTTTCGTGTGAGAGGAATTGTTTACCTCAGAGTGCACCGCTTCACTTACTCAATTGGACCTAAAATAAAAGGAGAGATCGAACACATTTCAATTAATCGAAAAGATCGTATAAACCAATTATATAAGTTTTGGCGCTTCTCTAAAATATCTGTTTAATATATTGGTATCTATATATTTATATCTATATATATACTTTGCAATTTATGTACATTTATATATATTTATATATCTATATATATTATATTAGAATAACTTTCAAATTACGTATTTATTTTATGTTAATTAGAATAGTAGTGATCTGTGTTATAAAATTGCGATTTAGATCGAGTTAATAACAGCTCTTTGGTGTTTAACCACACGTAAAAGAAATTACCAAGTTCCCTGTGGATACGATACTCTGATTCACCATACTAGCACTACAATTTGACCCGGTACACTGCCGGTTAGGATCGTTTAACCCAGGAAACGTAATGTCAGTTCTATGGCACCGTTTCCAAGGTAAGGTTTAGGCGGTATCAATGGACCAATTCAAATCACTCACATGCAAACTGTTGGTGAAAATCAAGTTCAAGTTCCAAAGCCCAAGGCTAAATGGACTAGTGATGATCGCAAGCGAAACAATCTCAACAATGTTGCTATAGAATTTATCTTCAGAACTCTCGACAACAACATGTACTTGAAGGTGAAAGACAGCATAACTGCTACGGAAATGTGGGACAAACTTTAGTTGGTTTGTGAAGGAACTGACTCAATACAGGAGAACAAAATCTCAGTTGCAAAGCAGATGTTTGAGAATTTCAAGATGAAATCTGGAGAAACCATTGACTAAATGGAGACAAGATTCAGTGCTATCATGGATGAATTAGATCTACTCATGATTGAATGCATAAAGAAAGTAATCAATACAAGAATCTTGAAGGCCTTGCCAATGTGTTGGAAGATGAAGGTCACTGCTATGGAAGAATCTAGAAGACTTGATCTAGAAGACTCCTTCAAAATCTTCTCAGATTTAAAAGCTTATGAATTCAGTGAAGATTTACAAGCATAGCTGCAATAATCAAAGCTATGGAAGACCCACGGCAAAGACGGCAAAGAAGATCAAATGACTCTCAAGAAACATCCATAAACAATCTTCAAGCTCGTGGATGAAATGGAGGAACAAATGGCACTCATGATGAGTCGAATCAAAAGAATGAAGAATGGTCATCCTGTAACTCGAAGTTTATCAAGAAGACTCTGAAAAGAAAAAGATGATGAGTATCTTTGTTTCAATCGCAAGAAACCTGGACATTATAAAGTGAATGCCCGAGGCCCGAATGCAAAGAAGACTCGACAAAGAAGTACCGCGTAAGAGCATTATTAATTTGGAGATGAGTCGACTACTGAAGGTGGGTACAGAAAGATTATCTTATGACATAGCCTTAATGGCACACGTGGAAGATTCCAATGAGGTATGTGAATCAAATTCTAAATACAGCTCAGCTCAGATTTCATGCAAAATGCATGTTCTTCAACAGCCGATTCCAATCCAAAGAACTCAGAATTAGAAGAAACTGTCGACGAATTGATGAGTCAGCTTGTCACCATACAAGCTGGTTATGAATCAGTCAAAGCTGAGAAAGAAGCTCTAATTCTAGAAGTCAAAAGATTGAATGATGAACTGAACACGTAAAGACTAAGCGAATCGATAAAGGAAAGAATCGATGTCGATCTCTTCATCGACGAGCAAGCAAAGAATCTTTTGCTCAATCTAGTTCAGCTACTGGATTCAAATCAGGCAAGCCATATGGAGATAGAACTGGCTTAGGATTTGATACACAGCAAACTTCGAAGGGAGGAATGAGTAAGGTAACTGAACCTAATACCAAGACTGGTGTTGAGTTTGTAGCTGAACAATGTCCTCAAACTAAGAAGCATGCTGAACCAGTGAAACAAGTTCAATGTGAATCAGATCAGTCTCAGCGTCAGTTTTCAAAGAAATCAGCTGTAAACAACAACAGGGTCAACCAAAAGGGTAAACCAGCTGTACATCATGAAAATCGAAAAGGTAGATCAACTGCTAAATCTACTAAAGCTGATCAGGCCAATAACCAGAAAAACTTCAGTCAAAGTAAACCCAAGAATATCAATTATTCAAAGATTCACAAAGTCAGGGGAAAGCAGATTATTTCCAACTGATGATGACTGGAATTTCTATGAACCTACTATTAAAATTGATAAAAGCAATCATTTCGATGATGAAACTTATCACAAGTTTCGGTCAAAAGTCACAGAGAGGAATTACTTCACTCCTCAATTTGAAACCTCGATACCAAGGTCATCACAGGACCTCAATACAAAAGAAATGATGGTTATTATTCAAGTGTTAATAATAGAAAACATCATGGAAATCAGTTTCAGTCAAAGGATCTGAGAGATCATATAAATAAGACACAGTCCAAGCATAGATACTATAGGAGTGTGGCTTTCATATATGAAAACAAGTGCAACAATATCCGAAGGATACCTAAAGGATATATTCCCAAGGTTGTACTGACAACTGAGCCCCATGGACCCAAACATAGTTGGGTACATAAAAATGTTTAATTTATTTTGCAGGATATATGGTACTTTGACAGTGGTTGCTCAAGACACATGACAAAGAGCAAAGACTGTCTAAGTAACTTTTTTGCCAAGGATGGACCAAAGGTTAACTTTGGAAGTAAAGAAAAACATGGATTCACCAAAGGTTATGATACCTTGATCAGAAATGGACTTACAATCAAGAATGTATCTTATGTAGAAGGATTGCATTACAATCTACTCAAAGACCACCAATAATTACATGATATGGGATACAAAGTTACTTTTGATAAAGATTTTTGCGTTGTCGTCAATAAACAAAGATTTCAAGTTGTTTTAGCCGGAAGAAGAAAAGAGAATATGTATGTTGTAGACTGGACTACATCTCATTGCGAAACTTGTTTACTTGTGCATACTAAATCGTAAATCACCGGTTATGGCACAAGAAACCGAGTCATCTAAACTTTGATGACATCAACAACCTTGTCAAGAAACAGTTAGTCATTGGACTACCGTAAATCTCATACAAGAAGGATAGCTTATGTGATGCTTGTCGCCAAGGAAAGCAAACAAAAGCTAGTTTCAAGACCAAATCTCAAAGATTCAACAAGCGAGTCCCTGAGCTACTACATATGGACTTATTTGGACCTATTAAACCAATTAGTATTAGTGGAAAGAAGTATACATTGGTGGTGGTAGATGATTTTTCAAGATACACTTGGGTTATCTTCTTAACCAAGAAAAGTGAAACCAAGCAAAGACTTACGTAACTACTCAAAAGGCTTTAAAATCGAGAAAAGTCTATCAGCTTGTGAAGATAAGATCGAGATAAAACCGAATTCCTTAACAAAGTGATTATCGAATATTGTGAAGAAAACGGTGTTTTACATCAACTTGCCGCACAAAGAACACCTCAACAGAATGGTGTAGCCGAAAGAAGAAATAGAACACTCAAAGAAGCGGGAAGGACTATGATCTCAAAAGCAAAACTCGCTGAAAAGATATTGGGTAGAAGCGATTAACATAGCTTGCTATACACACGTAATGTAGCTCATGATGAATAAAAGGCATGAGAAGACTCTTATGAAATTTGGAATGGAAAAAGCCAAATGTTTCTTACTTTCATGCTTTTGAAAGAAAGTGTTTCATACATAATAATGGAAAAGATCAACTTCATGCTTGGAAATAAAATTTATATTTTGATGATAATTCATCATATTTATTCAAAGTGTTATCTTAACCCCATTGATGAAGTGCTGAAGCTAGCTGTTATAGTGAAAGGCTAAAAGATGTCTAGAACTGAATGTATAGATTTTACTAGAGTCTGATATTTGTATAGGTTACATCAGACAAACACTGTAATAGTTATAGTGTCGTGAAACTGAAAATTGGAAGTCATTCAGAAAACTGGAAATCGTCAAGATAAACAAATTGACAAACTGACTCAGACTACACCAATATGGAATTGAAGAAGATAAGTTCGGTGAGGGACACAAACTCAGTTGGCTTATCTAGAAGAGTGAAGAACTGAGGGTCCAAACTCAGTTGATGAAGAACTGAGGGTCACAGACTCGGTTATAGAAGATTGAAGAACTGAGGGTTCAAACTCAATTTACATGTCGAGACTGTAAAGTTAGAATTCAGGCAAGTTTGTGGTGACCTGAACTGACTTTATAGATCTTGTATGAAGACCTAAGAGTCATAAGGACAATGAACTCTTAGATAATTTGTTTGGAAAAGGTGTACTCTGATTAAGTCAATAATAATCAGATGAAAAGCTGGAGTACTGATATTTGAAGAAGAGTAAAATCTCAGTCAATGCTCCAAGTCAGTCAAGAAACTGACAAATGACAAACTCAGTATAAAACTGATCAGGGAACTCAGCTTTATAAGTCAGTCATCCACCAAACTAATAGTACAGCCGAACGTTGTAAATGAAGCAATGTTGATAAAATACTGACACATCAGAACTATCATAAAATATAGCCGTTACAAGATAGACGTTGATACAATTCAAATTCAAGCCAGATGAACGTTGGACACTACACTATAAATAGAGGACTTTGCACCAAGGATCAACAACCAAGATTAACAAAAGAACACAAAAGGATAGAACACTATCTAGATACAAGCATTTTTGTGTGCACTAGTCTCATTCATTTGAATTGTTATCATCTCTGAGCTAACATGATCATATCTAGAAATCTTCCAAGTGTTCAAGCTACATAAGATTTATCAAGAATCATACACTTAGAAGAACCACAAACGAGAATCAATTTATTGATTCTCAACCCAACTTTGATTCTTAATCAAAGGTTCGGATCGTGAAGCAAACCGGGAAGGTTTTGTCAAGGACAATTGTCACAAAGATCGGGTAGATGTGTGTGTGTGTGGTAGCTGGTGAAGAGGCATACGCAACCCTTCAAGGATCAGTGTTCAAGCAATTGAAGAGCAGCCATTCTACCTGTTCTACAACTGTTTAGATAGTGAAGCTAGGATTAGCCAAGTACTATTGTTTAGGACTTTTTGTAATAGCTCACTTCAAGAAGTTCTAGTGGAATTTTCCTCCTACACCACAGGGGAAGAGAGGATCGACAGGATTACACCAATCGGAACCTCTATAACTCTTATTTCATTTACTTTACGCATTTACATTACACACTTATTTATTTATTACAAAGATTTATACTGTTTACACAAAGATATCTTGAATCGATTGTTACACAACTCACAGCTCACAAACTGACATCCATCAGAATTCAGTTTAGCACACTCAGCTTTTGCATAGAATAACAAGATCAAGAAAAAGGCTAGAATTATATCCGCTGCCGGTTGACTCAGTTTTGCTTAAGTCAGTTGGACTTAAACTCAGCTCAGTCAGCTTAACTCCACACAAGTTATAACCTTAATCTGTTTAAAATCCAGTTTTTAGGGACAAGTTTATTCACCCCCCCTAAACTTGTGTTAGCCTTTCCAAGGGACCAACAGCTATTATTATCTTGATCTAAGTCGCAGTTTTAATAATAAAGTAATGGTTTCACGTCAGTAATAAAATTTACGATTAATGATAAAGGTACTAATCAAGGCAATTTCATTGAATGACAATCTCTTTTAGCTCCATGGATGTGATCAATCGATCTATTAAAGGTGTCCAATTGTGTGAAACGGTGTACTCCTATTCTAACAATTTACCCTCATACGATTGTACGGAATTGTTCTATGCCTCCTCATTGGTTTAAGAACCTTAAACCTAATGATTCGACATGATAAATTCGCGAGTACAAAAAGTCATTCCCCGGATAAGAAATTGAACTCCGATAAAGGTCAACTTTACCTTCCCGTTTTTCTACATCGTTCTCACACTTAATATCTCCGTTCGGTATCAATTAAGTGTGTGTGTGTGTGTGTCAATAGTGGTTAATTACTCCAACACAAACTAGCAATCAAAATAAGTAGAAAAAGCTTCAACACCATTGAAAATAAAACATACATTACCACAATCATCATCCGATTAACCAAAAGAGATTAAATAGTTCAATTACATGCCTTGGCTAGTTATAAGTCTAGGCACTCATTACTACAAATACTAACATATTTAATTTAGCATTCATGGTAATCAGAATAACAAAACAAAATAACACTAGAATGTTACGTTACCGATCACAACCGATGAGTTGCAATGGTAAGTTTGCTTTCTTCTCCGGTGATCATCAATGGAGTTTGCACCAAAATATTAAGTTGAGCTTCTCCCAATCAATTATCCCAAGAGATGAAACAAGTATTCTAGGATTATATTTGAAATGAAATTAGTTAGCTAAGTGGAACTAAAAATATTGGTTCTAGTAGCCATGAAAATATGTTGCCTTCAAGATAAATATGCCGAGCTTCTTTCTCTTTTTTTTCCTCCCCCGTCTCTGAATGTGAATAGTGCCTTATATAGAGAGTGGGTCTATTCCCGGTCTACGCAGGATGATTCACGGTCTGCGCCGGACCAACTACCTGTCAGTGTCAATAATGCTGATCTTTGACAAATCTTTGGGGATTCCGGTTTACGCCGGGATTCGTCCGGCCTATGTCGGCATCTTTATGTTAGGTCCAATAATGCTTAATAAATGCTCGATCTAGCTGAATCTTTGACATCCGGCGTAAGCCGGGTTTCCACGGTTTGAGCCGTATCTTTGAGACCCATGTACGAAAGTTTGATAATAATAATTTTGATAATTATAATTCCGATCCCTCGGGCTTTACGTCACGATCCTAAGGCTTTTTACCGTGTGATATCTGTAACAAAACAAAACGAGAAAACCACGGGTAATTCTGATAACAAAATAAGCCTCAAAATAATTCAAAATAGTGAGATTTAATTATATCTACTATATACAAACATAGACCAAATTACCATAATGTTTATTATAATTGATACGAAAATGTCGCTAAAAACATAAGAAACGGGAATAAAATACATCGAAATATATCATCTGGTTGACATACATCACTAGGCCAGTCATGAATCTTCATAAATCAAAATTCCAGTAGAGATTAGAAGCCTAGAGCTAAAGATTGAAGGCTGAGGGATCAGACTCAGTGTTGAAGACTAAAGATTTGAAGCTGAGGTTTCAGACTCGGATGAAAAGATGTAACATCGAAATTATAAAGTTATCATCTAGTAAATCCGTGATGTCTTGAAAAAACATAATAAGTCTTTTTATGAAGGCTTGAAGTTAAGTAAATGTTAGAAACTTCAAGTATATGCTTAAACGTGGTGTACTCTAATCTCACAATAAATATCAAAGAGATTCAGACAATTATTCAGAAGAGATTGAATCAAGATTCAGAAGAGAAGACAAGTTTAGCCGAGAAGACAATTCAAACGAAAAGACCAAATTCAGCTGAGCAGAGTAAGACTTAAAGAAATTCAGCAATAAAGGATATTAAGATGAGATGGATCAGGTTCAAAGCTGAAAATTACAATGACTCGACAAATATCTTTGTCATTTGTTTGAAAGATATTATTCAAGATAAGAATGATTTTGGAGCGTATGATCAAGTTAAAATCAATGGACAAGCTTGAATTTTGGAGGACAAAATCAGGGACCATAATTTTAGGAAATTCGATTGAATGACTGTCTGCCTTTGTCAGAAGGACATTGTACGCTACACAAAATCAATCAAAACGGATTTTCAGGAAATTTCATAGAATAATCATGAATTATCCACAAAAAAAAAACAAAAAACGGCTAATAATTCAAACGGGCGAAATTTGAACTTGAACGTTGGGACTTCAGCACTATAAAACGAGGACTTGAAAGTTAGCAAAATTAGAAGAATTTCGAGAATTATCAAGCAAGTTGTTACTCTATTGAAATCTCAACTCTCCGAAAACTTGAAATTTCCTAAGGCGTTCAAAGATATATCCAAATAATCAAGTGCAGCAACATTCAAGCTTCAAAGACTCAATCCATAAGCAACACTTGAATCTAAGATGAAATCATTCAAAGTTATACGCAGATAAAGCTCAAGAATCTAAGGATTCAAAACACAACACTTGGTAGTCACAAAGTTCGTGAATCTGTGAAACAGCCAAGAAGTTGTGAAACATAGAAGATCAGGGAAGCACTTGAATGTGCGAAGGAATGAAGCAGTTGAATCACGGCATTTGAGAAAGATCTGAGTTTGTGGTGAAGCTGTTGAAGAAGTCTAACTTTCAAGGAACATCAGAGCTATTTCAGTGAAGTAGTTGAGTCAAGTTGTTAGGGACTAATAGTTCAAATTGTGAAGCTGGGGGTTTCAGTAAGGGACAAACAACCACTTTTGTAATGGTGTAGAAAGAATATTAATGAATTCTCCCAACATCACAGAAGAATAGTGGACTAAGAGATTACATCACGGTGAACCACTATAATCTTGAGCTCTTTACATCATGCATTTTACTTTCCTGCACATTACTTTTTAGCAGAAATACTTCCAGCTGAGTAGTATAAGTCATCTAATATGCATAACACTTAATCACTTAAATGAAGTTGAATACCAATAATTTAAAAGGCTTTATATCCACTGCATTTAACTCTACTAAATTCAGTTAATCTGTTTTCAGCTTAGTAAAAAGTTTTAAAGTTAACAAGTTCATTCACCCTCTCCCTCTCCCTCTCCCCCTCCCCGTCTCTAAACTTGTTTCAAGTCTTTCCATAGGACCGACCCATACTAATTAACGGTTAGTATAATAATTCAATGATTTATTCATGGTACTCATTAAATTGAATTTCCTGATGGGTGAAGATCAATCCTGAACTTTAAGAGTAAAATTTCCTGATGGGTGATTCCATCGGTTTAGGGTATGTAAAAAATCCATAGACAAGCTTTAAATACGAAAAAAAATTACATAGACTAGAAGACATCACTATGATTATCGTTCATTTTCTTTTCCGGTGTGTATGCGGTAGTATCCGGAGAATATGGTAACAGGAGATGAAAATTGTTGATGATAGAGTTCAACATGATGTAATTGAGTAAAAGTATGTATGATCGATCCCTGGTTTATTTCTTCGTCATATAATATGGTTACTCGAATGTTGTGGATTCTAACAGAAATAAAAAACGCATTGTTAACACCACCTTGTCGGCTTCTGCTTAATAATGTGCTTTTACCGGCTGATTAGCGCTAAATGAGTCATAAATGGTCCGGTCATTAATCTTGGAAACTTCCGTCATCGTTTGATGCAAAAGGCTTTGCCTTAGGAGTTGACAGATCTTTTATGCTCACACTTATACAAAAATGGAAGTTCACATAATTTACTGAGATGTGGAATATCACATTTTATTTCTTGTAATTTTAATGGTATTCAAGAGACGGGGTTCTTTCGATTGACATAGATTGTTGTGTCCTATTACCAAAAAAAAAAAAAAAAAAAAAAAAAAAAAAAAAAACAAAGTGAAATAATAAACTCCGTCCAAAAAGAAAGCTTGAAAAAGACTGGAAAAGGCTTCGTAGTTGTCGAAATTTAATAGTCCAGGTTGGTATCCACCTGGCCTATGCTCTTTCTACACAATGCAGATCTTCCTCAATTACATAAACTATTCACATTGACAAAGCGAGAAAAATTATGGTACAACGGGTATTTTGAGGTATATCAAGTGGAGGGTCATGATTATTAATTACTTATTCCCTTTCTCACATTCATGAAGTGTGTAGGTATGAGTTGGATTAATCATGACCTTTCCCTTGGTATAACTCGAAAATACTCGTTGCATCATAACTCTTCTCTGAAAAACCCAAGATTCCATCACCCCACCTACGTACGTACGTGGCGGACTTCTGATTTTTTCGGTCACAGCGATCGGCGAACAAATTCGAACATCGAATACGGACATCAATAGTGTTTCTATATTTTTTACCGACAAAACTATATCGTCTTTCTGATCTTAATAGGGACACTGATCCCGACCCTACTCCACAATTGGCCGGGTCTGCCCTCATCGGGCCCGTCCAGATAGAGGTGGCCAAACCGAAACCGGAACGGCGGTTCGAACGAATCGGCGGTTTTGACCGGCTGGTTCAAAAACGCCGATTTTTAACTTCGCCAGTTTGCCGGTTTGCCGCCGGTTTGTGTTATTGGTAACGGAACGGAACCGAACGCCCGGTTCAAACCGGATGACCGAACCGGTAAAACCGGCGGAACCGGACCGAACCGGAACCGCCGGTTTAACCGGCCCAACAGGTTTTTTTTTTTTTTTTTTTTTTTTCTGGATGCATGTAAATAAAAACAATTTATAAACCATAAAAAAAACTATAAACCATAAAAAAATTATACAAATAAACCATAAAAACTATAAATTAAAAAAAAACCTAAAAAATTATAAACCTAAAAAATACTATAAAATTATATACTAACCTAAAAAAAACCATATACAAACCTAAAAAATTATATGAAACTATGTAATACAAACACATAAGAGTACTATAAAATACTACAATAACAAACTATAAAAAAACTATAACAAACTATAAAAAAAAACTATAACAAACTATAAAACAACATTTATAATCAAAGTATACTTAAAACCTACTTAAATAACTATAAAAATCATTACAAAGAAACTATAAAAGACTAAAAACATAAACAATTAGAACTACATTCGCTTTGATTTTTTTATATGTGTTGTCATCCGACACGATTACATATAAAAATACGTGAAGCGACGAATTCAAGTACTCTGGCGTTGAAAAGATAACACAATTTACATATAAGAAAAACAACATAATTTTTAAAATAATATTATTTACATATAAATAAAATAACACAATATTAATATTATTTTTAAAACCGAATAAAATCTATTTAAAATAATATATATATTACATTCGCTTTAATAATTATAATTAAAATAATAATAATTTGTTATTGTAGTGAAAATAATAAGTGTTATATAAAAATGAAAAGAAAAAAATGAAATTTTAAAACCGCAGTGGCGGGCAGTGATCTCGAGCAGTGATCTCGAATCAGGAAAAAACGAAAGAAACAAGGCAAACCGGAACCGGCCAAACCGGCAAACCGTGGGTTTTGAGCAATAAACCGCGGTTTGAAAACCTGGCGGTTAAACCTGCGGATTTACACCATTTGGCCACCTCTACGTCCAGACTCCAGACCTCTTATAAATAGCCTATATATACCAACATATTTTGCACTTTTTTAAAGTTAAACTCAAAACAAATATAGCCAAAAATAGAAAGCTAGGTTTCTAAAAAATGGAGATGATGGCAAGACCAGCAGGTGATGAGAATAGTGTAAGGAGTAGTGGTGCAATTGGAGGGTCGAGTATTGGGAAACATGCCATTAATAAAGATGGGTGTAATTGGTTCCAAATGCCACTGCACTATCCGAGGTATACGAAGCTTGACTACGAGACTATGCCGGAATGGAAACTGGATTGCATTCTTGCCCAGTATGGATTGCCCGCGGCAACCACCGGAGATGTTAACCACAAAAGGAAGTTTGCTATGGGAACCTTCCTGTGGCATTGATAACTGATAACTTCCTTCTTCGCTCCTTCGGACGCCAAATGTATACATTTTCGGTTTTTTTTTTTTTTTTTTTTTTTGGATCGCGATAGAGAATCATTTCTTCCCTTTCAATAAGATTACTTACACCGATGTTACATGCAATCTGGGTTTGATATAGTTATTTAAACCGATCTATTTCGACTGAAAATAGTGTGGAAAAAAAATACATCCTCTGCAATTTGTAGCATATGCATGTTTGGGAACTAAAATGATCGTCATGTTTGGTGTTATTCTGGTTACTTATTTGCTATTGTAAGTTCATGGGATAATCTTAATCCAGATTCTCTCGGTGCCGGTGATGCCCGTTGAATCTGATTGGTGATCATGGGGAACAGTGGCGGTCCTGGCAGATCTGCAGTGTGTCGTAGGTAGGTCACGTGATCTCATTGAAATCCGAAGAATTTTTTTTTGTTAGTATTAAAACGACGATGTAGTTTTATTGTTAAAAAAATGTTATTTTTGTGTTTAAAAAAAAAAAAAAAAGTAGTTTTAGGTTCCGGTGATCCTACTGGAACAAATTCTCGGCTACAAAAATGTAGTTTTACAGTCCGGTAATCAACTGGAAAAAATTCATGAATCCACCGGCGGAACCTATTATTATATACACCGGCCAAAAAAAACCTGTGCATAGCCCCTATGCCATGAAGTCTACAACGTATTGATATTTATAAGATGATCTTAACATAATAACATCCGCAGATTTTGGGTAGAAGACACTACATCAGGGGCGGAACCACCCTATGGCCTGGGTGGTCTCAAGCCCCCTAAATGAAATCAGAGCCCCCCCCCCATATGGTCCCAAGCCTCTCCCCTAATTTTTATTATTGTATTAGTAGTATTGTTAATATTAGTATGTTATGTGTCTTTTTCTTGAATAAAATACTTAATATCCTAGTGGTTTAAGAACAAACATTTTTTAGTCTCCATAATTATAGGTCGTAAGTTCAAATCTCACTACCAACATTTTTTCATCCCGGATTTTTCTACTTTTGTAGAGTTTATATCTGAAGACCACCATGAAATTTTTCTCGGTTTCTACAGCACTACATGGGATTTAGATCATCAATCTATGCAAATGTGCTTCTGGCACTAAAAACAAACAAAAATTTAACATGATCGACTTCCCAAATATTACAAATTGTAGGGGGTGTTTGCAGAAAAATTAATTTGTGTCGCTGATGCGCCAAGTTAAATTTCTAGTCAAATATGAACAAGAGCGACGGGAAAAGAACACATAATTCAAGAGATTTAAGCCTTTAGAACAAGAATTGATAAAAAAATCTTTGATCGATGCTCAAGTCCTTACCTTAGATTAATTCCTTGAGAATTTTTTCTGCAGTTTCTTCTTCTACAAGGAGGAAGGCTTCTCCTACAACAATTATCTTTATTACTTAATTATTTGAGACTAGAAAACCTAATTTTTCTAAGACTAAGATAGCTTAAGAGCAATGATACAGACACAACAAAAATACACAACCAATTGACACTTCAATAATCTATGACGATACGGGATTTCACCCCTCCACGTGGAATTATCTATTTGGTCCAGCTGGCATGTGGAAAAGTCCAAGTTTATTACCCACCTCGGATTGAACAAGATACGAGTCAAAGAAAAGGGTCCCACCTCGAACACCCATGTCGGTGTTATCCGAGTCGAGACCAGGGTTAAGGCCCAGATTCCTAAGCCCAACATCCAGAGGATTGCTTGGGCAAGGGGGCAAGGCCCAGTAAGGGTATTTATGTCAATAGACCGAACCGCCCTAAGTTTAGGGCAGAAGAAGGACAAAAATCCTCCATCTTTTGGATACCAAATTCCAACATTTATAGTGTTTTTCAAGTATTTGATTATCCTTTTGGTCTTTAGAAGATGTGATTCTTTTGGTTGTGCTTGAAATCTTGCACACACTCTCTTGCAAATGCTATATCAGTCTACTTGCGAGTTAAGTATAATAAGGATCCAATGATTCCTCTATACATTTTCTCGATCAACATCCTTTCCTCGCTTCATCTTTTCCAAGTATGACTCGCACACATTGGTGTGTCTCTTTGTGCCACTTGTATCCATCCCATACTTGTGTATCGGATCTCTTGTGTACTTGGCTTGACTAATGAAAATGTCATCCTTCATTTGCTTTACTTGAAGGCCAAGAAAATAGTTTAATTCTCCCATCATGCTCATCCAAATTTGCTCTTCATCAGTTTGCAAATTTTTCACAAAGCTTTTCATCCTCTGATCCAAAGATTATGTCATCAACATAGATTTGAACCAAAGAATGTGCTTGCTCCTTCCTCTAGTTTGAATAGAGTCTTGTCAATAGTTCCCTTGTTGAATCCATTCTTGATCGAAAATTGTGATAGTGTTTCATACCAGGCTCTGTGTGCATGTTTGAGGCCATGAGGGCCTTCTTGAGTTTGTATACTTTGTCTTCTTTTCCTTTGATTTGAAATCCAGGAGGTTGTTCTACATAAACTTCTTCTTCCAAAAGTCCATTTAGAATGCACTCTTGGCATCCATTTGATAAACTTTGAAGTCTTTGTATGCGGAAAAAGCTAGAAAGAGTCTGATTGCTTCCAATCTTGCTCTTTGGTGCAAATGTTTCATCATAATCTATTCCTTCCCTTGAGAATAGCCTTTTGCAACTAGCCTTGCTTTGTTTCGACGACAACAGTTCCTTGCTCATCCATCTTGTTCCCCGAATACCCATTTTGCACCAATGATGTTGGCCATATATCCGATGCAATCAACAAGTTCCTGGACTTCATTTCTTTCAAATTCATTTAGTTATTCTTGCATTCTTTGTGATCCAATCTGCATTTTGGATTGCATCATCTATGGTCTTGGGTTCCACTTGTGATAGAAAGCAAGTTAGCATGTGCTCCAGGTTGTCTTCGGTTCTAACTCCCGTGTGAATATCTCCAATAACTTGTTCTTCAGGATGGTCTCTTAGCCAATTTAGATCTGGTTGAAGTTGTTCTTCACTTGGTGCTTCCATGCCTTCATGCTGAGCATGAACTTCAACTTCAGGTGCTTCTTCTGTTGTATTGATATGTGGCTCCTCTTGATTTTCAAAGTGATGATTCAGGATAGTAGCTGGTATGGTTGCATTTGTATAGATTTCCTTCTGTGCTGCTTTCTCTTCTTGGTCTTGAAGATCTTCACCATTTGTATTTGGTTCATCAAAAACCACATGTATTGATTCTTCAATCACCAATGTTCTTTTATTGAGTACTATGAATGCTTTGCTGGTGTCTGAGTATCCCATGAAGATTGCTTCATCAGCCTTCTCATCAAAGGTATGCAGCTGGTTCCTGTTTAAGACAAAACATTTTGATCCAAACATATGAAAATATGAGATATTGAGTTTTCTTCCATTCCATATTTCATATGGAGTCTTTCCATGATATTTGTTGATGATTGATCTGTTTTGTGTATGACATGATGTGTTTGCTGCTTCAGCCCAAAATCTCTTTGGCAAGCATGCTTCAGCAATCATTGTTCTAACTGCTTCTTTGAGAGTTATGTTTCTTCTTTCTACTACACCATTTTGTTGTGGAGTGCCTGCTGCAGATAATTGATGTAGTACTCCATTTTCTTCACAGTAGGTTCTGATGATTTCATTTAGAAATTCAGTGCCTCTGTCTGATCTGATCTTTATGATCTTTAGTTCTTTCTCATTTTAGAGTCTTCTCAGCAAATCTGACAACTTTTTGAGTGTCTCTTTCTTCTTGTTCATGAAAATGGTCCAGGTGTACTTTGAGAAGTCATCCACCACTACAAGGGTGTATTTCTTACCACTCACACTTACTGGTGTGACTGGTCCAAAAAGGTCCATGTGTAACAGATGTAGAACTCTTGTTGTAGATTGATAAGGCTTTGACTTGAATGAACTTTTGATCTGTTTTCCTTTCTGACATGCATCACATAGACTTTCTTTCTTGTATGTGAATTCTGGCAAACCTTCAACTAACTTGTTCTTTGATAGTTTGTTGATGGTCTTGAAATTCGAGATGATTTAGCCTACATGCCAAATCCGACTTGTGGATTGTTTGTTTTTACCAAAGAGACATGTTTTACGCCTTGGTCGTTTCTCGGAGTCCACAACATACATGTTGTCTTGTCTTCTACCTCGCAAGAACCACTTTGTGTTGGTTTGGTGTGAATCACTTTGCATCCTTCTTTGTTGAAGTGCACATTGTAGCCTTTGTCACAAAATTGACTGATGCTCATCATATTGAAATTTAGTCCCTTGACATATGCCACATTTTGAATTTTTAAATTGTTCTTGAGTATTATGTCTTCCCCCTTAATCTTACCAGGTTTTCTTTGCCTCCAAATGTGACTTTGGGTCCATCAAAAGCCTTGAAGTCAGTGAGCCATTTCTTGTTTCATGTCATGTGTCCTGGAACATCCACTTGTCTATGTACTGGACATCTACAAAACAGTTAATTAAGTTTAGGTACCCAACACTTTGTTTGGGTCCATACTGCAGTAGCAATCATGCCTCCCATACCAAGTGTGTATCCAAAAGGTCTTCTTTTTTGGATAATTGAAGTCATCAACTTCATATGTATAAGGCATGGCAGAATAGCTTCTAATATTTTTGCTGAAGGTATTTTGATACTTTTCTCCACCTTTTGGTGCATTTATATCCTTCTTCACTTTCCAATATGCAGTAGGAAACCTTTCATGCTTCAAGTGTCTAGGAACGGATTGATTTTTCTTAACCACATGATGCATTTTGTGGAATGGTTTCCTCTTGTATTTTGGAGGTGCAACATTCAATCATCCTCTCGAAGGGTAAAGTCCGCTTTACCTTTCGGATGGTTTGTTCTTGATTGACTGGAATGAGGATTTAGTCTGCTGTTTCACTACACTAGGTTTTGACTTCACCGGAACAGGATGATCTGTTGGAACTATGGTCTGTCCCTTTCTAAATTTTGATCCATTAATGGTCCTGAATTTAGAATTGTGTTGACCATTATTCCTACTTTCATCCTGACTGTTGTAGCCAAGACCAGATCTGGATCCAAACCTTTTTGAGGGTTTGTAAGCTGGTGCTTTTAGTGGTGCAGTGGTTATTTTTACTGGTGAGGAGATTTTCTTAACTGATCTGTCAATGACAGATGTATAATCATCTGCTTTTTGTTGATCATTTAAGTAGGTCTCCTTACTGCTTTTAGATCCTTGCATTCCTTTTCCAGAATTTCATGATTCTTTTCAATTTCATCAAATTTAGTCATGAGATTCTGGACTAGGTCTACTGTATCTAATGGAAGAGTAGAAGATTGTGCAGTGTTAGATGTGGATGTATTAGATGAAGAGTAAGAGCTAGATGATACCTCAGATTCATCTGATTCTTTAGCCATTAGACATAGGCTTGTTTCTTCAGTGTCTGAACTATCACTTTCATCTTCATCCAATTCTTTGGTCATGAGGCATATGCATGCTTTCTCCTTTTACGAAATGCTTTTCTTCATCACTATCATCCGAATCATTATCGATGATTCTTCATTCTTCTCATTCTTTGGATTACGCCTTGAGTGCCTTCTTGCTTTTTCTCTTTTCAAATGCTTTGTATTTCTTCTTTTCATCATCTTTGTCATTTTCTTGAGGGGCAATCACCTTGAAGTGACCTTTCTTATTGTTGCATTTTGAAGCATCTGTATTCATCATCCTTCTTCTTCATGTCTCTGTTTGAGCTTGACTTCTTGTTTGATGATGAATTTCCTTTGAAGAACTTCTTTTGCTAAACTCACAAAGCGTTTAACCAATAAAGCTACATGTTCTTTAAGTTCATGTGTTTCTTTCTTTGATGTAATCGGCAAAGTTACTTTCTTTGGGTGCAACCAAAGCGGTGAGTTTTGTGTCTCTGCCGGAGCACCATCTTCACCGTTCAATTCGAATTCATGAGCTTTTAATTGGGACATCAGTGTCAGAGTGTCAGTGCTTGCAAGATTTGTTGTTCCTCTGATTATGGATGTTATGATCTTCCATCTTTCAGGTAGTCCTCTCAAGATCTTCAAGCATACTTCTTTTTGGGGATATGTGTGTCCAAGCTGTTGCAGTTCATTGATGATGCTTGAGAATCTGTTGTCCATTTGATCTATGGATTCGCCAGTCTTCATTTTGAAGTTTTCAAACTTCGCTTTTACAATGAGATAATTTGTTTTCTTTAATCGCTTGAGATCCTTCATTTATCAATGATAGCTTGTCACACATCTCCTTTCTTTGTTTTGCGATCTTTGATTCTCATGAACATGTTGCTATCTAGGGTCTTCAAGATCATGTCTTTTGCAACAAAGTCCAGGTTTGCTCTTCTCCTGTCATCCTTGGTCCAATCCTTTTTAGGTTTGTCAATTTCCTTTCCTTGATCTGCACGTGCCTACCACGGTAGTGATTGTGATTGGTCCATCATTAATTACATCCAAAGATCTCTTCATGAGTTCTTTGCAAGATGAATAGCATTCTTATTTTATATTCATCAAAATTATTAACATTAAAAGCAGTACTTTTGACAAGAAGTTTGAGGAATCCATCGATGCAAATGAAGATATAAATGTAAATGTATAGAAAACTCAGTTTGAAAACTACTTTGAAAATATGTGATCTCCTTGTTACTGTAAATTAGATCTCAGCAGTTACGATACTAGGAACAACGCTCCGATACCAATTGTTGGTCCCAGAGAAGGTGAAACTATAGTCGGAGGGGGTGAATGACTATAGTGGAGTTTCAAAACTTTTCTTTTATTTAAAAGCTTTTAGGCGTGGATAAATCCTTCTTACTATGTTGTTTTCAAATCAGTTTAGACAATCACGAATTAAGTTATGGTGTAGGCAAGTTAAATAATCTTTGTAAAGTAAATTGCGAAATTAAATTGACACAAGGCTTATAGTGGTTCGAGGTGGTGTAATCCGCTTAATCCACTCTTCTCATGTGATGATCGGAGGAATTCACTATTGTTTTCACAGATACAATAGTATGATTGTCCTTGGCTTCCCAAGCTTCACAATCTACAAGACTATCACTCCTTGATGCAGCAAACTTGATGATTCGATCTTCCTTGCTCACTCCTTGAGATCAAAATCCTTCAACAAATATCACAGATTCAACTCCTTCTCAGTTGCCTCAGATTCGATTTGCTTGATTTGATGTGAATGTGATTCACACACTTGGTTGATCAAACTCAGTCCCAAGTATGACTTTGTAGCTCACGATATCCGAGTTGATCACTAGATGTTTCCTTGTAAGTTCGAGAGAAAGGCTTTTCAAATTGACAGAGTTTTCACTTGATTTTTATGTTTTTGTTCGCTCACTTCTCTGCGTCTCATCAATGCCTTCTATTTATAGCCTTGAATAACCTTGATTTTGAATTCCGTCCGTTGGCTATATTAATGAGGAATAATCCTTGATTTTATTCTTGATTCCCCATAATTGCATTCTCCTTGATTTGATGATCGGATTCTTTCTTCAAGCGTATAGCGAAAAATCCGTCCTTGATTGATCCTCTATTGATTGTGCATTTAATGCATGATCTTACGAATCTTCAACGTATACTAAATCTGATCTGGTAAGTGTTACTTTGCCGTTTTTAGAACGGTCGAGTGATCCTTCTGACTTAACCGTTTTAGCTTTTCCTTCACCGTTTCGTCTTTACTCAGCCGAAAGTGAATCTGCTTTGCCGATTCACTGTTTTCTTCTTTGTTTCTGTTTAAGGAGAATCTTTGTACTTCACTGATCTTTGATTGGGGTGAGATCAGTGTACACCATATTTGAATATTAATGTACATCGCTTGTAGTATAACTTAGACTTGTCCAAGGTCATCACAGACTTCCTTGGTTACGAGTCAGACCTTTAATGTCTGCATTGCTTCTCTGCTGGTGCTTGGCTGGCTTCACTCTGCCGAATATCTGTTTTTGCCTTGCCGTCCTACCACTAGTACAATACTTGTCTGACTCAACTTATACAACATGTCAGACTCTAAGTAAAGACTTATACAGAGAGTTCTAACTTATTTCAGACTTGCTATAACAGCTGGTATGGCCATCATCAAAACATAATAAAATATTTCTAACAATTTGAGAGAAGATGAGAGATGAGAGTTTGCAAAACGAATTAAAAGAGATGAAAAAATGTAGTTTCCATTCGTTTCTTGGGGTTCCAGTATGTAAGAAATCTATCTAGGCCAATCAAAACCTAGGTTATGATGTGAGGGAAATCCATCTCTTAATATGGTGGGTCACACAATCACAAGTTCTCAATATGGGATACTTTAACATAGTACGAACAAGATAAGTTACCAAAACTGCTAGCAACCACGGGAAGTTCTTGCCTACACTCTCCATGTGTGGAGGTGAGGGATGTGGCATGATGTAGACCGTCTGTTTTTTTAACTTGATTTAAACTATGTGATCCAGATAAATTCAGGTGTCAAGTCACAAATGACTCCAAATTGAGTGACTACACAAGAACTTGCCGCCCCAGCAACCACCGAAGGTTTTCCATAAACCAAAGCGATGCGTGTATATATATATATATATATATATATATATATATATATATATGTTGGTGTTCCAAGTTCCAACCACATTGGGGCGGCAGAACCGGCGATTTATATGCACAAACTTTGTCCCCCTCGTTCAGGTAATCATTTGAGTATTTGAGTTTGAGTTGTGGCGGTCAGGGTCGTCACAATTGGGAGCTCTAAGTCAAAATTAACAAATACACGAATATTCACAAGACAGTGACCTTTTTTCATCATTACAAATGAACTGAATAATACAATTAGCTAGCAAAGCTACCACTAGACACACTAATTACTTAGATGGCTCGAAAAATATGCCTTGTTCAGTATTACAATTATAAGAGACTGAAGCTCTTTCATCAGATCATGAAGACAAATATAAACGCTAAGAAATTAATTTACAAAATCGTTAACAAAAGACACTATTAATTAATTAATTAATTAAGCCGGGGATGAAAGAAACAGAAGAACAGATGGATGCGGGAGAGAAAATTTATAAACAATACATACTGGGAAGAACAGCAGTGGTAAACACATTTAATCCTTAATTACTCTATTAATCAACAACTACGTTTACTTTAATCTTACACTGAAATTCACCAATAAAAAGGACTGGTCATGTCTCAAAATCAAAGGAAAAAAAAAACATGCACCAAGTGCGATTCTACTGATACACCACACTACTTTTACAATACACATCAAAACGACGTTTGAGAAGTTTATTCTTAAGTCGAGAATCGATTTTTCAAAATCAATTATGAGAATCCACATTTTAAAAGTCGATTATTGACTCAAAATCGAACTTTTGAAAGGTCGTTCTGGTGTATTTGCATCGAGGTAGTGTACGTGGTGCAAATCATGTCGCCCCAGAAAAAAATAAAAAATAACCCTCAAAATCGAGCTACAAGAAGGGGGCGGGGCGGGGGGATGGGGCGGGGAATGGGAACAGATATCGTTACGAAACTAAGAACTGATCTGCAATGCATTGTTCATTCAAGTCCTCCTCCATAGATGACGTCCATAACCCAAATTCAACATCAAATTCAGAAACTGTATTATTATCCAAATAACTTTCTTCTTCTGTATAATTACCTTCTTTAGTGTTAAGTAAATCAATGGCGATGGAGACCGAAAATCAAACATTTCATTCAGGAAATACTGGTCCAAAGGAGACTATCATCATCATAATCATAATCATTCGATGTTTTATTACTAAACGTCGACCAAATTCCATTATCGTTGCTGCTGCTGCTTTTATTTTCTGGTTCCGGTTCCACCCGATTTATAGTACTCTTATTAGCATCGAATATCAACACAGATGTCGGTGAACTGATGTTTTCAAAAAACTCTTTACCCGCATCATACCTCGAAAATGACCCGAAATCAATCAATGCATTATTTTGGGGACGCGGCTGAATAATGTTGGTCAATGCATTTTCGCCATGTATTCGAATAGCTTCTCTGTCGTAAACAATGGCGGCTTCTTCTGCTGTGTTAAAAGTACCTAACCAAATCCTAGCTTTCCTAACCGGGTCTCGAATCTCTGCAGCCCATTTGCCCCATGGACGCTGTCTTACCCCCCGAAACTTCCTCCTCACTACATCATCATCCCCTCCACCACTGGGTTTCAGCTTTTTTGGTTTATTCTTGATCTTGATTGGATTATTCCCACCATTCTTTTCCATTATGATCTCCGTCGTTTTCTTTTTGATCCTTCGTCTACTACGAGATTTGTTGGGGTAAAAATCGTCCTCCTCTCCACTGGATGAATCCGTTGCGTCATAGTCTGTAACATGTATCCTAACAATTCTTGGCATCCTATTTTGATCACCCCCAACTGCACCAATGGAATTGCCGACATTTTTAGGCTTCTTCTTTAAGTACTGTGGTTGATGTTCTTCAATTTTCGATATTGTACTACGATGAACAGTGTATTTTATGGATTCAGAACCTCTGCGATTCATTTCTTTTTTGGCAGAATTGTGTGGCTTCTTCTTGGTTGATCAAATCAAACCAAATCAAATACGGAAAATAAGTGCCGGAAGCTGTTGAAATAGTAAAACTTTGGAGCGTAACTGACGAAGAATTAAAACAATTAAGTTGAAACATATAATAGGGTGGACTGTAGGAGCAAGTAAAAGATCATAGAATCGGAATCGCATTTTGGAGCACAAATTTAGCCCGTAAATATTGGAGTAAATCAGTGATAATTATGTTGATTTTTTCCCATTACCATTTAATTGATTCTTTGGCACCAAGAAATTAAAACGGTTATTGCTATTCCTTTTTCTTTTTTTGTTTTTTTTTTTCCCTAGTATTTTATAATATGATATGATGACTCATTTGCTCCCATGGTTTTTTTTTTGATATCATTCGGCATTCTTTATAATAAAAACTCTATTCCCATTTTGAAAATTAAAAAAATTATACTCTCGGATCCGAAATCGGTGTGCTAAAATGTGGCTTTTAAAATAACTCTTAAAACTCACGTAAACATAGTGTCACGTTACAGTAATAAAATAATTAGGCGGAAAAAAATATTGAAACTCAGGAAACTATCCCTCCAAGTCTTGCAGGGTTCGCGATCACATAAAATGACTTAATGTCTGTCTGTGAACTAACATTATCACAAAGGTGCATAAACGCATTCGATAGAACCAATGATGCAAACTAACTCATAAAATACTCGGAACAGAATTCAAAATCCTCTTACACAACACAACATCAACAATTTATCCTATGCTTGCTCTTCTAAGATGTTAACATATTCCTTATAACCTTGCAAAACATTCTCAACCAAAAAGGAAACAATTGGCACTGACGACATGCTCAGCAAGAGTAGAAAATCAAAAAAGATATATTCATGTTTGCCAGAAATCGAAAGAAATAACATTAATTTACTTGATCTTGTTTGTCAGAACAATTAAAAGGATAAAGTATATAATTACAGTAAAACCATACATTCTATAATGTATAAAACAAGTTCAAACCTATCTTAATTACCACATTTATATCTTGCACATACTTGTAAAAATATTTTACCTACTTACTTACTTAGCATGACCAGTGTTCTTGAATTAATGATTTGCAAAAAGAAATAGGAGCAGAAAACAACCCTACAACGATTTAAAAACATCCTACAAACACAACTTAACGTCAGATTTATGATAGAAAAGAATGAATCTTTACCTTGGAGAACACGAAACAAGCGATAGATGATGGTTCTACTTTGATTTAAAGCAAGAAGAACTGTAGATCTAAAAACACTGAATAGAAATCACAATTCCAATAGAAACGATCAAGCATTTACCTCGCAACTGCATTGCAGATGAGGAATTCACAGTCTGGTTGCAGAACAAAGCACTAGGAATATCAGAGATTGCTTCGGGAAATTGACGACTTTGCGGCCATGAAAAGGCCCTGTTATGGCCGCGGTCTAATTTATTCGAAAAAAGGGGGGAAATGTGAATTCTGAGGTGTAGGTTTAATTGGAGCCATTAATGTAGGCTTCTACAACTGCAAGCTACTAAAAATATGTTTTTAAGGCAAAGAAACATAATCTTAAAGGAAAGAAAACTCAAAAAAGTAAATTAACGTTAGGGAGCTTCATTACCCTACGCCTTAACTCAAAAAACTACCTTCTATGACGAGAACAAGCTATGGCCTTAGCAGAGAGCCAAGATCTGGTAGAACATTTAACAAAAAAGGATTCAGCACCAACAATGCAGGCAACAACCACTGATGCAACTGCATCAGACACAACTGCAGCAATCACTGCAGAGTACCAAGCTTGGAAAAAAGCCAATCGACTTCTAAGAGGTAGGCTCATAGGCTCTTTATCCGAAGAGTCTCTAGGCCTAGTGATAGGCCTTGATTCAGCCTACACAGTGTGGGAAGCATTGAAAAATGCTTATGCTCAAGATTCCCAAGAAAGGGAATTCAACTTAAGGCAACAAATCACATACCTCAGAAAGGAGGGAAATCAAAATATCCCCGAACACATAAGGAAATTCAAAGAGATATGCGACAGCCTAGCAGCCATAGGCAAACCTCTCCCTGATGCAGAGAAGGTATATTATCTTTTAACTAGCTTGGGACCACAATACGAGCATTTTACTACTACCATGTTGAAGCCACCACGCCCAACCTACATTGAGCTGGTATCGCAATTACAAAGCCTTGATCATCGACGAAGCTGGTTTAATTCAAGTTCAGATGTTGTGGAAAACATACCAGGCACACAAATGGCATTTTTTGGACAGAAACAAGAGAGACAGCAGCCTACGTACAATCATTTGACAAATCATGAGCCCAGGTTTGCCTCATATGGATGAGGTTTCCAAGCTCAGCAGCCTACGAATCAGCCCAATCGATCCACCCAGTATGAAAAGTTCCCAAGAATGACCACTCAGGAAAGAGAAGTGTATAAAAACGAAGTTTGCCAATTTTGTGGCGTCAAAGGCCATATTGCTAAGATTTGTTGGTGGTTGTCTGCCAAGAAGAAGAATGATGACATCCCTAAGGCCCTTGCAGCTCTTCACTTGGATAACACACTAGTCGAAACAGAATGGACCATGGACACGGGAGCATCCAACCACATGACGAGCAATCAAGGTATGTTAACTAACCTTAGAAAATATCCTTGTACCACCTCTGTTTTGATAGGTGATGGAACATCATTAGCTATCAAGGGCATAGGTGATCTCAAGGACACACAAAAGACTGGCACCCTCTCTGTTTGTGATGTTTTGCTCGTCCCACAATTAAAAAAAATTTAATGTCAGTTAGTCAATTAACTAGACAAAATAATGTCAATTGTGATTTCACTAATCATGGCTTTTGTGTAAAGGCAAAGGACACAAGTCAGGTTTTGCAGAAGGGAAACCTCAAGGGTGATCTCTACATTTTGAATAAAGATCATGAAGCACATGTTTCTAATAAAGTACCATCTTCTTCAGCAGAAGTATGGCACCAACGTTTAGGTCATTCGCAAAATTCAGCCATTCAATTGTTACGCAATAAAGGTGTGCATTGAAATTTGATTCCTCATACTTTATTTTACATGTGAAGCATCCTGATTATAATGACTTAAAGATATTTGGAACACCATGTTATCCCTACATTTAGGATAAGAAAAATAATAAGTTTGATCCAAAGTCCCTGCCTTGTGTGTTTGTTGGATATAATGCTCAATATAAAGGTTTTAAGTGCTTTCACCCCCTTCCAAAAAATTCTTCATGTCTAGACATGTTCTTTTTTATGAACATCTTTTTTCCCTACAAAGCATCCATCCCACCTCATCTCCACCCTAGCCAAACTCACATAAATGATATCATGGATACAATCCCCAGAACCATCCTCTGTTTCCACACCACCAACAGCCCCAGCTCATCCCCCTTTAGAACTCATACCCCTCCCTCACCCTCTCCCCCCACCATCATCTCATATCAATATACCTCTCCCCTCAGATTCGACCCAAACGACCAACATCACCCCTACAGCACCTACCCATAGTTCTACTACAAACATCTCATCACCTGAGCACAATGTACCTCTCGTCGATTCCGCCATGTTTCCTGAGTCATCCACAAGTTCCTTTGACAACTCATCCATCCCTACTCCCCACAATTCACCTGATCCAGCATCATCATCTTCTCCACTTTGCTCACCTACCCCAGCTGACGAACCTCCTTCTGATTCTCATCACTCAATGGTCACCCGCTCCAAAGATGGGATATTCAAACCAAATCCCAAATATGCCCTCACAGCTCATGCCTACGACGACATTCCTCGCGAACCAAAATCTGTCAAATCCGCCCTCAAACACCCAGGTTGGCGCCAAGCCATGGTTGAAGAACTTGACGCCTTAGCCCAAAACCAAACATGGACCTTGGTCCCTCGTGACCCTCGTCAACACGTCATCGGCTCTAAATGGGTCTTTGAGACCAAACTCAAACCGGACGGCTCATTAGATCATCTCAAGTCCCGCCTTGTCACTAAAGGGTATCATCAAGTTGATGGTATTGATTACCTCGAGACATATTCTCCAGTAATTAAGTCAGGTACCATTCGTTTGATCCTCACCATTGCTCTATTTTATGGTTGGAATGTGCAGCAGCTCGATGTCAAAAACGTGTTCTTACATGGGCATGTTAGTGAACATATATACATGGAGCAACCTCCCGGTTGGCAGCATCCACAATTTCCGAATCATGTGTGTAAGTTGCAACGAGCTCTATACGGACTCAAACAAGCACCATGTGCTTGCTTTGATCATTTGAGCAGTTTTTGTTAATTTTGGGATTTATTTGTAGTTTGTCTGACCCCTCCCTCTTTATTCTTCATATTCATCACGATATTATTTTGCTATTACTCTATGTCGATGATATGTTGCTAACAGGTTCTAATGCAGCCCATGTTCAATCTCTTATCTGTCTTCTTAGCACAGAATTTGCAATGAAGGATCTGGGTCAAATACATCATTTCTTAGGTGTGGAAATTCAGCATGACGGCTCTCGCATCTTCATGTCCCAAGCTCATTATGTAACGCCTCGCTCCCGGATACCGAGTCCTTTTCCGGAAACGGAAAGCTCGGCACGTATAATATTAAATAAATCTAATATTACACGTAAGCCTCTACTACGTCATATCGAGTTAAGCAAAACAGAAGCTAAAAAGACTCGGCAAACACCATAAATGCTACTATGAAAATAACTCGACATACTAAAGATAGAAATGTAACATTTATTACATTGGAAAGCCAAACGAAAACTAAAACGTACGAAACCTTCAAAATAATACTAAAAGAAAATACAACGTTTCCCAAAGAACAACGTATCTAATGTATATAAAAGAAAACATAATAAGTAAACGCTTCAACTCCAGCGTCCTCAAACGTCATCATCAAAGTCTGCCTCAAACTATGGGTCTACCTGTTCATCTTCTCTCCCCCAAACACATAGAAAAACAATGCATTTGAGGTAAGTAAAAAGTACTCAATAAGAGGTAGAAGATACAAATTAACTAAGGCTCCTTAACATGTTTTAAGTTAAATTATTATCTTTATGAGACCGACTCAATCTAGAGTTCAATTCATATCCATCAACATGTCATGACTAACTGTTTCTAACTTATCTTATCTTTGTTACATCCGCATACTAGGGCACTACGCATGGTGCTACTCACCACGAAGTATCTGGGTGCAACCTATTAGTGGATCACACCAATAGCCACGGGCTAGTCCCGATAGTATATGCGTTCGGTGAAGTCCCTCTACTCATGGTGCCCTCTAATGGCCAGCAAAGTTATCTATCCACGAGTACCCTCTACTCCTGGTGCCTCTAGAAAGGCTAGCAAGTTTACTCATTTTATCCGAAATCCTACACATTGCGATATAAACTTGTGTCTTACAAAAAATGACATAATGTTTAGTCTTTTACTAGTCAAGTATGTAATCATCATTAGTTATTACCTAGGTGACAGACTCTAAACCTAACCTTGGAAACGCGGCGCGAGAAAGGCGACGGACATTACCTAGGCTATCTGAGATCCTAACCGCGGCGGTGTGCCGGGTCAAATTGTAGTGCTAGTCCGGTGAGTCAGTCGTATTCCTCGGGAAAACATGGTAATTCTTTTAAGTGGGGTTAAACACCAAGAAGCTATTATTAACTCGATCTAAGTCGCAGTTTTACTTTTCTGAGGTTAGATAGTTAGATCGATTAGATTAGTTAGTAATGTTAGAGTTAGATGTTAGTAAAACAGAAAATAAAACAAATAAATACTAATATAATATATATTTTGGATCTAGCCAAGAATACTTTCTTGAATCAATATCTTTTAGTAGAAATAAATGAGATGATCTTCCCTTTATTCAAGGTCCAATCAATTATACGAAACAGGTATACTCTAAACTAGGCAATTTCTCCTCACACGAGCGTATGAAATTGTCATATATCTTGTCCTCTGTCAATGTCATCCTCAAGCATGGGTCACTCCCGTTTTGTCATTCGGCCAATTTTAAGGTATGTCAATTAAACAGGCGAATTTAACGTGATAATCTCTCGAGTATAAATTTCAATAAGAGTTTGTTTCTCCCGAAACAAATCTACCCCAGTTTAGAAATCGGATTCCGTTGTCACGTTTTCACTCGGCCAATTTTACCCTCCGGTCTTTCTATTAACGAGTTCATAAACTAACTACGAGGTGTCAATTCATAATTAGATTATGAATTCTTTCAAATCGATTAGCTACTTCAATTCAAACATAGAAAGAGATTCATTATAATCGATTTTAATCATGATTACGAGTCGATCATTCATTTTACCAAAAGATTAACTAATTGATTCATATCTTGGCTAGATATATTTTTAGTTTAACATAGATATATATATCGATTACATCAAAATGTCATGGATTAAGCAGTTTGGAAGTTTTCCATAATAGCCTTACATCAAGATGACAAAAATTCTATTACAACCAAATTTAGCCTTTCGATCCAAACACTTATCAAATTCTCAAATATATATATATATATATATAGATAGATATAATTATATAGAACAACAAAAGTAAAACTCAATAAAATTACCCGTTTACTTGGATCTAAGTTGTATTCTTGAAAATAGCAACTTCTCCTAAAGCATTTTCCTTCGATAATTTTCTCAAGTATTACAACGATTACTACTTTTATTTATTCAAACATATACATATATATATACATACATCGACATATGTATACATATACAGGCCCAAAATAAGAAGAAAAGATGGAGAGAAGCTTGCATATATGCATATATATGGATATACATAGACATATATGTATATATACATACATGCTACTTCATGGAAGAAAAGAAATGGACATAGATCAACATAGAAGAGGGAAAATGGGAGCATGGATTGTCTTGGCCATGGAAGAGGCCAAGAGGGCAAGGAATTATGCTAAGGATGGGGGGTATTTATAGGATTTTTGGGTAGGTTCGAACCGAGTCGAAACCGAATCGAACTTATTCATTTGTTTGATAAAACGACCATAACTTGAGTTGTAGACCTCCGATTGACGTGATTCAAAGTGCGTTGGAAAGCTCATTTGAAGATCTAAAACTTTCATCAAGGACTCTTCCTGAAAATGCCTCTAAGTTGGGTCGCATATTCGTTGAAGATATTTTACGGTATAAGTCGTAGGAAAACCGAAACCGACCCGTTGAACTTGTAAGCTTGTGGCGTATTCTTCCATCCTTCAAAATAGCTCGTGTAAGTAGCGTGGGATATTTTTATGGGCTTGGGCTCCAAGTTTGGTGAGCAAAATATCGAGGATATTTATTTTGTGATCAAATAAATATCGAGGAATATCTTGGAATATTCCTTAAAATATCAAAGATATTTATTTTGTGGTGTTGGCGAATCCACTCGATCAGACATAACTCTCGTTTAGTCATTCATTCTTGATTCCGTCTCCATGATAAATCTTATCTTTTTTACCGAACACAAAGAAATGAACCGCGAGTAAATCGACAACAAAAGTTAAGTAAAGCTGCGTTGAATTTCTTCGACTCTTTTCGAGTTAATATTACGATCTCTAGTCATGATATTTTTAGATCTATCATACTAGCGGTAAATAAAACCTTTATAAAATATAGTAATTTTCAACACGACGATCCGATTATTAAATCTATAAAATATAATAAAAACACAATAATTTATATAATAATTACTACTTATACATTTTGATAAAACTTAGTATTTATGACTTGATTTGATACATAAATGCTCAAAATGGTATCGAAGTGGAAGCGAAATGTCATAATAATGATCATAAATTTATCTCTCATCACAACCCCCACTTAGCTTTTGGTCGTCCTCGAGCAAAACAAGCGATAAAACAAAATGAATAAGAGATAAATTCATGAAGATATAAGATATAAGGGACAACCAGGATGATACAACCATTAGAATTACAACCAGCGTTAACCTTAATATAAATGTATAACAAAGTGTGTGTGTGACAAGCCTTTTTTTCAATTTCCACTATCCTCTCTTGAATAATTCAAGCAAGCGCACAAATATCCATTCAGATGCAAATACTAATGACTTTCCTAGGTATAGGCGAGAGCAGTTTCACACAAAGTTCTCCCGTGTACTTATTAGGATAATCCCTAAAGCATATCATTCGATTTATCTTGAGGATAGTCGAGAAGATAACTAAGTTTTCAACCATTCTTAATTTTTTTTTTTTGATGAACTTAATTTCACATGTGTAGCATATGCCTTCATTCCCAAGCAATAGGGCGTTTAGTGATAACACCCTAGCTTTTGGACTACTATCATCGAGCGATCGGAGCTTTTAAACCTCATAGTGATATAGGGCGTTTAGTGATAACGCCTCTTCGCACTCAAATCATTGGTAGCTACAACCGACATATAAATAGTTCATCTCTTTCTTTCTTTCTTTTTTTTTTTTTTTTCATAAACTTAACTTATATCCTTTCTATCACATTCAAACCTTCAAATATTCACAGTACACGTTCAAAAGTTAGGTACTAAGTTACTGTTATTATCTAGAATAACCACTAGGATCTTGAATGGATCTGATTTAAAATTTTCGTTTCAATATCAAAGGCTTACGTGAAGGAATTCATGTTACACAAATATATTTGGAATTACAATGCACTTACGGTTCACATTGGTTATACACATCCAAATTGATCATTATATCTTCAAATCCATGAAATATATACCTTATACAGTTTATTTTAATCAACTAAATAATGTTTGAAAAAGATCGAAAACTAAGAGATTTATTGATACAAAATAAACATTAATGCCATTGCTAGACCAACGACTCCACTCCCCACTTACAAACTTACATTGTCCCCAATGTAAAGTGAGTGTAAAAAAAGTTGTTGGGAAAGCAATGGTGCACTAAAACAAGTCAAAACAAATACTCGGATGATAAAAAAGGGTGGGTGGGTGGTTCAAAGTTATGACCGTTGTGTGTGCAAATGAAATAAAAGTGTGTGGAGTGTGACAGTGTAATGCAAAAGGGTAGATAAACACACCACATAAACTTTTATTGATTTAAAACACATAATATTCCACAGTAGTTGAACTAATACATGTCACACATTATTTGAAATTTAAAATGCAGACTAGATCATGATATGAAATGTGTGACAAAGTATTAACTCTGAGTCTTTTATACCCGGATCCTCAAGGTTATTTCAAATCGTTCTAACAACCTAAGTCCAAGAAATGATGCATTTGAATTTTCTCTTTTTTTCCATCAGATTTTCGGATAACCACCTAATCGTTCCCGTTTAATGTCATTCAAACATTCATCCTAAGACTTGGTGAAACAAAATGAAAATCAATCCTAAGTATTAGCAAAGTATCATCCAAAGTATGAGTAATTATTATATTTAACATTTTTGCGGGTCACGCCTCCCGGTAGCGCTTTTGGTTAACGTCGTTTGTTCGACCAAAATGATAAGGATTAACTAATATAATATACTAAACAAAACGGGATACTTCTAACAATTACTCACAAAAGCACGTAACAATTAAACACATAATCCACTAAAAATAAATGCTTAAGGAGTAAATAGGAAGGATAGTACCCGTCATTGACTACATTTATAGTCTATAGCCAGACTTTACCGTGCTTCAGTTTTTAAGGCACTGGTGGTGGGTCATCCTCACGCACCGCATCCGTCTTTAATACCGGTCTCCAACATAGAGCGGAGACAATTTCCACCAATCCAAACGATTCTTGACCTTTTCCTTTGATTTTGAGCTTTAGGTTTGCGAGCTTTCACATTATTCTTTGAAGTCATCTTCTTCAATTACTGCGTGTTAGTACAATCCACAACAAAAAAACACAAAGTGTACACACAAGAACAAGATTCTAGTGTAATGCATGGATATTTCAATGAATTGTAAATGTTGAAGACAACGCTCTCATGATTAACTCCCAAACTTCTCCTTTACTAAAATCGTCAAGAAAACATACATACTTTTTATCCAACTTCATCTTTGTAATAGGGATAGAATGTATACCTCCTTACCCTTGTCATTAGATGAATATGGTAAAGCTTCCTCGAATGATTGTGTTTCATCATTATGTACCTTTTTCTTCAAAATATGCATTGGATATGGTGTTGCCTTATCTGGTTGAACCGAGATGAATTTGGGTTGAGCTGGATAAGGTTCGGTTTGAATTGGCCCTTTCAAACTTGGTTCCTTCCAACCTGCTTCCAATTACGATTATTTCTATTTTTATTTTATTTATTAATATTCCCTTGGGCATGATCAAGCCCTCGTTCAGGTGTTTCATCACTAGTTTCAGTCATTCTCGTATTTCGATTTGACAATTCTTGTGGATAGAAAATATCGAATAGAAAATAACACAAAATCGATAAAAAAAACCACATTTTTTTTTTCTCCTCGGTAATTACCGAATCCACTCGATATTTACCGAGTAGTTTTTGTTTTTTTTTTCTCTCTCTCTCTCTCTCTCTCTCATTAATTACCAAGCACTCGGTATTTATCGAGTATTTTTATAAAAAAAAATTGATATCTTACCAAATAGGTAGGTACCAATGAAAATAAAAATACAAATGAGATTGAGAAATGTATTGACTTATCCTCGGCTGTTATGACCACGTTTACTTTCTACTATCGAAAATAGAAAATAACTTCGAATTTGGTAGAAGAAGAAAATTGGTAACTAAAAGAAGGTAGATACCAACGGAAAATAAAAATAGAAATGTGATAAGAAGAGAGTTGACTTATCCTCGAGAATTTTGAGCTAATACAAGTAGTAACCATTCGAACACAATGAATTAGCGTTGTTTTCCCGGCAACGGCGCCAAAATCTTGACAGACCTAAACCTAACCTTGAAACGGCGCGAAAAGTAGCGGACATTACCTAGGCTATATGAGATCCTAACCGGCGGTGTGCCGGGTCAAATTGTAGTGCTAGTCTGGTGAGTCAATTCGTATTCCTCGGGGAAAACATGGTAATTCTTTTAAGTGGGGTTAAACACCAAGAAGCTATTATTAACTTTCGATCTAAGTCGCAGCTTTTACTTTTCCTGAGGTTAGATAGTTAGATCGATTAGATTAGTTAGTAATGTTAGAGTTAGATGTTAGTAAAGCAGAAAATAAAACAAATAAATACTAATATAATATATATTTTTGGATCTAGCCAAGAATACTTTCTTGAATCAATATCTTTTAGTAGAAATAAATGAGACAGATCTTCCTTTATTCAAGGTCCAATCAATTATACTGAAGCGGTATACTCTAAAGCTAGGCAATTTCTCCTCACAGGCGTATATGAAATTGTCATATGTCTTATCCTCTGTCAATGTCATCCTCAAGCATGGGTCACTCCCGTTTTGTCATTCGGCCAATTTTAAGGTATGTCAATTAAGCAGCGAATTTAACGTGATAATCTCTCAGTATAAATTTCAATAAGAGTTTGTTTCTCCCGAAAGAAATCTACCCCCGGTTTAGGAAATCGGATTCCGTTGTCACGTTTTCACTCGGCCAATTTTACCCTCCGGTCTTTCTATTAACGAGTTCATAAACTAACTACGAGGTGTCAATTCATAATTAGATTATGAATTCTTTCAAATCGATTAGCTACTTCAATTCAAACATAGAAAGAGATTCATTATAATCGATTTTAATCATGATTACCAGTCGATCATTCATTTTACCAAAAGATTAACTAATTGATTCATATCTTGGCTAGATATATTTTTAGTTTAACATAGATATATATATCGATTACATCAAAATGTCATGGATTAAGCGGTTTGAAGTTTTCCATAATAGCATACATGTCAAGATGACAAAATTCTATTACAACCAAATTTAGCCTTTCGATCCAAACACTTATCAAATTCTCAAATATATATATATATATATATAGATAGATATAATTATATAGAACAACAAAAAGTAAAACTCAATAAAATTACCCGTTTACTTCAGATCTAAGTTGTATTCTTGAAAATAGCAACTTCTCCTAAAGCATTTTCCTTCGATAATTTTCTCAAGTATTACAACGGTACTACTTTTATTTATTCAAACATATACATATATATATACATACATCGACATATGTATACATATACGGGCCCAAAATAAGAAGAAAAGATGGAGAGAAGCTTGCATATATGCATATATATGGATATACATAGACATATATGTATATATACATACATGCTACTTCATGGAAGAAAAGAAATGGACATAGATCAACATAGAAGAGGGAAAATGGGAGCATGGATTGTCTTGGCCATGGAAGAGGCCAAGAGGGGCAAGGAATTATGCTAAGGATGGGGGGTATTTATAGGATTTTTGGGTAGGTTCGAACCGAGTCGAAACCGAATCGAACTTATTCATTTGTTTGATAAAACGACCATAACTTGAGTTGTAGACCTCCGATTGACGTGATTCAAAGTGCGTTGGAAAGCTCATTTGAAGATCTAAAACTTTCATCAAGGACTCTTCCCCTGAAAATGCCTCTAAGTTGGGTCGCATATTCGTTGAAGATATTTTACGGTATAAGTACGTAGGAAAACCGACCCGTTGAACTTGTAAGCTTGTGGCATATTCTTCCATCCTTCAAAATACCTCGTGTATAAGTAACGTGGGATATTTTTATGGGCTTGGGCTCCAAGTTTGGTGAGCAAAATATCGAAGGATATTTATTTTGTGGTCAAATAAATATCCAGGAATATCTTGGAATATTCCTAAAATATCCAAGATATTTATTTTGTGGTGTTGGCGAATCCACTCGATCGGACATAACTCTCGTTTAAATCATTCATTCTTGATTCCGTCTCATGATAAATCTTATCTTTTTTACGAACATAAAGAAATGAACCGCGAGTAAATCGACAACAAAAGTTAAATAAAGCTGCGTTGAATTTTACTGACTCTTTTCAGGTTAATATTACAGTCTCTAGTCATGATATTTTTAGATCTATCATACTAGCGGTAAATAAAACCTTTATAAAATATAGTAATTTTCAACACGACAGTCCGATTATTAATCTATAAAAATATAATAAAAACACAATAATTTATATAATAATTACTACTTATACATTTTGATAAAACTTAGTATTTATGACTTGATTTGATACATAAATGCTCAAAATGGTATCAGAAGTGGGGCGAAATGTCATAATAATGATCATAAATTTATCTCTCATCACTAGCCACCTAGTTGTTTTCAAGTAAGCTCCCTCACAACTCACCTCTCTTTCTTAGACCTCTAGACACGGACAAGGCCTAGCAATTACACAGACATTGATGAACTCTAGATCACCAAAGCACAAGCCCTTTCATGCCTTTCCGATGGTCCCGGACTTCAAATCCCTTTAAGAGTACGTCCGGTGCCGGAGCCAAACGCATCAGAACTCAATCGGGGCTTGTTTATGTTTAATTAATGTTATTAGATCAAGGATTAACATTTAGGATTCATATCACAGCTAAAAATCATCTCTTTCATCACAAAGAAGGTCCAGTTCGCCCACACCGGGTTCAGTGCTCACGCACTATGCCTCTGTATGTAAAAACTGGAATTCTAGTCATCCAAGTCTTGCCCGACCTTTGATCTCTTAATCTTGCCAAGACTGGCTTGATCTTGCCCACACCGAGTGCAGTGCGCGCGCACCAACTCTCTGAATGTAAAATTCAGCTTATGGTCCTCCAGTGCATCCGCATTGGGCTTGATGCGCCGCACCAAGCGCGGCCACTTCCCAAAAACTTAGTTTTGAACCCTAATCGATCTCTAATTGTTCCCAAACTTATCCAACATCATAATACTCAGAAAAAGGAATAAAAACACAACTTTTATCTATCATAACAACTATAGATCCCTAGGCAACACGAAGGTAACAATTCTAGCATAAAATTACATCCAATCCTAACATAAACCCTACCAAACCGTAATTAATTTGTAGGAAGATCCTCATACCTTCTAGCAAGCTAATCCAAATCCAAAACTCAGAAATACAGTAGCAAATCTTGAACCCTTCCGCAGAAAACCTATGTGATCAATCCAAATTTAAATTAGATTCGATCACACACTTCTAAACACAAAAGACTATGAAATCATGAGTTTGAATCCATCAAACTCAGTCAAGAACATAACTAGGGCTCAAAAACATACCTTGACAAAGTCCTAACTTTCTTGTGTTGAAACGACGCCCTCTTCACAACGATTCTGTTGTTATACTCTGATTTGAAAACCGTTAAGATCCGACTTAGAGTCTGAAAGAAAAGCTCTCAGTCTTTTCTTTTCAACTCTCACACGCAGAAGAGGGATATTGGAAGAAGGAAATTATGAGTCAAAATGTTAAGGAAAACTAATGGGATTTATTTTCCTTGAATAGATAAAATCCCAACAATTAACCTAATCCCTTATTTTCCTTAATTACCCTTAATATTAAATAATCAGATTTTCCCCAATATATATCTATATTTATCCAAAATATATATGTACACATAAAATACTTAAATCCGTAAATCATAATATTCAATTTTTCACAAAAAGACACGTCTGTCCTTTTTCGAAAAGCCGGGATATTACATTCCTTCCCCCTTAAAAGGAGTTTCGTCCTCGAAACTCGAGCTTGCTCAAACCGTTGACCCTCCATAGCACTCTCTCTTCAACATAAACCAAACCGAAGCTTCACTTGTTTTCCCACGGACAACCTCTAACCGATTCTGATCTTGCTAACCATTGAACCACACTCTACTGATTCCCAAACCGTTCAAACCTCGTACACTCAACCCAAGCTGACCAACCACAACTTGTGTCACTGAAACTGCACTATCCACTCTTCTACTCGGTGCACCCATCACCGGAAGATACTTCCTTATGTTTATAATCCAAGTAGACAAAATTCTTGAATAGCCGTCCTATACCAAGAATCATTTTATGGTCCGTAGAATTCAAAACTGTAACTTTACTCTTGCCGCGGTAGATTCCAACATAACCAACAACTTGTAGTAACACCATATCAACCTTGATTACTCTATCCAAAGTCGTTGTTATTGAAGGATGTAGGAGCTCAGATCTAAATAAATTAGATCTTTTCGCAGCGGATGGATCACGATCTGTGAACTACATATCATAAACAAAGGATCTAAACTTCCTACAAGGGGGTTTAGATCTACTTACCAATAGTTGGATGAGTAGCCTTGATCTTCCAACGTGTGTCTCCAAACGGCGTTTGGTGGACACCGATCCTTGGAATCAGAACCTCCTTGACATGCAACCAAGACAAAACCGAAGTTTTTCTTCAACCGGGGAATGCTAAGGATCGAACTCCTTAGCCTTTTTTATGTATAAATTTCGTGGATTGTCTATATGTGAGGCTCGGGAGAGATCTCCTTTTATAGAAGAAAAATCCTTGGCCTCCAAGGAAAAATATAATTTAATTAGATAATTACAATTATATTTTCCTAATCATATTAGAAAATCCTAGGATATTCTAGAATCAATTAATGATCAATCTAATATATTTGTAATTAATTAAATAACGGATAAACAATTAATTACTGCGCAGTATGACATCATCCGAGAAAACCTATTCCAAGGAGGAAACCCTCACACTGGCGCCACACACACCACCCAGGCCCACAGAAAATGTCTTTTATGTGTATTATATTATTTAGCCCAACTAAATATATTTCGCATATCAATTAATTAGCCCAGCCGGCCCAATAAGAAGAAAACACTCATATTATAGGAGGCACGTTGGGGACCATGGACCTATAACCAGGAGCTCCAATAATTAAGTAAAATATTCATCGAACAGAATATTCATACTTAAATTATTAATTCCGGGATTACGCCACTATAAACCCGAAACTGAACTCTACCAATTATAGATATATACTTACACTCAACCCATCGAGTAAATAAGCGTCCATTGATATAATCACTACATACGGACTAACCCTCCGTAGACTGTCCATTCTGAGTGGGAAGTCTCCGTAAACCCGACTCATAATACCTTATCCTTATTTACCATTAACCCCCTGGTGATCAATTAGTTCACATATCTGACTAGTAGCTAATTAGTCTAAATATGAACTCGGCCGATCGATCATTTTCTTAGGGCTAACAAATAAGGGGATTGTCTCTCTACTTCCCGCAGGAAGGAATGGATTCCATTTCTATGAAAACCAGAATTACTCACTCATCAGGGAATAGTGCCAACGAGAAGTGACTTGGATCACATATCAAAGTGATCCGTAACTAGCACATCAAACACTACCCCGAGACAAGCAGCATCCTGTGATCACTTCAGGATTAAGGTCAAACCATATATGATCATCTAATGATTTAATAAGATTTCTTGATTACAGAATTATATCAAGAAATACAGATTAAATCGGTCCAGTCCTATATGAACGCCATCATATATAAATGCCCCAATAGGTACCCTCTACCGACAGTCCGGATAAGGCTATCACACCATAAGGTGTTGTAGGCGCATTACTGGTGTTTTAATTATGAGACCCTAAACTCTGATTAAGCTCACCACGGACTAACAGTTTAAGTATATCACCACTAACTCAATCCTCACGTGTAAACCATACACTGAGTTAAGTGGTTACATACTGATATACTTAGGGTTTGCAGCAGTGTATTACTTACAAGCACAAAGCAAGTAATGAGATAATTCTGTCATTCATTATCTAAAAACAATTACACAAATTGTCTTTCGGGCACCACACCTAACAATCTCCCTCTTTCACGAAATGACAAGCAACGATTGTTTTTAGAGCACACCCTTTCACATTTCATTCACAACACTCTCCCACTTGCTCTAAAATCAGATGAGACATATACCTCTATACCATACCCACCAAGCGCATAAGAGTGACATTAAATTCCACGCGACTTGGTACACTGACCAGTCAGGTTGTCGGCTTATGACGATCTTTAGGATCGAAACGTCGCCGGTCCATCCAATCAAGCGGTACACTCTCTCAATATGCTTGTGACCTCTAGTGACTCAGAAGATCCTTATAATCTATCTCTTCACTGTTTGCACAATGAAGTGATATCGGCTTACCAGACCTGGAATTACTCCCAGATCAGGAAGGAAATTCTAAGTTATATCGCCTCTCTAGCTGCTCCAAAAGCTGCTATGTATCCGACTAATTAAAGTCGAGTTAGTGGTGCTGGATTTCTCCAGACTATAGCTCCATCACACGAGTAAACACTGAGCCCGAGATTGTCCTAACGATCATCCTTAATCTGACTATAAGTCAGAATCAGTGTAGTCAACCATATTCAAGTTTGCACCGGAATATACAAGCACATTATTCCTCGTTCTCCAAAGATACTTGAGGACGTACTAAACTGCTACACAATGTTCGAATCCAAGATTCGACTACTATTGACTTGTGATAACCCGACTTCCCCTTTTTCCAAGAGAGATTCTATCCCATTTTTTGTTTATCCGAAGATTTTGAGAATCATTCCTGAGATAGGGTAGGACTACTCTCGTTGAATGTTGCATACATATATGCATGATCATCTTATTCGATAAGATGGATGGGATAGCCAATGACTCATTCTTGTGAATTTGACCGAATCAAATTCTTAGAATATAGTCCAATTCTCTCATCCATAGAATATTGGCATGTCAGTTTTTGACTTCAGATAACACATCCATGTAGTTTCTAACTGTTGCAGTGTTACCATTCATGAACAATAATACTACTACTTTTCCAATATTGATACCCAATTTACGAAAGACTTATCAATATTTTGGTCAAGTCCACATATTCTAAAACATGGGAATTTTAATGACTGAGAGGTTCTCATAAATCCACAAAAGACATAAGTCCCGGCAGTCAACCTGCCATTTGTCCTAACCAAGTCCCTTCTTTTCCGAATGAATCCAGACTCCGTTTTTCGGCAAGAAAGTCTCAGGGAATCATCCTTATTTTCTGCTTTCTAACGAAATCTGGCAAGACTGAGTGGTGCGAGAGTTTAAGGTCCGGTTAACCCTCTACTTATTTGGGAATCACCCCTAGACCACTCGACCCATGCGAAAGTTAAACTTTCCTATTCATTCGACTCCTTTTCCGTGTAGATCCAATTATTCACACTGGGCCTGAGACAATCAGGTGGTTCTACAAGAGGCTAAACAGAACTGCAGTACCGAAACTCCATTCACAAGGTTAAGGCTTTCAAACCAACCTCTATGATCATAATCCTATACAGCTCACAAAGAGACATAGGTTATCAATCACCCCAGCAGACTATAAAGTCCACAAAACCACAATGGGTCAATGGTTAAACCATACTCCCACTGCGTTTTGGGTGGATTGATATTCTGATCTAGTAGTATTTATCAGTGTATTCACCAACAACCGACGTTGGTCGTGGTCTGACTAAATCAGATAGTAACTTCCATGAGTAATCGTGCTCCAAGGTCTAAGGTTGTTATCTATGGATTCTTTCAAAAGGGGTGTGACAGTCCAACCGTCACTTTCTGATCTCAAGAATCTTATAACCAACCTTTACTCGTCAACATTAAGATATTTCACGAACATTTATCTTCTGAACGTGTATGCAAAATCTCCAGTCCTACCTTCAAGCACTAAGTGCTAAATTCCCATATTTGTGGAAGTGGAGTAAACTGAATTTACTTTTTATCTATAAACTCACAAGCATATTCTAGGTAGACTTCTCGGTTTACATAATAATGTTAACCGTTATATTGCAACCAATATCTCAATTCGAGTCAAGCAGTGTATAGTAGCACACCATTGACTATATAAGGCAAGATTACGGTTTCTCCCTCAATGAAAACATTCCACTAGGAGGCAGGCCGATCATCAGTCTTAAGACTATGCGATAGCCTCTTTCTGAGCATGGAATACTCTACTCTCTAGTAATATCAGAGACACCTCCTCGTATTTTTGATAAACTAAACCATGTTTCGAGTAGTTATCAGATAAAATGTCACCACTCAAAAGCTCCCACTAGCTTGTATCTTTCACTATACCCCTAAGGTCATTATGAACAAGCTATGATACCTCTTCAAATCTATTACCCTTTCCCGATTGAAAGGAAGCTTAGTCATTGTTCCTTTGAGGCAGTGTTCCTGGCGGGAGATAGAATCACCCTTAGCCGATCGTCAGGTCTTATCTCTGTGGATATATGCACTAATTAATAGATGTTGAAGAGTTGTTTATCTTAATACGGAAACCTTTTGCCTTTAATAGTTTAAGACGTGTTACATATACCTTTTCAGCATTTCTTAGTGGTTCTGACTTTATCAACCAAAAGTCCAAGTTCCAAAATCGTACAAATGTCATATTCACTTCGCCTAAGGCAACTGTAGTATCGAGATAAAAGTGAATCCATTTGTTCCAACGAATCTGAAACATAAATTAAATTTCTTCGATATTCAAGGATTAGAATCCGAAATTCTACTTCCTTATATCACTCCCATTATTCTAGCTGAAATAACTGCCCGTTGTCTACTCTATTAATCGTTAATGCATAGCTACCTTGTTTTTCCAAAAGAACATAGCTCCTGAGTCCAGTTACTCGGTTAAGAAAGTCCCTAGGATTCATTGGTTAGTGATCCGAAATCACTTTCCTTATCCTATACTTTCCTTATATTAATATTTCGGTTTAGCCTCAAACTTATTTAGTTTAGATGATTAACACTTGTAGACATTCTTTCCCACTCTTGACTTTCCTTAAAAGGAAATAGTCTTAAACTAGCAGTTCGTTTAAGTACACACTTCTCGTGAACTGTGGGATGTCTAGTGAAAACGTTACCCAGTGGGACTAATTTTCTAATAAATCAGAAAAACATAAGATTAAAGCTCCCACTAGTTTATCGGTTCCAAATACCGTCTAACTAGCAACACTTTAATTTATGATTCTCCAATTTTTCTATTTGAAAATTTCTCATGTAGTCACTACACAATTAAAACTCACTAGAAGAATTTTACCGTCCCAATCATCTTTCAAACTAATTACGGTTGTCTCTCGTTCAACACGAGTGACAGCAGTGACATACTTATTTACGTCACTTTGAGTCTTGAAGGCTCAAGAGAAATATCTCTTCCGAAAAATTAATCGCATGTATGATTAGCAAGCACAACGTTCTAGTTACTTACCACTTTTAAACGAAGTCTTTACTAGTCAATTTAAAGCATACACTAACAGTCTAGTACCATAGAGATATATATATATATATATATATATATATATATATATATAGTTCTAAATAAAATTGACAGAAAATAAGTCCAAATCATACACTACTAATTAATTTTAGGAACTATAAACTAAATGTATAGTATATCCTACCGTTCCAAGGATCTAGTCTCACACCTCAGTGCCGCCTTAGGGTAGGTCAAAGAGGTGACGACTAAATTGAGATCTTTCTCTCTCGATGATTACAATGGAATCGAACATCCAATTTTTTATCCCCGATTACCTTTCTTTTTCAGCCAAGGTATTACCAAAAATACCCATAATGAGTGTGACCTACTATTTCAGATTTTTAGGTAGACCACGAGTATGCCGCCTTAGGGTCGGTCAGTGACCCGATAAGTACCCAAAATCCTATCCTTTCAGAGACCAATCCTTGAATTTTGATAGCGGTGAAGGCCTTCCTTAGGGAGGCCGGTCCCAAGCCGGCACGAGGCGTCACCATTCTCTCACGTTGCTTGTGTCAACAGTTGAGGCCGTGGGATCGGCTGTCGCCTTTCCCGCTCCCACTCAATATTTTGAAAAAGTGGTGGGTTTAGTGATTACGTTTTTGGACTTGATATATCTTTAAGGAACAATAAATCATGGGCCCGAATGGTGTCGGTCATATCGGCAAGCCCACCCGTCCTATTCGCTGGATCATATGTGGCCGTCGGACAGATCAGGGCTAAGGGAGACCCGTTGAGCCGTAGTTGCTCGTCGGTTAGCTCAACCTAGCCAGACCCCCGTGCAAACGCCGCACGTGGAGGGTTAAGTCGATCGAGCCGTAGCTCAGTTGACCACCCAACCATGGTTTGACCATTTTCGAACCATATTCGCCCATAATTATCCAATCCCTTAACATCAAACTTTCACGTAGACACTACGGACAAAAAAACGTAATCTCGTCGAGGTTTCAGGATTTTACTTCCTATGCTTTCGCAGGGTGGAATTCACCGAGAAGACATCACCCAACCTTGACGATTGACAAAACCCGGAATCCTAGGTTTCCTAATTAGTTTCTAATTAATTTCCATACAATTAATTAAAACTAATCATGAGTTAATATACATGTCTAACTAATTCCTCGAATTAATTTCTACATGTATATGCATATGGAGTGGAATTCATGATATGATGCATGTCATGGCAATTTTCCGGTTCTACAAATACACCCTAAGCATACATATTAGTGCGGAAAATAAAATACCGAGATAGATTGTTGGTACCCCCGTATCTAAACTATTAAACAGAAAAAAAAAAAAAAAAAAAAACCCTAACTAAAGTTTACTATTTTCTAATCTGCTGCTTATCCGTTTTATCGATGATCGGACATCCAAACGAACTTTGATTGTCACGAAACTTAATGGAACTGCTCTTCACTCCTCCTACTTCAATATGAACGGTTGGATCTGAGTTTTGACAGCCCAATTCATCCCAAAAGCGCCCGATCCAAGCTGCTGCGCAAATCAGTAATGATCGCTGCTGCTTGGCGTGTGTCTTTCGAGCCGATCGGACATCGAGAAAAAAACCCGATCGTCCTGAAATTTTTAGGGCTTGTTCATAATTTCATGGTAGTCAATCAGAACGGTCGGATCTTCGTTTCAACGGTCCAATCTCTTCCAGAAATTCGACAAACTAACAGCTGGGGCTGCTGTGCTTTTATGACACAGCAGCAACTTTATTGCGACGATTGGACATCGAGATGGACTCCGATCGACACGAAATTTTGAGGGCTTGTTCTTCAACTTTTATTCTTCATTCTGACTGGAGGGATAGTCGTTTCAATGGCTCAATCTCCGGGAAAAAAATAAAAAAATAAAAAAAACGAACAGCAACAAAACAGATCTACTTTTGGGAAACTAAATTACAACAACAAATAAATTACATAATTTCCTATACTCATATAAACGAATTTATATGAGTTTACAATAGATCTAATGGGTAAACAGTGCCACCCCAATCAATCTCTTCAACCATAACAACCAATCACAACAAAAAATACGCATATAGAAAAAAATAAATCTACATGCAATTTCACTCATTTTAAATCGTTTATCTATGAATATAATTCATAAATCGTGGAACCTGGCTCTGATACCACATGAAGGATGTAGGAGCTCAGATCTAAATAAATTAGATCTTTTCGCAGCGGATGGATCACGATCTATGAACTACATATCATAAACAAAGGATCTAAACTTTCTACAAGGGGGTTTAGATCTACTTACCAATAGTTGGATGAGTAGCCTTGATCTTCCAACGTGTGTCTCCAAACGGCGGTTGGTGGACACCGATCCTTGGAATCAGAGCCTCCTTGACATGCAACCAAGACAAAACCGAAGTTTTTCTTCAACCGGGGAATGCTAAGGATTGAACTCCTTAGCCTTTTTTATGTATAAATTTCGTGGATTGTCTGTATGTGAGGCTCGGGAGAGATCTCCTTTTATAGAAGAAAAATCCTTGGCCTCCAAGGAAAAATATAATTTAATTAGATAATTACAATTATATTTTCCTAATCATATTAGAAAATCCTAGGATATTCTAGAAGCAATCTAGAATCAATTAATGATCAATCTAATATATTTGTAATTAATTACATAACGGATAAATAATTAATTACTGCACAGTATGACATCATCCGAGAAAACCTATTCCAAGGAGGAAACCCTCACACTGGCACCACACACACCACCCCAGGCCCACAGAAAATGTCTTTTCTGTGTATTATATTATTTAGCCCAACTAAATAATATTTCGCATATCAATTAATTAGCCCAGCCAATTAATCATCACTGAGGCCCAATAACAAGAAAACACTCGTATTATAGGAGCCACGTTGGGGACCATGGACCTATAACCAGTAGCTCCAATAATTAAGTAAAATATTCATCGAACAGAATATTCATACTTAAATTATTAATTCCGGGATTATGCCACCATAAACCCGAAACTGAACTCTATCATTTATAGATATATACTTACACTCAACCCATCGAGTAAATAAGCGTCCATTGATATAATCACTACATACAGACGAACCCTCCATAGACTGTCCATTCTGAGTGGGAAGTCTCCGTAAACCCGACTCATAATATCTTATCCTTATTTACCATTAACCCCCTAGTGATCAATTAGTTCACATATCTGACCAGTAGCTAATTAGTCTAAATATGAACTCGGCCGATCGATCATTTTCGTAGGGCTAACAAATAAGGGGATTGTCTCTACTTTCCGCAGGAAGGAATGGATTACATGTCTGTGAAAACCAGAATTACTCACTCATCAGGGAATAGTGCCAACGAGAAGTGACTTGGATCACATATCAATGTGATCCGTAACTAACACATCAAACACTACCCCGAGACAAGCAGCACCCTGTGGTCACTTCAAGATTAAGGTCAATCCATATATGATCATCTAAGGATTTAATAAGATTTCTTGATTACGGAATTATATCAAGAAATACAGATTAAATCGGTCCAGTCATATATGAACACCATCATATATAAATGCCCCAATAGGTACCTCTACCGGCCAGTCCGGATAAGACTATCACACCCTAAGGTGTTAGGCGCATTCTTGTGTTTTAATCATTAGACCCTAAACTCTGATTAAGTTCACCACGGACTAACAGTTTAACTATATCACCACTAACTCAATCCTCGCGTGTAAACCATACACTGAGTTAAGTGGTTACATACTGATATACTTAGGGTTTGCAGCAGTGTGTTACTTACAAGCACAAAGCAAGTAATGAGATAACTTCTGTCATTCATTATCTAAAAAAAATTACACAAATTGTCTTTCGGGCACCACACCTAACAGTTATCACCAAGGGATCCTTGAGGTTGTTCTTACGAACTCTGAGGTGGGGTACTTGGTTCTGAAACCGATCAACTCGTTCCAACTGACTCATATTGTCTTGAACCAAACCACTCGCTTCTTACTGAGCCCTAGAACAACAACACCTAGTCTCTACCTACCAAACGTCTAAGGTGAAAGAAAGGCATCTATTCTTTCTTGATCAAAGGATTTAAATGGTTTTGAGAAATTCAGGTGCATACAAAAGCCATGAACTAATTGATTTGCACAAAACAAACCGAACTCATTTTGAACAAGAGAAAAGATAAAATCTGTAAGTATATAAGTTTTACATATGATGCACAAAAATAAAAAAATTGGAAAGCCATAGGTCGGTCAAAATAATTCTTTTCTTCTACTGTTATAAGCTGTCAAAAAATTTCAGGACTTCACAAACTGGCTTGGGTTGCCGATTGTGCTCAGACCAAGAGGAATTTGCACTTGGTTCCAAAACAAAAATTTTAGTGCAGGATATTTTCTACAACCTATCAAAAATCCAAGTCATTTGGAAGTGTTTAGCTTATTCAAAACAGATTGATGAGTAAGAGTACTGCTGCAGAATTTTCTGAACAGAGTGCTCATCCTTGTCAAGAAATTTATGAACATCCAATTTGAAAACTGAGTTGATGTAAAGAGAGAAGTTGTAGACAAGACAACTTTCTAAGTGGCTGAAAATTTACGGAATTTTTTGGTCTTTCAGAGATGATATTACAAGGCGTAATAAAATGTGTACAAAATCGTTTTCTCGTTTGTATAACACCAAGTTACTAAAAGAAGTGATTAGGACCAAACGTAGCAAATAAAAAAAAATTTAAATCCACCAAGAGAAAGAACATGAGAGGGAAGTCTGAAAGTTCCAAAAGAAGAGAGGGATTCTATTAAGGAACCTAGAGGAACGAACTCGAGGGGATCACGTAAGAGATGTGCGCTTAGAACTCAACCTAACCTTCGCTTTTGAGGAGACTCTTTACTTGGCCCTAGTGCAACTTAACCACGGTTTAAGGATTCTTAGTCTAACGAAGATTTACCACCAAGATCAAAAGGGATCAGAAAGGTACAACAAGGTCTACAAAAATCTTATCTTAGAGGAAAGGAAGCCTAGAAAAACATGGATGCTTCTCTCTGATACCAAATGTAACGCCCCGCTCCAGGATATCGAGTCCTTATCCGGAAACGGAACGCTCGGTGATGGGAGTCAACTTCACTGCACTTTTGTATGTGATCTAGCCCCCGTTTATCACTTTATTGGCATGTTTTGGGTAGATTTAGGCCTTTTCAAGAGTAATATCGTGAGTTATGTGTATGGGGGGTAAAACTGTCACAACGATAGGGAACTCCGCCTTTTTGATAATATTTCACTCTTTTCCGAGCACTTTTGTCTTGCGGAATTATGCGTGGTGTTTTGTTAGTGTGTTCATTGCAGGACTTAGGTGACTCGAGAGCCCGGAAGGCGATGTTTAGGGATAAGAGGCGTGTTCATGGCATGAAAGTTGAACGAAAGTGAAGAAAAGTCAAGTTTGGAGTGAAATCAAGGCAAACTGGCGTTTGCCCTACCCCAAACTGGCGTTTGCAACAAGCCTAGGCCAAACTGGCGTTTGGACCGTTCAAACGGGCATCCACAGAGTCGATAAATGATTCAGAAAGTTAGATTTTTGGACAGCCGAGCGTCCAAATGACCCCCAAACGCACGTTTGGGCAGGTTCAACCCGATTCAAGAAGCTCATATAACACAAACGGGCGTTCAAGGCAGGGCAAACGCACGTTCATTGAACATGAAACCCTAATATCATCATATTTTCCAGGCAAACGAGCGTTTGGAGGGACTCAAACGGGCATTTGGCGCCGACAGCAGTATTTCACCATGCATGTTCATTAATATTTATTTTGATCCATCTTGTAGGCATTTTCTGGTCAAGTTGTCTTCATGAAAGTTGTAGGTAATTGACCGAGATTTCCAACGCATCTTGAATCGTTCAAATCAGAGCTCTATACAAAAAGTTATCACCAATTTACTGAAGACGAGTTAAATGGACCAAGTTGGTCGGCCCAACTAGGTCAAGGTCGCGATTTTTGCCTATTTAAGAGCAGCTAAACCTAGGAGAACGAATATTCTGACTTTTATTGGCCTAGGCTGAGTTCGAGGCGGCTTAGGTGCTCAACCCGGCCCGCTTCGGTCAAGCGTTGTTATAACAGTTGACATCTAAATAGTCGGATTAGAGCTCGGACTAGGCCCCATATTTCAATTTCTTAGTTTAGATTTTTAAATATGGAGTAGAATACGATATTCGATCGATAGCTTGGTGGAGTTCGTGCAGGGATCATTGTATGAATTACGAGTTGATATATTTTTTTTGATTTAGGATTCAAAGTCTTGATCTGCAATCTTTAGATCTTCATTATTGTGAGTTTTACGATTTGATTTGTTTTCTCTCAATATGGTTTTGATTGTGTAGATCATTAGTTTGATGAAATTTACTCTGGATAAAAGTCTTGATTCGGATCCTTGTTTATGCCGTGTAATAGTAAAAGCTTGATCTTTTGTCTTGTTCATATACTCTTTGCCTCTCGATATTAACACAAGTTTTGTACTCGATTCAATCTCCTCGTGGGATCGACCTCGGACGACTGACGCACTACTACTACGATCGACCGGTTCATTGCCCGGTTAGAAAGTGAGTTTTGCCTAAGGTTTGAGTTTTATAAATTGTATTTGATCGAGCGGATTGCGAAATCCTTACTTATCAAATTGGCGCCGTTGCCGGGGAGATTGTTTAAAAGTCAATATTAAAAATTGTGTTAGGTCAAGAGAGCGAAAAAAAACAAAAACATTTTGATATTATGTGCTTAGACTAGGTTTGAATGCAATTTTGGTACTCAACCCAATCCCTTTATGGGGTTGTTATATTAGGTTGATATCTTGTAGGTTGTCCTAGAACTTGGGCCTAGGTTTTTATCATATTGTTTTATTTAGATTTCGATAGGAGCCATGGGATGCTGATGTGATATTGTCCTGAACTCGGATTGAATACGACTTTGGTACTTAGCCTCTTCGGAGGGTGATATCTTGTAAGTCCGGCCAGAACTGGGGCTTAGGGCCTTCGGCTACCATGACTTTTTGAGGGGTCTAAAATATCGTGTGTGTGTGTGTGTGTGAGAGAGGGGTTTTTGAAAAAAAAAATTTTAAAAATAATAATAACAAAATAAAATTAAAAAAAACAGACCTATTTTGGAATAAAGCAAGCTTAGGTGTGTCTAAGAGGAATTTGCGATGAATACAGTGAGGAAGTATTTGACTGTGATACATGCTTTCACTACTCGACATGGATGTTTTAATGTGACCCTCTGTGGCCTTTATATGATATGTGTAGATGTTATATTCTTTTACCTTTACGGTTATTTTTCCATCTATTGCGGTCCATGTTGAGTGATTGTTTGTGTTTCGAGTCTACTGATGTGTCATGGCTTCTTTATTTTATATCCCCAGTGTATATGTTGCATACTTTTGGCACGTGGACCACGTCCCGTGCATGTGTTTGCGTTGTTTTCTGTCTCTTTGAATTTAGGTATACGGGATGCGCTTATAAGAAGATGTCACGAGATTCATTCACGCCTTTCTGCCGGGTCTAAAGCTAAGTCTTATTTCTCTTTCATACACACACTGAGGACAGTGTTTCATTCAAAGTGTGGGTTGGTAGACTTAGCTTGGTTTGAGTGTATGTTTAAATGTGCCAGTTCAGTAATATACTTAGTCTGTGTCCGTTTTTGAGTCAGATTTTAAAATTTTCCAAGGTTTTAACGTCCGTTTGCATGTTTAAACTTCACATTCTCTTGGTAAACGACTTAGCGAAGTAGTGAATGCTTATAGCAAGACGCTAGGTTTATCTTATAAACGGAAGTTATTTTGCACGTTTAGCTTCAATTTCATGGGCCTTAGGATCTAGTGAACGATTATGGTAGAATTGAGCACACTCCAACTGCCTAGATCCCATTTTGTAACTTCGAGGTGAAATAGAAGGATTGACCTTGGTTAAACACGGGATAACAATCCTGGCGCTTCTTTGATTCGACCAGAGCCATAAGCCAAAATCCCAACATTATACCCTCGTAACCCCTCTAAGCCTTGATAGGACGGTCTGACCACCGTCCGAAATGAGCCGTTTTGGTTACATAGCCTATGTTATCCCTAACCCTGAGCTTTATTATTGGTCACGTTCCTTTTGATCACCCTACGAGTGGACTTAATTGTTACTTTAGGCACACTTTCTGAATCAAGTGTGGGGTGGGAGATGGTGCGCGTTTCGAGAGGAGTTGGTTAGTACGAGCTAATATGATGAAGGGGAGGAGCTCGAGGAATCTATTGTGAGGCTTGTTGGTTCGAGAAAAAAATATAAAGTTGAAAGAATGAAAAAGAAAGAAAATGAAACAGAAAAAAAAAGAAGAAAAAGAAAGTTTGAATAAAGTTGAAAAAAAAGTCAAGGGAGGATGTTTTGAGTAAATGAAAGTATGATGTTAAAGTTGGGGTTGTTTATCAATGAGTATAGAAATATCGAAGGAGTTTGGTGTGGTTTAGTATGTTTTCGAATAGAAGTAAATGAGATGATTAGGTTCACTCGTATTTTCTTTTCTCCAGTCCCAAAATTTGCTTTCGATTAACCCCTTCCCGAGCTTAACGTTATAACCCTTCAAGTCTTACTGGACCGTGTTTAGCCTTGGTTGGTGTTAACGGTGATTTTTACGATATATATGATATTATTTCGTAGCAATTTTCCTTGTGTTTTATTACTTTGTATAGAAAAGTAAGTGTTTAAATGAAATATTGAAAGAATGCATATGAAATTGGTTTAAATGCAAAATCGAGCTTATTACGTGATTTTATTAGTGATTTTTCATCAATATATATGGTTCTACATTTTGCACGTTTCTATTATCTCGTAGGTACAGTTTGCATGGCAAGGAATGAGCTGAAAAGATATTTGATTGAAGATTAAATGGAAGGAAGGAGATGCAAGTCGAAGGTAGAATGAAGCTTTACAAGTCTGGAGACAAGTCTGGACGCACGTTTGAGGTCCCGTCCAGTGGACTGGCGTCCAAAGAGGTGGACTGGCGTCCAGGAGGAGAAATTTGGTTTAGGATGTTCAGATTTTCAATGGACGAGCGTCCAATTTTGCATAGACGGGCGTCCCAATCCACTTTCGGTCCGACTCGAAGATTTCAGCAGTGGATGGCGTCTGCACCACATGGACGGGCGTCCACGGCACCGCCTCAGCGAAACCGACCTAAAAATCTATATAAGGACGCGTTATTTTCAACCCTAACCACCACAATTCGATCCCTGGCCGCCCCAGGCCCTTTGGGGGCGCCCTAGCTGCGTTTTCCCACCACCATAAACATCTTTTTATCTTCTTTTTATTTATATGATTTGTATTCCAACGATGAGCTAAGGCTAAGCCTAGAACAAGCGTGTGAAGCCAATCTCTACAACAACTTGATTTCGATTCTTGGATGCTTTGTGAGTTTTAATTAAAGTTTGTTTCTTTATTATGTGTTTATTTGTTATGCAATTTATATCGAGAGATTTTGTGATGTTTAACGTTTGATGAAAATCGTTGTTAGACCTAGATCACCGTAGTAAAGATTGGATTTTTAACCTAAAAATAACGAGAGTTGCTAGGTTAAATTTCTAGGTTGCTAGATTGAGAAATCTTACACCTTTGTTATGGAAGCGTTAATCTTTAAGATCGAGAGATGAAAGATTAATAGGCGAATTATCTACGAGAGTAGAAATTCATACCTTTGATAGGTGAACCACATCTTTATTAAATCTTCACTAAACGATCTAGGGTAGAAATTGAGAGTTGCGAGATAGGTGGATCATTGCTTGTTCCTCGTTAAAATTAATTGAAATTATCTTTGTGCCTTGTTCTTCGTTGTTTTCTTAGAAGTTTGCTTTCTTTTTAGTTAATAGAATTAGTTATTTTAGGTTCGTAATCATATTTCCTGGCTTTGGACCGAAAATCCTCATGTCGATTTATCTTTTCGTTTTGTTATTTTAGGCTTTAATAATAGTAGTATCAATCTTAGGAAAATTAATGAACTAGATACCCCGATTACCTGTGACCGACTCCGGAATTAATCGCTGTACTACGATCCCTACACTTGGGGAATACCGGATTTATAAATTTATTACTTGTTTATTTTCATTGCATAAAATCCGTGACAAGTTTTTGGCGCCGTTGCCGGGGAATCGGTGCGGTTTTCCAGTTCATTATTAATTTTTCTATTTTTGTTACAACTTTTTCATAGGTAGATTATAGTTTAGGTTATTAGGGCTATTCGTAGTTAACGTTTATAGTTATCAATTTCCACTAGGTTTAGATGTTCTTCCTTTAGTTTTACGCTCTTTCGCCTGCATCTGTTTCTGTTTTTACGCACTCAAACGGGCGTCTTGACTAGTAGGCGCCCGTCTGTCTGGAAATCGGCGGCTCTGCTTTGTTTTATCCTTTGGACGAAAGTCTGGATTGCCAAACGTCCGTCCCACTTCAACCTTCAGTGACGCCCGTCCGATCATCTGGCGCGCTTCTGACTAGTTTTTATTGATTTTTCTGCTTTTATCACGAATTTTTTTCGTAGATAGGTTTTTGTTTCTATCCTTTCTAGTTTCTACATTGATTTGGGGACATCTGAGGTTGAATTATCTGACTCCACGTTTTTAGCGGTCGAACTTTTGGATAAAAGGGATCGTTTTAGCACTCGTTAGTATTTTGGCCGTAACTTTCGGCTCGAGTGTCCGTTTGGCGCGTAGGACCCCAATTCGGAAAGCTCGTTCCGACGCCGACGACGTGGCAAACAGCCAGAGATTGTTTGACACCGTTTTCGAGGTCAAAATCTGCTGTTTTCCCTTCCATTTTGGGCTCAGAAGATTTCAACACGTTTTTCTCCTTTTTAGTTTTCTGTTTTAAAATTTCGTAGGTAGATTTCTGTATCTGTTTCCGTTTCTTTTTCTGTTTCTTCATCCTTTACAAAGGAAAAAAAAATTAAAAAAAAAAAACAAAAAAAAAACAAAGGGGTCACCCAATCTTCTACCGAGGATTGAGGACATGGATGAGCAAAGTCGATCGCCATCTTTGCAATGTGCAGATGGCGGCTCTCTTCAAAGGTCGGCAATCCTATGAATCGAGACCCGTCTTTTCCACGAACTCACAAGTTACGTTACGTGGAAGATGTTGTCGACCTGGCCATCTTTGTTGGCGGTGTCAATTTCTTTCCCCTCTGCGTGTCGAGTCAATTCTTTCCGAATCGGAAATTTCAATCTAGTCACATGTCGAATTGTGACAACGTGGGACACATCTTTGCTCGTTTACGTCCCATGAATGGATAGAAACGTTTGAAGTAAATGCTTTACGTGGCCGGCAATATCGGAGATTTAATAATCGCCTCGGCCAAAGCAATTTTCGAATCGGGGTTTCAATTCTCGAATCCGAATTTCTATCAAAACCCGAACTTGATCGGGACCAACATATCAATTTTTCCAATCAAAATCAATGGTTCAATCGAATAGTCCCGATCCTATGTTTCAAAGTCGAGTCTAGCCAATCTTTCCCACGTAACTTTCGTAACTATCAAGGCCCTCTCAATCGACGATCTTGAAGCTAAATTGGAGGAGCAAACAGGACACTCAAGAATCTTGAGAGACGGCTCAGCAAATGGCTCAAGACCAAGGCATTGACCTAGCTCCCACACTTCCTTATGATAGAGAAGAGGACAATGCCATGAACTTAGGATCCGGCATTCAATTCAGTGGTCTCCCAAAAGTAGAAGTGTCAAGTTTAATGGATTCATCTGTCTTTGGATCTTATGCTCGTATACCCTCAACTGATGAGAATTCTTATGGACAAGGATTTAATAACGTTCAAGTGAGATGTTCGCATTGTGGTGGAAACCATTATGAGGCTCAGTGCAGTGGAGGTAATTCACCCCACCAATGGAAAACTAATAGCAATTATGATGCAAGTTATGAGAATCCACTTCAATCTAACTATGCATCCACTTACAATGGTGGAGAAAAGGCTAGTGCTATGAATGTAAGGTCCGACACTCAACTTAGTGGTTTCCACTGCTCGGATGAGAGTACTCGTGGTGATCCCCGAGAAATAAAGAGTTTAGTGGAAGTCGGGAGGTGATCTCATTTAGTAAGGAAGGTGGAAACGCAAGTAGATGATCATATGTCTAGAATGAAGGATGAAGAAGTGAAAGAACACGAAGGGATAGACCTTTACCTTCCTCTCCGAGAATGTTATGCATCTAGACAAGTGCACTCCTAAAAATCCTTGGTATGCTTCTATCGTCAACTTCTTACATTCCCGATGATCTAGATCCGAATTGTCTTATCGGGAGAAGAAGAAATTTTTCTCGGATATGAAAACATTCGTTTGGGATGAACCTTACCTCTTCACGGTTTGTAAAGATGGTTTGCTGAGAAGATGTGTTCCAGAATCTGAGCAACGTGATATTATTGAGCGATTCCACAGTGGACCCACTGGCGGTCACTTTGGACCTTGGAAAACCGTTGCAAAGATCTTTCAATCCGGCTTCTATTGGCCCACGATCTTTAAAGATACAGAAGCTTTCTGCAAAGCTTGTGATAGGTGTCAAAGAACCGGAACTTTAACAAGGCGTTTTGACATGCCTTTGAAACCCATATTAGAATGTGAAGTCTTTGATGTATGGGGTATCGACTTTATGGGACCATTCCCATCATCTTGTGGTAACAAATACATCTTAGTCTGCGTGGATTACGTGTCGAAATGGGTGGAGGCTCAAGCCACTCCTCACAATGATCATAAGACGGTCATGAAATTCTTAAAAAAGAACATCTTCGTGAGATTTGGATGTCCACGTGCCTTGATCAGTGATGAAGGAACGCATTTCTGCAACCGACCCCTAGAGAAAGTTCTTGAAAAGTATGGTGTTCGTCATAAGACAGGCACACCATATCACCCGATGACTAGTGGTCAGGTTGAAAGAAGCAACCAAAGCATAAAGAAAATCTGGAAAAAAAAGCGGTCCAGCAGATCATAGAAAGATCGGAGTTTGAAATTGGATGATGTACTATGGGCATACAGAACCGCCTATAAGACCCCCATGGGCACATCACCCTATCAAATGGTTTATGGTAAATCATGCCACTTACCAATCGAGTTAGAGCATAGAGCGTATTGGGCCACAAAGTTTTTAAACTTCGATACCCAATCTTATGGGAAACATCGATTGCAACAGTTGCATGAGTTAGACGAATTTAGACTACAGGCCTACGAAAGCGCCAGGATGAGTAAGGAAAAGACAAAACTCCTTCACGATGCCAAAATCAAGAAGCGAGAATTTCAAGTCGGGGAACAAGTTCTTCTGTATAATTCTAGGTTACATCTGTTTCCTGGAAAGTTAAGGACACGATGGTCCGGTCCCTTTGAGATTCTCCAAATCATTCCTGGAGGTGTTTTAGAACTAAGAGGTCATGGTGACCAGCCATTCAGAGTGAATGGTCAAAGGTGTAAGCATTATATCGGTCAACCCAAAGAGAAGCCTTTGATTATTCATTTCCTCAACATCCTCGGGTGTGGTACTCCTGAAGTCCATGAGTTTGACGAGTTTTCGCCCGATTTGTTTTCTGAGAATGACGGCAGAGGTCCAGTAGAGGAAGTTCTGGCTAGTAGTTGGGATATGGAAGAGTTTAAACGGGAGGCACAGTTAAAGAGAAGATTGAAGAAGAAGAAGTCTGCAATGGGGAAAATTAAGAATGTTTGGAAAGTGATAAGGGAAAAATTCATAGTTATTTTTATAACTTTTTACCCCGTTTCTGATATCATTTTGTGCACTTTTATATCATTTCAAGTCATTAATTCCTTAGATTCATCCAAATATGTTAGTAGTAGTTATTATGTAAAATATCGTATTTTTATCGTGTTTTTATAAGTTTTGTACCGGTTTAGTAACCGGAGTGTCGTGTCGGATTTACGTTTGGTATTTTGGTGGTTTATTGCAGAATTATAGGTTGACCAAAATCCCAAGTAATGACACGTTTTGAGTCCTTCATGAAAGTTGTAGATTTTTGAACGAGCTTTCCAATGCCTCTTGAATCATGTCATTTGGAGATCCGTAACTCAAGATATGAATTTTTAAAGTTTTATTCCAAAATATAAATTTTTATCCGAATTTGGGGGATGAATGTCATGATGATTCCGGCCTGGTCCGCCCCTACCCGCCCAGTCCGGCCCTACCCGCCCAGTCCGGCTGGGAGAATTTCACCTATATAATGAGCTTGAGATCTGAAAGCGAGCGGATGCACCAATATATATATACATAGCGTATATATATATATATATATATATATATATATATATATATATATATATATATATATCCTTCTTATTTTCTTTAGTTTTTAGGTTGTAAATAAGGCCTTATGCGAAATAAATTTAGTAATATTAGTATCGTTGTAATGCTTGGAAAATTATTGGAAGTTCGGTGTTCTTTGAAATCGTTGTAATATCAAGTTTTTTTTTTTTATGTGATCGAAGATATCTCTTATATAATAGTAAGTTTGTTTTTTGTTTTCTTCCATTATTGTTATATCTATATCTAGCTATTTCTTTCTTGTTGTTTCTTGTTTCTTCCATTCTCGTTATATATATATATGTATCTCATAGTAGTAGTATATATATATAGAGAATCGACAAATGATTGGATTTCGGTTTTAATTTGGTTTTAATAGAATTCTCGCCATATTGATGAAGGCTATTATGTAAAACTTCCCGCCATTTTAATCCATGACATGTTGATGAGAAATCCGTCTATATGGGTAGCTAAATTTTTCATAGCCAAATCATGTAAAATTTGGTGAAATCAACTTTTGGAAGATAAAATTGGGAGTGTGTTGTGCTTTTTATTGTTGAATCTTACATATTTCACGTCTTAGAACTTGTTATAACGGATTTGGGCTAGATTAGCTACCTAGGTCAAAAATCACACACATCATTCTTGAGAGTTGTTCGAGAGAGAGTGGTGTGGGAAAAATGGTTCTAAGATCGGAGGTAAAACATACCGGGTTTTAGGTCGTGAATTCAGGCCGCGCTCATCGGTGTTTTTATTATCAACATAGTAACTTGAATGTGGTAGTCTAGATTAGTGTAGTTTAGTGTTAGACCCCGGGTTGAACTATGAAGTGCCGGGTGGTTCTTGAGTCAACGATGACAAGTTGTTTCACGGAGTCTTTCGGTAGACCATGGATTAGGTAAAGCTTCGGTTTCTTCGCTTTGACACATTCTCGTTAAGATGTTTGGTGTAAATACGTTGATGAGTATGAATCGGTAGTAACCCGACCGAGTGATTTCGGACTTGTTTCCGTCTTCGAGGGTTATATCAAGCGTCTCACAAAGACTTAATCATGTTAGGATAATCGGTTTTCTAAAAGAGAATTAATTAACCTCACATAGGATGTTAAAGGAGAGTTGTTCAGATCTTAACATCAGAATTAGGAGCACGCAACCGTGAGATTGAATGTGAGAGTTCGTTTGTTATAATGTACACTCCCGGTTTTGTCTATCCTTGGGGTTGAAATTAGCTACTTTGATCATGGTTCGGCTATGTCTTTTAACCTATCTTTAAAATCTAGTAGTTTAACTTTCTTTCTCTCTTTAGACTTGATATAAAAAAATTATTTTAGTGTCGTTTAGTAACAAACCTTCCAAAAACTTGATCGCCTAGACTAAGACACACGTTCACTTTGGTAATTACAAACACTTGTCCCTTGGGATCGACCTCGTTCTCCTGTAGCTATTCTAACAATCGACCCGTCCACCGCCGGTTAGAGAGAGTTAGTTTACCCACGATTTTCGAGTCTTTATAAATATATTTTTGAGGGGTAAATTTTAGCTCATCAAAAATTGGCGCCGCTGCCGGGACAAGTGTGCTATTTGTGATATCTTGTAAGTGAACCGAAGGCTTGGGCCTAGGTTTTATTTTATTGTTTTCTGGATTGTTTGCTTTTAGTAGTGTGCATGACCGGGAGCTCTCAAACACCACTCGAACCATACATAGACGGAATTGAAGCCTACGCAAGACAAAGGAATAGTCGAGAAAGAAGAGGTCGCCTGTTGGGGAGTCAAACCGGACTTTGAAGAAAGTAGTTTGGGTGAGTTGGGAGAAAGTTCCGTTATGGCGGCATAACGGTGAACAAGTTTTTGATGGAAATAATGGAGGCCGAGAATCAAAACCCACCGCCTAACAATAACAATGCACAAGGGGGTGTGGATGGACAAGAAAATCAAATGGATCCCCATGTCATGCAACAGTTTAATGCATGGATGAGGAATCAGTTTCTCCAAAACCAACCTCAAGCTCAAAACCAGGGTGCAAATGCAATGCCGCATTGGTTTAATGGACAACAAGAGCAAAATCAAGGTGGTTTGACATGTAGAGACTTTGTGATGGCACCTACGGCAATAATGGGGCATAGTCCAATCCGTATGCCGCCGGTGGCATAAATAATTTGGAGTTGAATCGAAACATCATACATCCGTTGGGAGATAATGCCATATTCAGGGAACCGCCATGGAAAATCCTCACTTGTTCATTGATCATTTTCTCCAAGTGATCAACTCAACAAAGATCAAAGGAGTGAGTGATGAAGCACTTAAACTTATGCTTTTTCCATTCGCCTTGAAGGATCAAGCTAAGAGATGGTATGATTCGTTGCTAACGATTCTCTACACTCGTGGGAGGACGTGATCAAAACTTTTCTACTCAAGTACTATCCCCCATCAAAGACCATGGACATGAAAGAAGCTATCATGTCATTCAATGCATATGAAGGAGAAGAACTACATGAGTCTTGGGACCGATTTAAAGCTTTATTGAGGGAGTGCCCGGGACACGGTTTGAGATCCTATGAGGTAGTTCATGCGTTCTTCCGAGGTTTAGATCAAGTTCACCAAAGTACCTTGCATGCTTCGTGCAATGGTGATATCATGAGTATGGTGCCCGAGGTAGCCATGAATCAAATAGAGAAGATCTCGGAGACTTCGAGGCAATACATTTCTTCAAGTAGAAGAGGGGCAAGGAGTAAGAAGCCCAGTTTGGTAGAAGTGAAAGAAGTGGAATCAAGCGATCAATATCATGCCCAAGTTCAAGCAATGGAACGTAAATTGGGAAGGTTTCGAGAAAGAGATGGAAAATGCTAAGTCAGTGCCAAATTTGTAGTGGATCGCACTCAAAGAAAGGATTGTAGGATGACAACAAAAGCTCAAAACATGGCTTATCCACAATCTTGAATCGGGGCAATCTAGAAATGTACCTCAAATCAATATGGAAGAATTGGCAAAGCGAATGATGAGTGTTTGCTCGATGGAGTAATGGAATGTGGGACCTCAATTTCAAAACCAATTGCAAGGCCAATCATAGGAGACCAACAAGGTGGACCACCGTTTGAGAGCCTCAAGATGTGAGCTATGTAGGGCAAGGTCAAGGAGGAAATTTTGGAAATCAAGGTGATGGTTTATGGAGGAATAACAACAACCAATGTTGGAACCGAAACCAAAACCAAGGCTATCGACACGGCCCGAACCAAGGACAGTCTTCTCAAGGGCAATTTTACCAACCACCACACCAAAGGCAACTACAAGGAGGGTATAACCAACAAGGTACTAACACATATCAAAACCCTCCACCTTTGGCACCTATACCTCAAAAGAGTGCAATCGATGTCCTGGCGGAACAAGTAAGCAAAGTTATGGTGGAAATGAAAGAGATGAAGAAGGACATGGTCGAAATGAATTACAAACATGGGTCCTCTATCAAAAATATTGAGACTCAAATTGGTCAAATAGTGGAACATGTACAATTAAAAGGCGGCTTACCAAGCAATACCGAGAAAAATCCAAGGAATGTAAGCGCCATTGCAACTCGGAGTGGTAAAGTGTTGGGCACAAGTGGTGAGAAAAAGAGTCCTATGGGAGGACAAAGATAGAAAAGCTTCTATTGAGACCAGGCGGGAGCCATGGATGGTGATATTGATGAAATTGAGGATAATGTCAATCATGAAGAGTTTGCCAAGAGGAAGGAAGTTGAGAGAAAAGAGGCACAAGCTAGAGGTGACTTTGTGGTGCTTGATATAAAAGAGGAGGAACCTACGAGAAAGGAAGGAAATGAGCCAATGAAAGAGCCATCTTCCTCACGAGCGAAAGGTAAAAAGGTATAATTCCTCCTCCTCCTGATTTTGATTTGAGCACTCTCCCTTTCCCCCAAAAAAAAAAAACCATAGGCAAAGTTGTTTGAACAAAGCACAAACTCGTTTCATTGAAATTTTATGGAAAATTGATTTAAATATCCCTTTTCTTGAAGCACTTGCAAACATGCCTCTTATTGTAAGTTCTTAAAAGGTTTGCTAGCTAAAAAGAGTAAATTGGAAGAAGTTGTGTGCCTAAATGAAGAATGTTCCGCTATTTTTAATGCTAAATCTAGAATTCCCAAAGGTTAGAGACAAAGGTAGTTTTACTATTCCAGTCACAATTGGTACGACTCATTTTCCTAGTGTTTTATGCGATTTGGGGGCTAGTGTAAGCTTGATGCCCCGTGCTATATATGAAAGTTTTGAACTAGAGAGTTGGAACCAACGGGATGACCCTTCAAATGGCGGATAGGTCCATTAGAGAACCTATGGGTGTGATAGAGGATGTGATTGTGCAAGTTGATAAGTTTGCCTTTCCGGTGGATTTTGTGGTTTTAGACATGGAGATGGACTCCAAAACACCCTTGTTGTTAGGACGTCCCTTTTTAAACACCGGAAGGACCTTGATAGATGTTGCTAGTGGAGAGATAATTTTGAGAGTGGGAGAAGAAACGGTCACGGTGAATGTGTATAAGTCTATGAAACACCCTATAGAGAGTACCGAGGACTGTTTTTCCATTGATATTGTAGATGCTTGTGTTTCGGAGTATATTGACATGCAGGAGTATAAAGACAAATCCAATGAATGTATAGTAAGAGAAAGCAAGGTGATGGGTGAGAATAAAGAGTTGGATCTTGAAGAGACAACTTTCGTGGGCAAGCAATGGAGTGAAAAGATCGATCTTGGTCTCGAAGGGGACCTAGACAAACCATCAATTGAAGACCCACCCAAAGATTTGAAGATGAAGCCACTTCCACCCCACTTGAAGTATGTTTTTCTTGAAAATGATGAATTACTTCCTTTGATTATTTCTGCTACACTAACATCCTTGCAGGAAGAACAATTGGTAAACATGCTTAAAAAGCACAAGTGTGCTTTTGGGTGGAAGATGTGTGATCTCAAGGGTATAAGCCCCACAATTTGCCAACACAAGATCATATTAGAAGATGAGGCAAAGCCAGTAAGACAACCTCAAAGAAGACTTAATCCACATCTCCAAGAGGTGGTGAAGAAGGATGTGGTCACCATGTTGAAGCTTGGGATCATATATGCCATTTCTGATAGCAAGTGGGTGAGTCCCACTCAAGTGGTGCCGAAGAAGGGAGGTATGACTATTCAAATCGATGAAAAAGGTGAGGCGGTGCCTATGCGGTTGGTAAGTGGTCACAGAATTTGCATTGATTACCGTAAGTTGAATGATCAAACTCGAAAAGACCATTTCCCCCTCCCCTTTATTGATCAAATGCTTGAAAGATTGAGTGGTCATGCTTTTTATTGTTTTCTTGATGGGTTTAGTGGATATTATCAAATACACGTGTCCTTATAAGACCAAGAGAAGACCACCTATACTTGTCCTTATGGCACTTTTGCTTTCCGTAGGATGCCGTTCGGGTTGTGTAATGCACCCGCGACTTTCCAACGATGCATGATTGCCATTTTTGCGGATATGATTGAAAAGTTTTTAGAAGTTTTCATGGATGATTTTAGCGTATTTGGTGATTCCTTTGAGGAGTGTCTCGACAATTTAGAGAAAGTGTTGGGTAGATGTGAGGAGACGAACTTATTGTTAAATTGGGAGAAGTGTCATTTGATGGTTACGGAGGGGATAGTCTTAGGTCATAAGATATCTAGTAAGGGTATAGAAGTCGATTGGGCTAAGGTTGAGGCGATAGATAAACTTCCTCCACCCAACAACCTAAAAACTCTTAGAGGTTTCCTAGGTCACGTAGGGTTCTATCGTAGGTTCATCAAAGATTTTTCGAAAATAGCCCGTCCTCTTACTATTCTTCTTGGAAAAGACGTCCCATTCGATTTCAACCAAGCTTGCATTAAGGCATTCACGTTGCTCAAGAAATTGCTTGTATCCGCTCCGATCTTAGTTGCTCCAAAATGGGACCAAGAGTTTGAATTGATGTGTGACGCGAGTGACACCGCGGTTGGTGTGGTGCTCGGTCAAAAGATTGATAAAATTTTCAAGCCCATTGCCTATGTGAGTTATACCTTGAATCCCGCCCAACAAAACTACACCACCACGTAAAAGAACTTTTAGCGCTTGTCTTTGCATTCGATAAATTTCGATCTTATCTTATTGGTTCTCGTGTAGTTGTCCATACGGATCATGCCGCCTTGCGGTACCTCTTTGCCAAACAAGATGCCAAACCCCCTTTTGAGGTGGATCTTGCTCTTACAAGAGTTTAACCTTGAGATTCGTGATAGAAAAGGGTGTGAGAATGTTGTAGCGGACCACTTAAGTCGTTTAGAGCTTAGTGAGGAGTTGTTTAAAGCGCAAAGAGAGATAAATGATGTTTTCCCTCATGAGCAACTTTATGCTATCGACACCATCCTATCAGTTAAGAAAGGAAACTTTCTAAAAATTGGTAAGGAAGGTAGCCCGTGGTTCGCACCGTTTGTCAACTGCCATGAGTGTGGTTTCGTAGATCCTAATTTTGATTCGAATCAAAGACGTAAGTTTCTTAGTGAAGTGGGTAAGTATGTGTGGGAGGATCCCTATTTGTATCGATTGTGCCCGGATGGCATCCTGAGAAGGTGCATCCCCGACAGTGAGATCGTAAGCGCGCTTTCGTTTTGTCATGATAAAGAGGCCGGGGGCCACTTTTCGGGGGAGAGGACCGCTTTGAAAGTATTACAAAGTGGGCTATATTGGCCCACTCTATTTCGAGATGCACATGCTTATGTGAAATCATGTGACGCTTGTCAAAGATCCGGTCGTATTTCTAAGAGGAATGAGATGCCTCAAAATCCAATAATCATTTGTGAAGTCTTCGATGTTTGGGGCATTGATTTCATGGGACCCTATCCATCCTCGTGTGGTAACAAATACATCCTAGTTGCTTGCGATTATGTGTCAAAATGGGTTGAGGCCTTAGCCTCACCTACCAACGATAGGAACGTTGTTATCCGTTTTCTTAAAAGATACATCTTTTGTAGGTTTGGGGTGCCCCGAGCTATAATTAGTGACAATGGTAGCCATTTTGCCAACAAGCCATTTGATAAACTCTTAGAAAAGTATGGGGTGGAGCACAAACTCGGAACCGCTTACCATCCCCAAACGAGTGGCCAAGTTGAGGTCACAAATAGGGGTATTAAGCGTATCTTGGAAAGGACGGTAGATATGAATGTTAAGAGTTGGTCCTTGAAACTAGATGATGCTCTTTGGGCCCATAGGACAGCTTTTAAGACACCGATGGGCATGTCACCTTACATGATAGTCTATGGAAAGTCGTGTCACCTCCCCGTGGAAGTTGAACACAAGGCGTATTGGGCAATAAAAATGCTAAACTTAGATGACACCTTAATTGGTGAGAGGAGGATGGCTCAATTGAATAAATTGGATGAATTCCGCCTTCGTGCTTATGATCTTTCGATGAAGTATAAGGAAAGGACTAAGTTGATCCATGATAAGTTGATCAAAGTTCGAGTTTTTAATGAGGGCGATGAAGTCTTATTCTACAACACCTGCCTCCATCTTTTCCAAGGGAAGTTAAAATCTAGGTGGTCCGGTCCCTATGTAGTGTCAAAAGTATTTCCATCAGGAGCTATCAAGATCACCCACCCTAAGTTTGGTACGTTTACCACAAACGGCTTAAGGTTGAAAAAGTATGAACGGTTACCTTATGATGAAGCTTTAGAGATAGTGACTCTCGAGGATCCTGTCCCTTGTGACAAATCATGCAAGTCTTGTCACGGACTATAAACTTTGACTCGTTTAATCTTTCACCCACCCTTCGTCTTTTTCTATCTTTTCATCGCCCAGTGCCAATAGTATAACTTTGAAAAAGTTGGCACCGTATAATTAATCTTGTCGAGCCAACGACGTTAAACAAAAGCGCTACCGGGAGGCAGCCCGTTAATAATAATAATAATAATAATAATAATAAGACTAGTCTTAATGAGATGAAGAATCTGTGAAAAAAAAATGAACACAATGGAAGATCAACACAAAGTACAAATAAGTCTTAGGATGAAAGTTTGAATGTAATTAAGGGAACGATTAGGTGGTTATCCGAAAATCCCGAGGGAGAACAAAGAAAAAATTCAAATGCATCATTTCTTGGACTTAGGAGTCTATGAGTATGTGATACTTGCTTTTACCCGGATGATGATTGACTACGCACTATGGATATTGTTTTTCTACTATATGCCTCTGTGGTTTTTCTTTCATGCTTAGATGTTCTTACTTTTACCCGTTGGGGATATTTATCCATCTATAGCAATCCATTAGGTGTGTTGCATATTGCGTGTGTCGAGTTTTCTCGACGTGCGATTGCCTTAACATTGTATACCCCCATATCCCTATTCTATATTCTGGCACGAGGACTATGTCCCGTGTATGCTTTTTGTTGTTTTCTGTCTACGTTGATATAGGGATTCGGGTCGTGCTTACACGAGGCTGTTACGGGATTCGATAGCGCTTTTCGCCGGGTTTATAAGCTAAGTCTTCCTTAATACTTTGCCGCACATTTCATTTTATAATCTAGTCTGTTTCCAATATTGTGTGACATATCTTTCTTATTATGTATTAGTTCAACTACTATGTAATATTGTGTGTTTTAAATCAATAAAAGTTCATGTGGTGTGTTTATCTACCTTTTGTCACTACAATGTTACACTCCACACACTTTTATTTTATTTGTACACACAATGGTCATAACTTTGAAAAAACCACCCACCCTTTTATATCAACTCGGTAATTATTTGACTTGTTTTGGTGAACCGTTATTTTTCCAACCACTTTTATTTACCCTCACTATGCATTGAGGACACTGCAAGTTCGTAAGTGGGGGGTTGTAGTGTCGTGGTTGGTCAGTGCTTGTTTTGTATCAGAAAATCCCTTAGTTTTCGATCTTTTTCGAGCATTATTTAGTTAATTAAAATAAATTGTATAAGGTATATATTTCATGGATTTGATGATGTAATGATCGATTTGGATGTATATAACCAAAGTGAACCGTAAGTGCATTTTAACCCCAAATTTATTTGTGTAACATGAATTCATTGTTCACGTAAGTCTTTGATAGTGAAGCGAAAATTTTAAACCGTATCCATTCAGTATCCTAGTGGTTATTCTAGAGATAATTGCAGTAACTTAGTACCTAATTTTTGAATGTGTACTGTGAATATCTGAAGGTTTGAATGTGATAGAAAGGATATAAGTTAAGTGAAATGAAAAGAAAAATACCAAATTAAGATGAACTATATATATGTCGGTTGTAGCTACCAATGATTTGAGTGCAATAGGGCGTTATCACGAAACGTCCTATATCACTATGAGGTTTAAAAGCTCCCGACTGCCCGATGATAGTAGTCCACTAGGGTGTTATCACGAAACGCCCTATTCTTTGGGAAAGAGGACAACCGCTCGATGATAGTAGTCCAAATGGGGGGTTATCACGAAACGCCCTATTGCTGGGAATGAAGGCATAAGCTACAAATGTGAAAAAAAAAAAAAAAAAATTGACAATTTGGTTAAGCATGGTTGAAAACTTAGTTATCTTCTGACTATCCCCAGTATAAAATGAATGATATGCTTTAGGGATTATCCTAATAAGTACACGAGAGGACTTTGTGTAGAATCTATTCACGCTATACCTAGGAAAGTCATTAGGGTCATCTGAATGGATATTTATGCGTATTGCTTGAATTATTCAAGAGAGGATAGTGGAAATTGAAAAGGCTTGTCACACACACACTGCTATACATTTATATTGAGGTTAACGCCTGGTTGTAATTCTAATGGTTATATCATCCGGTTGTCCTTATTATCTTATCTTTGCATGAATTTTTCCTTCATTCATTTTGTTTTATCGCTTGTTTTGCTCGAGGGACGACCAAAAGCTAAGTGGGGGTTGTTGATTAGGGAAAAATTCATAGTTATTTTTATAACTTTTTACCCCGTTTCTGATATCATTTTGAGCACTTTTATATCATTTCAAGTCATTAATTCCTTAGATTCATCCAAATATGTTAGTAGTAGTTATTATGTAAAATATCGTATTTTTATCGTGTTTTTATAAGTTTTGTACCGGTTTAGTAACCGGAGTGTCGTGTCGGATTTACGTTTGGTATTTTGGTGGTTTATTGCAGAATTATAGGTTGACCAAAATCCCGAGTAATGACACGTTTTGAGGCCTAAAAGAGGTATTTTTAGGGATATAAGAATGTGCCACTAACTTGGTCGGTCAAGTGGCTCGATGGTTAGTGGTAATGCACTAACGAATTATATCTTCGACAAACAAATGGCTCATTAAAACGGCATTTTCTGAAGAAGTGTCCTTAATGAAAGTTGTAGATCTTTGAAAGAGTTTTCCAACGCATTTTGAATCACGTCAATCGGACTTCTACAACTCAAGTATCATTAAGTCAAGTGGTCAAGTGGCTAATCGATTCGATTTAGTGGAAATCGAGAAATATCTTCGACGAACGAATGGACCATCAAAAAGACATTTTCTGAAAAAGAGTCCTTCATGAAAGTTGTAGATGTTTGAACGAGCTTTCCAATGCCTCTTGAATCATGTCATTTGGAGATCCAGAACTCAAGATATGAATTTTTAAAGTTTTATTCCAAAATATAAATTTTTATCCGGAATTTGGGGGGATGAATGTCATGATGATTCCGGCCTGGTCCGGCCCCTACCCGGCCCAGTCCGGCCCCTACCCGGCCCAGTCCGGCCTGGGAGAATTTCACCTATATAATGAGCTTCAGATGCGAGCAGAACGGATGCACCAATATATATATACATAGCGTATATATATATATATATATATATATATATATATATATATATATATATATATATATATATATATATATATATATATATATCCTTCTTATTTTCTTTAGTTTTTAGGTTGTAAATAAGGCCTTATGCCGAAATAAATTTAGTAATATTAGTATCGTTGTAATGCTCGGGAAATTATTGGAAGTTCGGTGTTGCTGAAATCGTTGTAATATCAAGTTTTTTTTATGTGATCGAAGATATCTCTGTTATAATAGTAAGTTTGTTTTTTGTTTTCTTCCATTATTGTTATATCTATATCTAGCTATTTCTTTCTTGTTGTTTCTTGTTTATTCCATTCTCGTTATATATATATATGTATCTGTAGTAGTATCTATATATAGGAGAATCTGACAAATGATTGGATTTCGGTTTTAATTTGGTTTTAATAGAATTCTGCCATATTGACAGAAGGCTATTATGTAAAACTTCCCGCCATTTTAATCCATGACATGTTGACAGAATCCGTCTATATGGGTAGCTAAATTTTTCATAGCCAAATCATGTAAAATTTGGTGAAATCAACCTTTGGAAGGTAAAATTGGGAGTGTGTTGTGCTTTTTATTGTTGAATCTTACATATTTCACGTCTTAGAACTTGTTATAACGGATTTGGGCTAGATTAGCTACCTAGGTCAAAAATCACACACATCATTCTTGAGAGTTGTTCAAGAGAAAGTGGTGTGGGAAAATGGTTCTAAGATCGGGAGGTAAAACATACCGGGGTTTTAGGTCGTGAATTCAGGCCCGCGCCATCGGTGTTTTATTATCAACATAGTAACTTGAATGTGGTAGTCTAGATTAGTGTAGTTTAGTGTTAGACCCCGGGTTGAACTATGAAGTTCGGGTGGTTCTTGAGTCAACGATGACAAGTTGTTTCACGGAGTCTTTCGGGTAGACCATGGATTAGGTAAAGCTTGGTTTATCGCTTTGACACATTCTCGTTAAGATGTTTGGTGTAATGCGTTGATGAGTATGAATCGGTAGTAACTTCGACCGAGTGATTTCGGACTTGTTTCCGTCCTGAGGGTTATATCAAGCGTCTCACAGCACTTAATCATGTTAGGATAATCGGTTTTCTAAAAAGAGAATTAATTAACCTCACATAGGATGTTAAAGGAGAATTGTTCAGATCTTAACATCAGAATTAGGAGCATGCACCCGTGAGATTGAATGTGAGAGTTCGTTTGTTATAATGTACACTCCCGGTTTTGTCTATCCTTGGGGTTGAAATTAGCTACTTTGATCATGGTTCGGCTATGTCTTTTAACCTATCTTTAAAATCTAGTAGTTTAACTTTCTTTCTCTCTTTTCTCTCTTTAGACTTGATATAAAAAAATTATTTTAGTGTCGTGTAGTAACAAACCTTCCAAAAACTTGATCGCCTAGTCTAAGACACACGTTCACTTTGGTAATTACAAACACTTGTCCCTTGGGATCGACCTCGTTCTCCTGTAGCTATTCTAACAATCTGACCCGGTCCACTGCCGGTTAGAGAGTTAGTTTACCCACGGTTTTCGAGTCTTTATAAATATATTTTCGATGGGTAAATTTTAGCTCATCGAAAAGGTAAAGAACCCGACCCCATGTGTGAGATGTTGTTTCAGAGCCACACTAATGACCGTGAGCTTACACGAAGTAGTGGCGGAATGAAGATTAAGTGGCACGATCCAGCCGAATAAGACGTGTGTCTAGCCAAAGACACTAAAGAAAGGCGCTTGTTGGGAGGCAACCCAATAATAAGAATAATTTTTTTATTATTTTGGATTATTTTGTTTTTTGATGAATAAGGGGGGGCTAGTTTTGTCTTGTGTCGTCTAGGGTTTTGGTGTCGGTTTTTGTGGCCAGGTAACTTGCATGAGCTGAATTTGAAAAATCCATGTGATTCCTTCCTTCCTGCCGATGTTACATTTGTGCACTACTTTTCACATAGATTCGGTTTTTGTCAATTTTTGCATTGCTTATGCTTTGTTCCATGATAATGCCTTCTCTATCATCTTTTGTGCCCCTACCCCCAAGGTCCGTCTTGTTTTTTTTTTTCCAAGTGTGCAGGATATTTTCGATAGCAATTGTGAGCTTTCAGATGAAGCCAGTTTTCCGGTGGATGGTCCACAGTCTACTAATTTCTTCAAGCATTTCTGGATCTGGATCCGGACCACTTCCAGAATTGCAACATTCGCACTACAATCAGCTAAGTTTTTCTTATCCTGCACAACATGAGGACATGTTGTTATTTAAGTGTGGGGGAGGGATTGGTGGTATCTACACATGTGCTTAATTATTATACTTATCTTTTGTATCTTTTATGAAAAATCGAAAAATTTTGAAATTTTTAAAAAATTCCGTCCCGAGCATGATTTTCTTTTGGTTTACTTACTTGCTATATTCCCATACGTGTGTTAAGTTGACTAGTATTTTAGCATAGACCTTTGGTGATAAGGTTTTACTCGAATTCTTTTCACGTAAGCCTCTTCGATGATGAGCTGAACTTAGTAGACTGTACTTATTTAAACCGATGATGTTTTATTTTGATTATCAGACCGTTCACTTAATGCTAATGTCATGGAAATTGTAATATGTGCGTAGTTGGAATTAAAGTAGGAAGTATCGTGAATATACCGAAGCCTGAATGTGATAAGTGAAACGTAACTATTGTTCTTTAAAAAGTATGTTCAAAGACAAATATGATGAATTAATTATGTGTGTCGGAAGCTGGTCGATGATTTGAGTGCGGTAGGTCATATCTCGAATGTCCTATACCACTATGATGACCACAAGCTCACGACAGTCAGAAGAAGCTACCTGATGATTTGAGTAAGGTAGGGTATATCACGAATATCCTATTCTGCCATGACGGGCAATAGCTCATTCTGATGTGTGTATAAATGTGAAAGTCAATTGAATCAACTTACATAAGGAATTTGGTATGAAATGAATGAAAGACTTAGTTATCGTCTACCTTATCCCTAGTATAGGCCAAGGTATATGTTGTAGGGAATATCCTCTGGGTACAACTGAAAAGATTTCGAAAACACATGTGTTACTCTAGTCATGACGTGAGTGGTTTTGTGGGGCGTATGTATAGTCAGGGTGATTCATTATCTGTCTTAAATGGGTATTGGTTGGTTAGCTTGATTTTAATTGTCAAGTGTGGAATCGGTGGAAGTTGAAGAAGGCTTTGCACACACTACACATTTGAGTAATCGTTTATTACATTGGATGTATGTTTTTTATGCTAGTCGACCGGTTGTGATATGGGATTTTTGCATGAGTAAGCCTATGTCTTCTTGTTTTGTTTTGCTCGGGACGAGCAAAAGCTAAGTGTGGGGGAGTTGTTAACGGTGATTTTTACGATATATATGATATTATTTCGTAGCAATTTTCCTTGTGTTTTATTACTTTGTATAGAAAAGTAAGTGTTTAAATGAAATATTGAAAGAATGCATATGAAATTGGTTTAAATGCAAAATCGAGCTTATTACGTGATTTTATTAGTGATTTTTCATCAATATATATGGTTCTACATTTTGCACGTTTCTATTATCTCGTAGGTACAGTTTGCATGGCATGGAATGAGCTGAAAAGATATTTGATTGAAGATTAAATGGAAGGAAGGAGATGCAAGTCGAAGGTAGAATGAAGCTTTACAAGTCTCGACACAAGTCCGACGCACGCGTTTGGTCCCGTCAGGTGGATCAAGGCGTCCAAAGAGGTGGATCAAGCGTCCAGGAGGAGAAATTTGGTTCAGATGTTCGATTTTTCGATGGACGAAGGCGTCCAATTTTGCATAGGGACGGGCGCCCAATTCAGCTCGGCCCGACTCAAGATTTCAGCAAGCTGGATCAAGGCCTGCACCACTATGGACGGGCGCCCACGGCACCTCCAAATAAACCGACCTAAAAATCTATATAAGGACGCGTTATTTTCAACCCTAACCACCACAATTCGATCCTGCCGCCCAGCCCTTTGGGGCGCCCTAGCTGCGTTTTCCCACCACCATAAACATCTTTTTATCTTCTTTTTATTTATATGATTTGTATTCCAACGATGAGCTAAGGCTAAGCCAAGAACAAGCGTGTGAAGCCAATCTCTACAACAACTTGATTTCGATTCTTGGATGCTTTGTGAGTTTTAATTAAAGTTTGTTTCTTTATTATGTGTTTATTTGTTATGCAATTTATATCGAGAGATTTTGTGATGTTTAACGTTTGATGAAAATCGTTGTTAGACCTAGATCACCGTAGTAAATATTGGATTTTTAACCTAAAAATAACGAGAGTTGCTAGGTTAAATTTCTAGGTTGCTAGATTGAGAAATCTTACACCTTTGTTATGGAAGCGTTAATCTTTAAGATCGAGAGATGAAAGATTAATAGGCGAATTATCTACGAGAGTTGAAATTCATACATTTGATAGGTGAACCACATCTTTATTAAATCTTCACTAAACGATCTAGGGTATAAATTGAGAGTTGCGAGATAGGTGGATCATTGCTTGTTCCTCGTTAAAATTAATTGAAATTATCTTTGTGCCTTGTTCTTCGTTGTTTTCTTAGAAGTTTGCTTTCTTTTTAGTTAATAGAATTAGTTATTTTAGGTTCGTAATCATATTTCCTGGCTTTGGACTGACAATCCTCTGTCCAGTTTATCTTTTCGTTTTGTTATTTTAGGCTTTAATAATAGTAGTATCAATCTTAGGAAAATTAATGAACTAGATACCCCGATTCCCTGTGACCGACTCCGGTATTAATCGCTGTACTACGATCCCTACACTTGGGGAATACCGGATTTATAAATTTATTACTTGTTTATTTTCATTGCATAAAATCCGTGACAGTTGGTCACGATTAGTGGAGATGTTATTAAAATGAGCTTTAGTGTAGTCGCGATAGCTAAGCGTCTATAATCCGAACCGATGATTTGGTCTATGACTTGGAAGCTAATTTTCACACATACACATTCCGTTTGTCTGATAACGATTGAGTTAAGATGTTTGCATTCATTGTTTTACTTATCTTTTACCTTGGCAATGTGAGCGTTTTTATACGCTTTTGTGAAGTTGATCCCTTTGTCTCTTTTAATACGCTTGTTTACTCGAGGACGAGCAAAGGCTAAATGTGGAGTAGTTGATGGGAGTCAATTTCACTGCACTTTTGTATGTGATCTAGCCCCCGTTTATCACTTTATTGGCATGTTTTGGGTAGATTTAGGCCTTTTCAAGAGTAATATCGTGAGTTATGTGTACGGGGGTAAAATTGTCACAACGATAGGGAACTCCGCCTTTTTGATGATATTTCACTCTTTTTCGAGCACTTTTGTCTTGCGGAATTATGCGTGGTGTTTTGTTAGTGTGTTCATTGCAGGACTTAGGTTACTCGAGAGCCCGGAAGGCGATGTTTTGGGATAAGAGACGTGTTCATGGCACGAAAGTTGAACGAAAGTGAAGAAAACTCAAGTTTGGAGTGAAATCAAGGCAAACTGGCGTTTGCCCTACCCCATACTGGCGTTTGCAGCAAGCCTAGGCCAAACTGGCGTTTGGACTGTTCAAACGGGCATACACAGAGTCGATACATGATTCAGAAAGTTAGAGTTTTGGACAGCCGAGCGTCCAAATGACCCCCAAACGCACGTTTGGGCAGGTTCAGCCCGATTCAAGAAGCTCATATAACACAAACGGGCGTTCAAGGCAGGACAAACGCACGTTCATCTAACATGAAACCCTAATATCATCATATTTTCCAGGCAAACGAGCGTTTGGAGGGACTCAAACGGGCGTTTGGCGCCAACAGTAGTATTTCACCATGCATGTTCATTAATCTTTATTTTGACCCATCTTGGAGGCATTCTCTGGTCAAGTCGTCTGCATGTAAGTTGTAGGGAATTGAACGATCTTTCCAACGCATCTTGAATCGTTCAAATCAGAGCTCTACACAGAAAGTTATCACCAATTTACTGAAGACGAGTTAAATGGGCCAAGTTGGTCGGCCCAACTAGGTCAAGGTCGCGATTTTTGCCTATTTAAGAGCAGCTAAACCTAGGAGAACGAATATTCAGACATTTATTGGCCTAGACTGAGTTCGAGGCCGGCTTAGGTGCTCAACCCAGCCGCTTCGGCGGTTGTTATGACTGGTTGACATCTAAATAGTCGGATTAGAGCTCTGGACTAGACCCCGTATTTCAATTCCTTAGTTTAGATTTTTAAATATGGAGTAGAATACGATATTCGATCGATAGCTTGGTGGTGTTCGTGCCTGGGATCATTGTATGAATTAAAGGTTGATATCTTTTGCTGATTTAGGATTCAAAAGTCTTGATCTGCAATCTTTAGATCTTCATTATTGTGAGTTTTCTGATTTCAATTTGTTTTCTCTCAATATGGTTTTGATTGTGTAGATCATTAGTTTGATGAAATTTACTCTGGATAAAAGTCTTGATTCAGATCCTTGTTTATGCCGTGTAATAGTAAAAGCTTCGTTCTTTTGTGTTGTTCATATACTCTTTGCCCTCTGATTTTAACACAAGTTTTGTATTCGATTCAATCTCCTCGTGGGATCGACCTCGGACTCTGAACGCACTACCTACGATCGACCCGGTTCACTGCCGGTTAGAAAGTGATTTTTGCCTAAGGTTTCGAGTTTTATAAATTGTATTTGATCGAGCCGGATTGGGAAATCCTTACTTATCACTCGGCACGTATAATATTAAATAAAACTAATATTACACATAAGCCTCTACTACGTCGTATCGAGTTAAGAAAAATGGAAGCTAAAAAGACTCGGCAAACACCATAAATGCTACTATGAAAAGAACTCGACATACTAAAGATAGAAATGTAACATTTATTACATTGGAAAGCCAAACGAAAACTAAAACGTACGAAACCTTCAAAAGAATACTAAAAGAAAATTCAAAGTTTCCCAAAGAACAACGTATCTAATGTATATAAAAGAAAACAGAATAAGTAAACGCTTCAACTTCGGCGTCCTCAAACGTCGTCATCAAAGTCTGCCTCGAACTCTGGGTCTACCTGTTCATCTTCTCTCCCCCAAACACATAGAAAAACAATGCATTTGAGGTAAGTACAAAGTACTCAATAAGAGGTAGAAGTTACAAATTAACTAAGGCTCCTTAACATGTTTTAAGTTAAATTATTATCTTTATGAGACCGACTCAATCTAGGGTTCACTTCATGTCCATCAAAATGTCATGACTAACTGTTTCTAACTTAGCTTATCTTTGGTACATCCGCATTCTAGGGCACTACGCATGGTGCTACTCACCACGAAGTATCTGGGTGCAACCTATTAGTGGATCACACCAATAGCCACGGGCTAGTCCGATAGTATACGCGTTCGGTGAAGTCCCTCTACTCCTGGTGCCCTCTAATGGCCAGCAAAGTTATCCATCCATGAGTACCCTCTACTCCTGGTGCCTCTAGAAAGGCCAGCAAGTTTACTTGTTTTATCCGAAAGCCTACACATTGTGATATAAACTTGTGCCTTACCAAGAATGACATAATGGTTAGTCTTTTACTAGTCAAGTATGTAATCATCATTAGTTATTAACTAGCCACCTAGTTGTTTTCAAGTAAGCTCCCTCACAACTCAACTCACTTTCCTAGACATCTAGACATGGACAAGGCCTAGCAATTACACAGACATTGATGAACTCTAGATCACCAAAGCACAAGCCCTTTCATGCCTTTCCGACGGTCCCGGACTTCAACTCCCGTGCCGGAACAATACGCATCAGAACTCAATCGGGGCTTGATGTTTAATTTATGTTATTAGATAAAGGATTAACATTTAGGATTCATATCACAGCTAAAAATCATCACTTTAATCAAAAAGAAGGTCCAGTGCGCCCACACCGGGTCCAAAGACGAAAAATCGAATTATGGTCGTTCGAAGCGCCAAAGATCGGTCTTAATGCGCCCAAGACTGGCTTCAGATGGCGCCCGCCCAAACTCTCTGAATGTAAAATTCATCTTCTGGTCCTCCAGTGCGTCCTCACTGGGCTTGGTGCACCCACACCAAGCGCGGCCACTTCCCAAAAACTTAGTTTTTGAACCCTAATTGATCCCTAATCGTTCCCAAACTTATCCAGCATCATAATACTCAGTAAAAGGCATAAAAACACAACTTTTATCTATCATAACAACTATAGATCCCTAGGAAATACGAAGGTAACAATTCTAGCATAAAATTATATCCAATCCTAACATAAACCCTACCAAACTGTAATTAATTTGTAGGAAGATCTTCTTACCTTCTAGCAAGCTTATCCAATTCCAAAACTCAGAAAAACAGTAGCAAATCTTGAACCCTTCCGTAGAAAACCTATGTGATCAATCCGAATTTAAATTAGATTCGATCACACGCTTCTAAACACAAAAGACTACGAAATCATGAGTTTGAATCCATCAAACTCAGTCAAGAACATAACTAGGGCACAAAAACATACCTTGACAAAGTCCTAACTTTCTTGTGTTGAAACGACGCCCTCTTCACTGCTATACTCTGATCTGAAAACCGTTAAGATCCGACTTAGAGTCTGAAAGAAAAGCTCTCAGCCTTTTCTTTTCAACTCTCACACGCAGAAGAGGGATATTGGAAGAAGGAAATTATGAGTCAAAAGGTTAGGGAAAACTAATGGGATTTATTTTCCTTAAATAGATAAAATCCCAATAATTAACCTAATCCCTTATTTTCCTTAATTACCCTCAATATTAAATAATCAGATTTTCCCCAATATATATCTATATGTATCCAAAATATATATATATACACATAAAATACTTAAATTCGTAAATCATAATATTTCATTTTTCACAAAAAAACACGTCTGCCCTTTTTCGAAAAGCCGGGATATTACACATTATGCACTCACGTTTCTTGAATGAGCTGATATGACAGACAGTAAACCTATGCCTACTCCTTTGGAAACCAAATACAAGCACCTGGAACATTCTCCACCCTTGCCGGATCCCAGCTATTACCGAAGCTTAGTGGGAGCTCTTCAGTATCTCACTTCACGCGTCCGGATTTATCCTACTCACTCAATTTTGTATCGCAGTTCTTACAAGCACCCACAGCCCAGCATCTCAAGCTTGTACATCGGATTCTTCGATTTGTGAAAGGCACCATCTCTCTTGGTCTTGGGCTTCAAAAGCCGTCTTCACTCTAGCTCACTGCATTTGCCGACGCAGATTGGGCAGGATGTCCACTCACCAGACGGTCTACTACTGGTTATTGTACCTATCTTGGTCCCAATCTAATATCTTGGTGTGCCAAGAAGCAAGCAACAGTCTCTCGATCAAGCACCGAAGCCGAATATCGAGCGTTAGCTCATACCACTGCTGAACTCACGTGGCTATCACATATATTGGGAGAGTTGTCTATCTCTCCTTCCTCTCCGCCTATCCTCTACTGTGACAATCTTAGCGCATTGCATATGAGTCATGACCATCAACCCTGTTTTTCATGCTCGTAGCAAGCATATCGAGCTAGACTTCCATTATGTTAGAGAGAGAGTAGCACAGGGTGCTCTTATCACTCAGCGTGTACCAGCACAACAACAGATTGCCGACATCTTTACTAAACCCGTTCTTCGTGCAGCTTTCCCCTTCTTCTGCAGCAAACTTGGCCTCAAGCCCCAGCCAAGTTTGAGGGACGGTATTAAAAGACTATCTCCTATTGATAAAGAAGATAAATATGAAATTAAATCATGCAGGAGTTATAAGGGTGGCAATTATTGCATGAGTTTTATGATTGAACCCTGCAGAAGAGATAAGGATGGTAAATATTGCATGCAAATTCAAGAAAATTCAAGCTGAAAGTCGGCTCCCATATGGTTAGGTTGAGTGTTAAGATTATCTTTGTGTTTACTCTTTATCTATTCATAGTGAGAGTTTATCTCTTATGCTTGTGTTAAATTAGCCTGTTAATACTTTAATTAAGGATATGATAGACTCCTGTTTAAATAAAGAATATAGGACATATTTCTGTTTGAATGTTTTTTTCTAGAACGGATTATCTCAAACTCTGAGAGATAATACCTGTGCACCATCTTGTATAAATTGCAGGTCTTTAGTTGTAAACGTCATCAGAAAGAGTACAACCAATTTATTAAATAAAGTTTCCTTTCAATTTGCAAATTTTATCACTTTTTCCATTCCATTCCATCAATTTGGCGTGTTTGGCAACGGAAGAATGGAATATGTTTTCATTCTAATGGAATGAAAATGGATGATTTTCATTCCATCCAAAATCCAATGGAATGGCCGGAATGGAATGAAAAAATAAATCATGTAATAAGAAACGATTTCATTCCACTGTCTACCAAACACAGTAATAGAATGATATCATTCCATTCCATTGCATTCCATTCCAACAGATTCATTCCATTCCATCAATCCAAACGAGCCATTAGGATTTCACATTCTTTCCTCCTTTACATAAGTTTTGTCCTTGTAACCTGCCAAGCTCTATGTTTCTTTAACCCCATGCATTCACTGCACAATTGACTAAAACTTACTAGGAAAATTTTATCATGGTCCAGCCACAAGTATGACTTGGTGGTCCGGAGCCAACGAGATATAAAGATGTATTTGTAGGCTCCATTTTATAGAAAAAAAACCACCTCTTGAAACTTTTTTATTGGCCACAAATGCTAGCATGGTGGTCTATTTACTTGTGGTCGGACCACCATAAAACTACCGTACTTACTATCTCTAACGTCGCATACCATATAATGCTTCAATTATTAAGTCAATAACATCAAAACTTCCCAGTGTCCATCACTAGGACTAATTCTAGGTCTCGGCTTAAGCACTAATCAAGCTTACTCATGATGTATATCGAAAGCCTGGTACCACTTATTCATTCATTTTGATGCGAACCAATCTTAGCTTATAGATCAACAAGTCGCCTTCCTTCTTATGTATCGTCTTGTTGAGTATTGATTCTCAATACATCTTGTTGACGATCTACAGTTTGATTGTTTCAAAAATAACTCAATGACTAATGAGAATAATTCACATTGGTTTGAATTCTATATAAATTGTATGCCTTAGGGTTGGATCTATATAACCTATAATATTTGATATCATTAAAAGGCTATTTCTTGTTATTAAAGATCCAAATCCCATCACTATTTTTGTTGTATCTGGATAATTCATCATGTACTAATGTCATTTAAATGTATCACTTTCAATACAAGGCACAACGATATATTGATGTATTGCAGGAGTAATTCCTTGGTGTTGGTTAATCTGCAACCAATTTGAGAGTTTTTGCTATGGCCGGAGTTGTAGCTGCTATCATTTTATCCATTATTAATCTCAAAGTTGATCTTCATAGAGACAAGGACTTGGGATCAGAATTGTATACTGTAGAAGGACAAGTGGGGCCTTAAATTGTAGATTTCTCCTTTCTTTTAAGGCACTACATTCAGACACCGGAAAATGCCACCTTCATGGTTCCTGTGGAACGATGATAACTTCAGATCGAAGCATTGGCTCCAGCAAAAGCACAGTGAGTGCTAAATTGGAGAATTTTATTTGGGATCCAGGTCTATGTGTCATTTTTGTTTACATCCTTGAGGACAATGATGTTTTGAAGAGAAAGAGGATAGAGGTACGATTGGCATTGAAACAGGGGATTTGATTTTGAAGAGGATATTGATGTTAATAATTTGATAAATGCTCCAATTATGGGTAGTTATATGCATATTGATTATATCAATTGTTTACAACATAATGGCTATGTTCAGACAACTTTGTTTGAGTTGGGATATATTTTTGTGGCAATCCCCCACAAGGAAATGCTCAGGATTTTTAATATGCTGCGTTTTTTAAAATGTCGTTGGGATAGTCGAAAGGCTTTGGTTTTTGCTGTTGGTATGACATGGAGAACTTTGTATTGAATCCAAGCATTGTTTGTTTTCATCTTACCACCTTGAGGACAAGGTGGTTGTTGAGGGGAAGGATCAGTTCTGAATCGGGTTTAAAATTAAAAAAGAAATTAATTTTTCTTTTGACCGTTGGGGCCGTTAGTAAGGGTGATGTCATCCAACTATCATTTTACGTCAGCAATGGAGTTGTGTTTCAGTTTCAGTTTAATTACATTAGCAGTATAAAAGGAATGTGTTGTGTTGTCTGATGGGGAGGTAGATAATTAACATTGAATTCACATTTTATATATCACAATATCCTCCCTTGAGTGTGGGTCTGTAAGAGGAGAGAAAGACTCAACACTTGAATTCTTTTTTGAGTGTGGGCTTGTAAGAGGAGAGAAACACCCAACACTTGATTGATTTTCTTTTTTTTTTTTTGAAATTTTGTTTGGAGCGGGTTTGAACCCATGACCTATTGCTCCGATACCATGTTGAACTACCATCTCTTCCAAAACCTTAAGCTGATGGGAGGTAGTTAATTAACATTTTATATAACACAATACCTTCATTTCTCTATTCATGTCTCATCTACCTCCGATTTATGCAATTTAGTTATAATTTATGATCCAATCCGTGACAAACATGAAATCGATTCTTTTGAGGTGAAGAAAAGAGAAAAAAAAAATGAGGGAAAGACGAGAACGGATGAAAGAATTTATGGGAGGAAAGAGAAATGCTTTAGATCTAGTATCATTTTTATTTATTGTTTTATTGGTTGGCTGTGAGGATGGGTGCGGACAGACCCACATTTCTATTCATGTTGAAGTTCGTAGAATTACAAACAGAAAGTAAAGAAAAATGCGGAATTATTATTAATGAACTGAAATCAACAAGTGAAGTTACAATGCTACTGATCAAGGGGTATTTATAGCTTCATACACATCGTGGATCAGTTAAAAGTAAGTTACAAATGGTTAACAAACTATAACAAAATAACCGTTTTCTGCATTAAACAACTCAGCAGGTTGCTGAGTCTTCGTGTGGTATGTTGAGTTCCTCAGCAAACTGCACTCAGCATTCCCTTCAGCACTTTACACTGTAACACCCCCCTCAAGCTGAGAGTGGTTCATGAACAGCTTGCACTCATCAATCCTTTCAGCTACTGGAACTCTGAAATATCTTTGAAATTCCTAGTTTGTCTAGCAGATAGGCAAAAATGGGTGCATATAAGGCCTTGGTGAAAATGTCAGCTATTTGTACTTTTGTGTTGACTGGAAGGAGCTTGACAAGTCTAGATTTGGTTTTGTCTCTCACAACATGACAGCCAAATTCAATATGCTTGGTTCTTTCATGGAACACGGGATTATGAGCAATGTGCATAGAACTTACATTGTCACAGAACAACACAGCAGGCATCTGAACAGGAATTTTCAAATCTTGTAGTAAATCAACCATTGGAGTTCCCAAACTGCATTTGACATAGCCCTGTACTCAGCCTCTGGTGAACTTCTTGCTATATTTGTTTGTTTCTTTGCCTTCCAAGAAATGGGAGCATCTCCTAGAAACATCATGTAGCCTGATACTGATTTTCTTCTCTTAGGGCAACCATCCCAATCATTGTCTGTAAAACCTTTCAGCACAAGGTTGTTCTCTGCTGGAAACAAGATTTCTTGACTTGGATTGGCCTTCAAATACCTCAGCAGTCTATGTGCTGCCTTCGTGTGGTTTTCAATAGGGTTGTCTAAAAATTGACTTAGCTGTTGGACTGCAAAAGCAATATCTGGTCTGGTAAAAGTGAGGTAGATTAGTTTACCCACTAATGATTTGTATGCAGTATTATATTTCAAAAGTGGTGAATCACCATGCTGTAAGGTCTGCTTGGAATCCATAGGTGTCTTAGCAAGTTTAGCCCCAAAAAATTCATATTCTTATAAGAGGTTGAGTGTGTACTTTCTTTGAGAAATGGATATGCCTGCGGGATTTCTAGCAGCCTCAATACCTAGGAAATATCCCAATTTTCCAAGATCTTTAATGGTGAAATGTTGATGTAGGGCATCCTTGACTTGCTAAATCAGTTGCTCACTAGGGCTTGTTGCTATGATGTCATCTACATATACCAGCAAAGCAATAAAACATTGTTATGGCCCTTTAGTGAATAAAATGTGATCATTTTTTGACTGAATAAATCCTTGGGCTTCCAAGGATTCAGTTAACTTGCTATTCCATTGTGATGTGATCCGTCCCGAGGACTTGGGCTTGAAACCAAGAAGACCAATAGTCGGCTACTGGGCCTGAATTTAATGCTTAGAGTCTTTTATCTAGATTGGAGTAATAATGGGCCAAAAGTCATCTAGATTGGCGCCATTAATTAGTTATTGGACTTGTATTATTTTCTTTTGCATTGAAAGTATTTAATAATTGTCTTGTGGGCCTAGATGTCACAAGAATGTAACAAGAAGGCCTATAAAAAATGGCGCCACCCTTGTCTAATCTTGTTTAGGATTTCATGAGTCTTTTATCCCACATTGCTTAGGAGATTTCTAGTATTTTACTTTGTAGCCTATATAAATGCATTCTATATACATTATTGAAACACAAGATTATTATTGAGTGAAATTATTTCCTTGAAGTCGATTTAGACTTTGCTTTATCACTTGCGAGTTAGTGTTCTCTTTGTTGTAGATAATACACCTCTTCAAGAACAAATCAGCGTTTTTCGAGCGAAACGTTGTAGTATTCTTGGCCTAGATCGTAGATTGGATTTTCTAGGACTAGGTTCCCTAGCTCGTCATTGATCCCTTAAGAGGTTCTTGGGAAACGTCCGATCGTGTTTCCAACACGGAATCACATCACATTGTCTGCTGGCTTGCTTTAGGACATACAAGGATTTGGTGAGTCTGCAAACTTGATTTAAATTGGTTACTGCACAGCCTGGGGGCAGCTACATGTATACTTCTTCATATAGATCTCCATGTAGGAAAGCTGTATTAACATCCATCTGATGGTGATGCCAATTATTGGTTGCTGCAACTACAAGTAAAGCCCTGACTGTAGTAATCTTGACAACTGAGGAAAAGGTTTATTGATAATCAATTCCATATGTCTGAGTGTAGACATTTGCTACTAGTCTGGCCTTGTATCCCTCCACTGAACCATAAGGATTGTTCTTGATTCTGTATACCCATTTGCACCCAGTGAGCTTCTTGCCTGGAAGATCAACTACTTCCCAGGTATGAGTCTTTTGTAGAGCTTCAATCTCTTTTTGCATTGCTTCTTTCCACTCATCATGCTTGATAGCTTGATTGTAGGTCTTAGGTTCTTTAACAACATCAATGGCATTAATGAATCTGGCATATTCTGCTGAAAGATTTTCTAGATTCATGACCTCACTCAGCAGGTGTGGGGTCAGCTAAACTATATGAGCACCACCTTGATAAAAGGTTGGTGATTTCCTTATCCTTGTGGATCTTCTCAATTGTGTGGGCTCAGGTGCCTGGCTAACAGGAGCATGCTCTTCATTAGATGCATCAGCTGCAGGTGACCCTGTGTCTGGCTGGTCTGCTAACTCATTCATCATGTCATCAAAATTGTCCATCATTGGTAGTGGTACTGGCATATCAACAAGATATCTAGCTCTGCCTAATACCTGTTGAAATAAAGGAAAATAAGTCTCATGGAATTGGATATTTCTAGCAACAAAGATGTCTTTGTTGGTGATGTCCAAAAGAATTGCACCCTTAGAGGTTTTTGAGTTTCTAAGATAGTCACATGTCCTACATCTGGAATCAAATTTTGTCATGTAAGTGTGCAAGAAAAAACTAAGCATCCAAAATCTTTAAACACAGAATAGTCTGGTTAGTGCCATAAAGCACCTCATTTGGTGTGCTTTCCTTCAGCAGTGGTGTGGGTGTGGCATTAATTAATTTTACAACACGTAAAAGGCAAAAAAAAACCCAATACTCAATGGGTAAATTACTCTGGAATCTCAGACTTCTGGCAATATTCAACAAATGCAGATGTTTCCTTTCAACAACACCATTTTGTTCAGGATGTCTGATTTATGATGCCCTACTGAGCATGAAAGTCAGTAAGCTGAAACTCAACTCCATTGTCAGATCTAATGACTTTAATAATTTTATGAAACTGAGTTGAAACAAATTTAACAAAGGATTTAACAAGATCAGAAGCTTCAGATTTATGCCTCATAAGAAAAAAACCCAAGTAAATCTAAAAAAATCATCTACAACAGTAACGAAATATTGTTGTCCATTCACAGTATGTTGTTTCAAGGACCACAAATATACATATGAACAAGATCAAAAACAACATTTACATCATTTGTACTTAATGTACAGGGATTTTTCTTTAATATTGCCATAGGACAGACATAGCAAAGATCAGGATTACAAAATTTGACATCAGCAGACTGTGAACTAATGACTTGCAGTCTTTTATCTAGCAAGTGTCCTAGTCTGTAATGCCATAAAAGAGCATCATCTAGTCTATCAGACAATGTTTTATTTTCTACAGCATTGGCATCAGAAAGTCTAATTGGATGATCCATGACATAGAGTCCTCTGTGTAATTCAGCTGAACCAATCACTTTCTTGTTGTTGTCCTGCAAAACACGCTTGTTAGCAGAAGAAAAAAAAAAGTGGCACCTTTTGTATGATTAATAAAAGATTATACTTAAATCTGGGCAAAATACTTGTCCTACTTGTCCTATTTATACTAGATGAAGGTTTGGGATTGCTTAACAGATCTAATGATCCTACAATGTGATCTGTGGCACCAGAGTCCAAGATCCATTGCATAGATCTTACGAAATTTAGATCACTTGTCCCTGTAGCATGTGAGCAGTGTGTAACAATCTCAGCAGGTTGGCCAACAGCAAATCCTGCAGGTCTAGAAGGATCAGAACTCAACAGATCCATCGACTTATCAAGTTGTTGTGAAGAAGATTGGGAAACATTCAGAAATTCTCAAATTTCTGCTCTGATACCATGTAGAAGTTTTGTAGAATTACAAACAGAAAGTAACAAAAAATACGAAATTATTATTAATGAACTGAAATCAACAAGTTAAGTTACAAATCTACTGATCATGGGGTATTTATAGCTTTATACACCTCATGGATCAGTTAAAAGTAAGTTACAAATGGTTACAACAAACTATAACAGAATAACCGTTTTCTGCATTAAACAGCTCAGCAGGTTGCTGAGTCTTCATGTGGTCTGCTGAGTTCCTCAGCACACTGCACTTGGCATTCCCTTCAGCACTTTACACTATAACAATTCATGCTCAAACAATTCAAGCTGAGAGCTATTGTAAATTTTATTTCACCACCACAGTGTCTTCCCTGACAAAAGTATGCCTCACACCATCGAAAAAAGGGTTTTGTATCTGCTCTAACTCTCCTACCCCAAATCCACCACCCACGTCTTTTACCCCTGCTGTTAATTCTTCGAAACAATTGTTTGATGATTTTAAAAAACGAAAAGCTGCTAGCCGGGGTATACACCGGCACTTCTGAATTTAACCTTCATTGACATGGCAGATGACGTCCCAAGATATACTGTGCATCCGTCGGGTCTATTGATCATGGCTCCAGCGGCTAATCTTTTCGATGTCGTCTACCACTGAGATTGGAAGTCATACCTTCTATATTGCATAGTATGCCGTATAGTTGAGAGGATTTAATGCTCGACTAAGGAACGAAGTAGCATAGTATGCCATAGTTGAGAGGATTTAATGCTCGACAGAAGAACGAAGTAACTCGTCAGAGAGATGATTGACTAAAAATTTTGCTAAAAAATTCTCATTGTCACTCCTCCTTCTCTTATCACAGCAACAAATACAACATCCTCTTACAGCAAAGTATTTGTGCTCCGTGCATCGTTGTTTTGTGTTGGTGAACATGATAAAGTAGACTAATTTTTTCTCATTAAGGTCTTTTTATGCATGTAAATACAGGAAATACTGTGTGGTGGTTTCTACACGCGTGTGTAGACACCGTGTACTCGTATAAACCACACAGCTTCATTATGTATTTAAATTATGCTATTCTAATTGTTTTCACCCGTTATTTCACCTTAAAATCCCTCACCACACAATTATTCCCCGTAAATACGCTAGTCATTGAAAATTGACTGGTCCATGAAAGTTTCTTTTTCTTTAATAAAAGTGATATGCACGATGCACCACCACATAAAGGGAGATTATTGCCTCGTATATCCATATGTATGCAAGTGGCGAGGATGGATGATCCTGACCACACAAATAAATCAATTTAAAAAATAAAATGTTAAAATTATGTCACATGAGTGCACTCCGCATATGGTGGATGCACCCAATAACCTCCCCACATTAAGTGGACTTCTCCCCGCACATAACATGGATTGAACTTGAAACATATAATAGGAGGATGGATTATCTAGGATTGTTTATTGAAATTTTAGCAAACTTATCAAAGTTTCCACACATCACGTTTGTAGAATGATAGGTTTACACCTAAAAGTGTAAATAATTACTACATCCTCATCATTATATCAACCATTGTTCATTTGTTTAAAAATAAAAAATAAAACCATTATTAATATTGGTTATACATTACGAGAGTTTTAAAGGGCACAAAAATTAATATTGGTTATACATTACGAGACTAAATCTATCATTGCCCTTAAGGACATCACAGTTAATATATACTTTTAAATCTTATTATGGTGTCCTGAATAGATTTAATGTGATGCCCTTAAAGACTCCCTTACATTATATAGACTTTTAGACATCATTTTCCATCACCTATTAACCCCTTCTTTTCTTCTTGATATATAAAGGACCTTGTAACTAGTTTGAAAGACAAGAATATCCCTAATGCAATTATGAGATCCACAAAACAATAAGGAAAAATTACAACATTTTAACCAATCAGAGGAGAGCATTTATATATTAAAAAGTTTCCAATAACAATATATATAAAATCATAAGCAAGGGAAACTCTCTGGTCATCAAAATATCCTCTCATAAGAAAGACATTTGCAGCCATTTTTCAAAACCATATGGCCATGTAGAGAGCATAAAGGCTAATGTTCCTAAACAAATACACCACAATTAGTTCTAGCAAGGTGAGAAGGCATTATTCACTCCTTGAGGCTCGGGATCGAACTTCGAAGAAAAGTGTATAATCTTTCGAGCTTAATTACATTTTTGTAACACGATCGATATGCAATAGGAAATGTAATAGGGATCCTATATGCCGCGTACCAGACAATATGATGATTTCTCCAAGAGCAAAAGCGAATCAAATCCTCAACAAATCAAGCTCGTTGCAACAAAAACTTGATGGCACGACTGCAAGCTCAACCCGACCTGTCCATTCCTCTCCTGGCTTCAAGGTTATAGGTTTCTCAATTGCTGCTGGATCGACACAAAGCATGTGTTTATACTCCTCATCACCAAAATCCGGCATAGATTTTGATTTCTTATCCCATGGATTCCACACCACTGTCGAATATATATATATATGTTCAGATCAAACAAACATAAGGTTAAATTGTAAAAGATCAAAAAGCAGAATACCTATGTCTGGTAGCCCTTCCTTTTTTATGACGTATGTTCGTTTTCTTTCATGATCAAGAACAGCAGCACAATTAGGAGCACTTACATAAACACGATCCACCTGGAAAATAAAGGGATTACTAATAATTAACTGATAATCATGGGATCACTAATAATTAACCCTTAAGCATGTTTTATACCTACCTCAGATTCAAATGTTAATGCATCTCCTTGCTCAGTAAACCGTTCTTTTTGGAAAAGATTATCTAAATAGTCGAGCGCGCTTCCAATCCTCTATCCTTACTTCACTGAAAAACAACAAAAACCGAAAAGAAAAAGGCACTTTTAGATCAACTTGGTTATATCGAGTTTGAATGTCTTAAGCTTTTCAAGAAAACAAAATCAAAAAATGGTATTAGTGCAATACTAGACATTTAATTTACATACCTTATATCAGATACTGATAAATATGTATGATAAGCAAAGGAGAAGCTAAATGGCTTCCCATTATTAATATTTCTAATGCGTGACGTCAGAGTTAAATTTCCGTTGGAGGCAAGAAACACACGAAGACGAAACTCAAAACTGCAAAGGCAAACAATAACATTGCATTAGTAACACAACTGAAATCGCTAAATCACTGGTCTAATTCTGGCCCAAAATCTACAATATCAAGAATTATTCTAACACAGACAAAAGATCAAATACCTATGAGGCCAGCATTTAAGGTCCTCCTCAGAAGGTTTCAGAAGCAAGTCCACGAATGATTTTCCACGGGATTCATTATTAGTGTAAAGTGGTGGAGGATCATCCTCAATGATTTTCCACATTTTGTTTCTTGCAAATCCATGTTGCTCAAGTGTCTTGCAGTTTCAAGAAAAAGACAATGATTTGTAATGACAACATAAGTAGCAACCATTGAGGAACAATCTTAAACAAATGTACCTGAGGAAAGCAAACGTGAATTCCTCCACGCATTGCTTTCGGAGGCTTAAAATCGCCTACATCAAATTCAAATCAGTAAGTTCCAAACAAATAGACACATCTATCACCCAAGAAAAGTGCAAGGCAAAAACCCACCTTAGAGCTAGTGAATAAGAGTTCTTCACCATGGCAATTCCGCCACGAAGTAACGTGGCCTCCGTGCAAACTAACCTAAACAATGACAGAAAAACAGCCAAACTAATCTTAAAATTGACAACAAAAGTTATCTCCAAATATCAGAACAATGCACTGAGATTAAAGCAGGAATAAATTGCCAGTCTAACCCGAACAGAAGCGCCATGACGATTCCGAAGCATGACTTGGTCAATCCCATTCCAGTCCTTTGTTATTTCAATTGGAGCTCTATTATCCCACAGTGGCACAGAATGCACCATTTCTCAAAAGCACAAAAGCTTTAACAAATCTCCTAAGCCTTTCCTCTACATACAAAACAAATAGCATTTCAGTGATAAGTTTCAAAAATATTTGCAAACCAAAGCTTCAGCAACCAGAAATCAAAAGATTGAGATAAAATCTAGGAAAGATAGACAAGTGGGTGTGGGACTGCATTGAAGAAGATTTTCTCGTGAACCCGTGAATCCAACAAATGTCAACATCACCATAAACTCACCCAGATCCAAAAACAACCGCTAAATCACAGCCTTCAGAGGGCATTAAATTCTTGGAGTAAATTCCAGTTTGTAAAACACTCAAATTGCTCACAAAAAGTGCCACGTCTGGCTGGCTACCAACTAGAATACTTCAAACCCTTTTAACAGATTCAGTCAAACACAAATGTAAAGTTCATACATAAAGAAAAATACAACAGAATGTACAACAAAAATGGACACTAAGACAGATAGAAAACGTTGAAGACACTAAAAAAAGTTGAATATTTCAGGAAAGATTTAACTTTTAAAGAAAACCAAGTAAGAATCAAATCCACAAAGCCTATCTAAATACAAAGTTCCAATTTTATGTGAAACCCATCATCTCCAATAGTAATCCACACAGTATAAATATAATGACTCAAAATTGAACATTGCTCGAAGGAAAAAGGAAGAAAAAAAACCTTTTGAAAAAAGCAAGGAGCACTATTCTGATTCCGACAGCTAGAAATATAGGAAGTCTCAACATCAAGAAGTCAAATAGTATAAAGCAAACCAAAAAAGGACACAATGTACAATGTACAATGTACTGATAATAAAGAAAAAAAAGGCGAAATCTTCAACCTATGCAATGCATGTTATAGGATTCAAGTTTGACAGTGGACTTGTCGGTAAATGAACTACATAATGCATTAATTAATTGCACTTAATGTATAATAATAATTGAACCTGTGCTTTTGTGCAAAGCAAAACGGTGGCAACATGGAGTTTAGAGTCGGTTTTTATTACTAATACATTATCTTTTGGAGATGGGGAAGGACGTGGAGAGACGTCAAGTAAACTTGGGTCAAGATTTGGGGCGCGACAGGAGATCTAGACACCGGTTCATTTTATATTGCGTGGGATAATACCGGCTGATGTAGGAATGATTTCAAGAAAAAGAAGGGGAAAAAATTAGTATTTATACCAGAGTCGTTATATCTGTTGCACAACTTCGTTTTTATAAAATTGACTTGATGAAAAACGACTATAGACTCAAAGAATCGATTGTTTCAAAGTCGATTTAGAATCGACTATGTATGAAGTCGGTTATTGGTTCTAAAAACAGTTTTTACTGAAATCGATTATATTGTGATGCACATGTAATGTGGTATATCGGTTCTATTGTGATGAACATATAATGTGGTATATCGGTAGAATGATTGTAGTGTAAATAAATGGTCAAAAAAACTATATTGAAACATCTTATTTTTTTGTGAAAATAAAATTTAATACCAATAATTAGGTAGTTGATGTGATCCGTAAACGAATTAGATCCGATTTTGCCAAGAACCGATTACAAGTATCAATAGAAACGAGCACTGTGGGCCTTAACTAACCCGTAACTAAAAACCTTGGTATACGAACGCCACAAGCTAAGAACCTTGGTATACGAACAGAATAGGATCCTCTCAAGTAGAAGTAAACTAACCACACACCCAAAATGTGAAAATCATCTAACCGTATATTTATTTTTTTCAATACTACGTCGTTTTGGTGATAAAAGAACGCCACAAGGTATGCTTAAATATTTGAGATGATTCACTCCCGTATACGAACGCCACACGGTATGCTTAGAACTTTGGTATACGAAGTTTTATATGAACGCTACAAAGTTTGCTCAGAACCTTGATAAGTTTATGTTTCGAATATTAAACATAAGAATACTCACAAAAAGCTTAAAACTTAATATAAATTCCACTCAATAATGTTTTGACCGATTGTTGCAATGACTCTACTTGCTTTTATATAGGCTACTGACTACAAGATCAATTGTTAATTTAGCAATATGGGACAAAATAACAATAAATAAAAATAATAACAACAATAAAAGAATATCTAACCAATGTGGGATAATAAAATACTAAAATAAAAGAAATGATAACTAAAAATAAATTTAATAAGTTTTTCTTCAATGAGAATTACATCATTCCCTCCCGGCTCCGAAAGGATTCGACCTCGAAATAAAAGGATGTCGTAATAAGCAGCAACAATGACAAAACAGGCCAAAATATGCCCGGATTAAAGACAAGGCGGACATACCACTTCAAGTCAATGACACGGTTTGATGTTGTACCAAGTGTCACAAATGCAACATAAAATAAGTCTTCCGACGGGCTAAAAACTTGGATAAATCCATGCAAAGTAGCAACAGAACGATAACAATGAGTACTCGGACGATCAGCAACATAATCAGAAAATGGATCAATGAAACTGTGCTCCGGTTTGCCACCAATCTTAACATGATCAAGAATATTCATATGCCATATAGAGGCTGAAAATGGTACATCAAGTAAAACCAAGCCCTCCTCAAGTAAACGCTCGTCAGGTACCTTGAAATCAGACAAAATAGAACCCGAACAAGTGGTCGGCGAAGTAGGACCAACGTCCTCATGGGCCTCGATTTGCTCCACCACTAATGCGATGTTCTCGGACTTCATCTCATCTTCACACTCTTTTACAACATTAATCTCCACCGCCTTTTCATTCTCTCTCGTGATTGCCTCTTCTTCCACTCACCAACTCCTGGACTACCTCCACCAATTTTGCTCTAACAACCTCCTCCAATTTGCCTCCTCTACAAACTCTTCTACATTTTCCGGTGCCTCGAGACTCCTCAATCAATATCACTTCATTGCATAGAGGGTAGAGATTCAATAAAACTTGTTTCTTGCCACAAAAAGAAAAGAATAGCATGTCCGGGACGACGTTATGATGTACATTATGTAAAGATATCCATGATTTCTCTAATATCAAATGTACATCTTTCGGTGACACCACATCACATGATACAACAACTTTATAACTTCCAATGGATATTGAAATCAGGCATACCATGTAACTTTAACCCGATGACTTCCTCAAAGAATGTAGTGAGGATGATGAAGCATTTTCGTCCATAAGTTTAGCTCATTAACCACATCTTTACTAATTAAATTTTCCTCTTCATCGTGATCAATACACAACTCGTATTCATAGTATCCAATAAAACATGATGTGTAAAATAAGTCGTTACCTTTACCACGTGGCGGAACATTGCTTCCCTTCAACATTCTTTGAAGCATAGCCTTCATCTCATCAAATTTTCTATCCATCCTATCGTCATGAAGTCGACTCAATTGCTCCAATTTTCTATCAAGAACCCCCGTGTGCCTCCTCAAACAACTCAAAACGGATTTCCACCGAATTCTCGTCTCCTCTCAGTGTGCTCTTTTCGCATGATGCAATTCAAAGAAACAATAGATAGATCCTCACAATAACTCGTGTTTTTCACTCCCTCGTGTAGAGTTGAAACCGTAGAATATTCGAGAACCTTGATAAGTTTATGTTTTGAATATTCTATATAAATACTCTCACCGAGCGGCTCAAATCACTTTTATTGAATTTGTACGGTTTTTTGGCGTCGCGATCATGGTTCGCGTCCCTACCCTTCTCTTTCTTACGATCGTCCCTGTGATCATCTTTCTGCGAATGCTGTTCTGGTTTGGATTTTGACTTTCCAAAAGATGGTGCTTCTCTCACCCCTATCATCCTAGCCCTCTCCAAAGATTTCCTAAGGCCTGACTGGGGGCGCAAGTTAAATTCTATCTTCATCGGACCCTTGGCTATTCCGGTGAGGAAACAAGTTATGATGGCGTCGTCGGGGATGTTTCTAGTTTGGTCATAGACCCTGATGAACCGCTCATAGTAATCCTTCCCTGACTCGTGCTCTCCCATGCGAACCTCGTGATAGATCCTCAATGGTCTTTTTGGCCGGCTTGCGATTTGAACTCTTTGACGAACTTTGCGCACAAATCCTCCCGACTTTCGATCAACCTTGTAGAAGCCCGCGGACCCGCAAGGGGCCCCATCCCGCATGCTACCAACTAATGCGATGCACCAGCGGACTTATTCGGGTCGCTAGTATGATGCGACCTTGAAAAGCGGTGAGCCATTCGTGGGGCAAGTGTTCCCGCTTGTAATAATTATAACAGGGTAATCGACCTTTTCTCGCTAGTGGGTAATGTCTCTGTGATTTTCTTAGCCAACACGTCGATCCCGGAGATTAGGGTGGCCTTTTCGGCGGGCCTTGATCTCTTTAGTTCTGCGATATCTTTCTTCATTATCTCTATTTGCTCGGTCATAAGAGGGTCAAACCAGGGTCTGGATGGAGGTTGAGCGTCGGCCGCTTCGATCCAAAGTGCTCGGAGCCCGCATGACTTTGCGACTCTTCTGGCGAGCTCATTTTTCCCTTATGATTAATCGCATCGCTTTGCATTCTCATGCCTGGAGGTATTTCACTTTCCGGAAGGCTGAGGCGACTTAAGGCTGGGGCCCTGTCCTTCTCGCCTAATCTCTTTAAAGCTGATCCTCTTTCTTCCGTTTTTTCCTTATGAATGTTGCGATCAGGTCGGGCTGAAGTTTGAGCGACTTCTTGGTCGTTCCTGTGACCCTTACGGTCAGAAGAGTGAACACTCTCTTCGACCTCTATTCTTTGGAGCTGACTTTGTCAACCTCTGTATGGGGCCGTGGGGCAGGCTTTTCCCCTGGCTGGGTTCGGAGGTCAGACCGGCAATGGCGCTTGACCCAAAGCCACCAGCTGAGAGTTGGTTAAGTAAGTTGTTTCGGCATATTTCACGTACTCCTTCATCTCTACGACCTCAAGATCCCCTTGGGTCCCGGGTGTCCTTTCCGGTGCAGCCCCCTGACTGTGTTGCGGCCTAGGTGCCCCCACTACGGCCTTTTCTTTCCGAGCTCCTTCCAAAGCTGTGATGGCTTCCTTTGACTTGGTTTTTTGGTTCAAGACGTTCCGGGCGTCGTCGGCAGCTAAGCCCTCTCTCTACGACCCATCCCAATCTGCAGTGGGATTGTCGAATGTCTCGCCCTCGCCCTCATTGCGGGCCTGATATCATGCCCCTCCTTTTGCCGGGGTTTGCGGTATTGACGGGGATCCTTTACTTCCAGCCATCCTCTGAGCGAGTTGCTTGTACTTGAAGATAATATTTACCGATGTGGTCGTGACCGACTCTCTGACAGCCTGCTCCCCTCTGACGCCCAACCACTTGGTACTTTCCTCTACTGTTGGAGCAGCTTGGTCAGAGATATTTCGGTGGGTCCTTTAGTAGCTTGGGGGGAGATCTTTCAGATGGTGATAGTTCGGATGATGTGGCGATCATTTAAACTAATCTCAGGGGTAAAGGTGATGGTTCAAACGCAAATAACCCCAGAAATTTGTACGGCCTCCCCTCGATAGTGATTTTTATAACGGTAAGGACGACTTGGGGTTTTCTGGTAAACGCGAGCAACGCTTTCTCCCAACCGTGATAGTTTGAACTAAAAACACAAGCGAACACTACGAGAGGTTATTTCTCAAATGCTAACTCGTGAGTTTCGCACAAGCTATGCTAAAGTTACCTTCTTTTTGGCAAAATGAGCACCGAGATGTATGAGAGAACTCAGCTGGCTTTCTTGGATCAACATAGGTGATAATCGTACTCTCCATCGTACGCTATCACTCTTGGATGGCCTCTACTCCTGAGACCGAGAGCTTACTCTTTCCCGGTAACGGAGCCAACTGATAATGTGTAAAATTATCACGGTGGCTCAGCGGTGGTAGTTGATTGGATATCTGGCTTATTTGTGTGTGTTTATTGGTGTCTGAGGCCGGAGGTGACCGGCGGCGCTGCGGTGGATGATATGAACTGTTTGAGGGGTGATAACCGCAGAGTATGGTTCTCTTTTTCGCTATTAGAATATCTCCATTTGGTTACATAGGCCCTCCCCTTTTATAGGAGGAGGAAGCTTAGGAGCTAAGCAAGATAGGTGTTACATGATATCTTAATAGTTAAGTAAACTAAATATCTAGAGGACAAGTGGACCGAATATCTCGGCAATGTCCCTATAGGATCGCATAGGTCGCCTGCTTCGCTATCCTGCTTTACTCTTGCTTTATGCTGCCCTCATTTGAGCCTTGTGCGGCCTCTTATGAGCTTTTTGTACAAGGTCACCGGTCGGCCCCCTGAGCCACCAGTGACCTTGTAGGTTTGAAGGCTCTGGGCAGGGACAGACCATGGCGACCTCGACTTGGTCATTGCCGAGGCTATGGCCGCAGGCCCTTATCCGACTTGGTGGTCCAGATGGGATATTTCCGGGACTCACAGGTGGCGATATCATTTAGACACATCATCTATGAGTCTGTAGATAGCCACAAGCCTGAAAAGGCTGCTGGTGTGTTCATCTTGAAGAATGAATATCTCGCGACTTATGCAAGAAATGCTTGAAAGGCAATATTAAGAGATATGGCTGGAGCCATAATATATGAAACAGATTCCATGTGTGACAAGGGTTATGAACCTGATATGTCTTACCTGAAGGGAATGTCTCTGAAATGTGTAACATGTCTTTATGAAAGACTGACATGGATGGTAATACGATTACCTATTAGGCTGAGTTGATGGCTAAAAGGCTACGAGGTGTAAGCCTTTTAATTACCTTTATGCTACCGGCTATGCTTAAGTCTATTTAGATAGTGCTTGTTGTAGCTTCGTATCATGACTATATGATAGTGTTAAAAATGTTGGGCCAATGACTTGATGTTCATAGACGATAACATGTTATGTAAACTTATGAGATCCATTTATGGACTCAAACAAGTTCCTCTGTATAAGTTCATTGCTTTGATAGATCAAAAGAGTTTGATTTCATCAAGAAGAAAGATATGCCTCATGTGCAAAAGGGTTAGTGGGAGTGTTACAATTTGAGCAAGGTATTTCCTTCTCGGAATCAACATCCCATGTCGCAGTCAATTAATGTTTGGTAGTTCAAGGTCTTTATGAAAGATCTTGAGAGTAGCAGTTCTTATTTTGATGGTAGGACGTTAGTCCTAAAGAAAAGGTGAAAGATGATACTTATGGAAGGTTCCCTTTGCCACTGCAATAGGATCCATCATAAGAGTTATGCTAGATGTTCACACTCCATGAAGAGTCACGAGCAAGTATGAAAGTGATTATAGTAGATGTTGAGAATGTCCTTAAAGTGTTGAGGAAGAGTTCCTAGTTTATTGAAACTTGGAATTAAATAAACGTAGATATACATATGTGTACCCTGATTCTTATGAAGATAGTGGGAGCTACGGTCTGGGTTTGCAGTCACTTTTATTAAGTGATACAGTGAGTTGGAAATATTCTTAGCTAGAAATCACTGGAGATTCTACAACTGGGCCAAAACACAGTAGTGCCTTGGAGGCGCAGCGGAAGTAGTATATGGATCTAGAAGGTTCATTCCTGAAACTTGTTTGGTTCTTCCACCTTTTCTATATAGCTGATATAGTAAGTGGATTCATTTCTTGAAGCAAGGACCAGGGTCTCGTCGGAGATTCATATGTGTGTTGAGGCGGTTTCTTTGACTTGATCATTTGGAGCATGATATGAAGATAGTCTAAGACCCCACGGATAGTGATCCATTTACGCTTAGGGTTGGTTGCGAGTATTGCATGAGATTCTTATGTTTCAACTTGGTCTTGTGTGTACGAGTGATTGGCTTTAGGCCAAGTGAGAGATTGTTGAAATAGTGTCCTAAACCCAATCGGGACCGGAACCGACCGGGTCGGATCATTTCTACTATTTCTTTATGTTTATACATAAGATAAATGGCTTTTCTGTTATTATATATTTGTTCGTTTAACGTACCAATTACGATATTGTCATATAATAACATCCTTAGTGTCAAACTGTGAAAGAGAAACCATGATAGTGATTATGGTTGATGAGATCTCGAATCACTTTAACAAGTTTGATACTTAAATGTCTCTAGTCGTATTTACTATCAAACGGGACCTTGATAGTAATTAGACTAAGACGTATTAGATATCTTCTATCTTATGAAGGTAGGGATATATCTCGCTCTATCGAAGTGTGGAGACACTTGGGTATGCGTGGACGTGTATTAGAGAATCGTCGTCGATCGATCAAATTGAAGTACAAGCGAGGAAATAAGTCGATCCGGAAGCGAGGGTGGGAAGTAGCGTCAATGGAAGAGTACGAAGCATGTTGTTGATGGGTTTCTCATGACGATGGTGGTGGCGGACTGGTGGTGCTAGCTAGTGTATTGTGGCGGCATAGATGAGAAATAGGGATGGCGATGGTGCAGGGGAGAACTAGGTTTAACCGATTTGGGTGTAACGGATTTGGGAATGAGGAAAAAAGAAGAATTTGGTCGTTATTTTTATTTTAGGAAAGTGTTGGTTTTATTAAATAAATGTGTAATAGTGTATATACCTAATTAAAATAGTTAAGTTCAAAAACAAAATACATGAATAATGAGGAGATTTTATTTATTGTATTTTTAATGAGGAGAATCTATGATCAATAATGAGGAGCCCTAAAATTTGGTCATCAAGTAAGATATTTTTTAGCTCTCCTCATTATAAATATCAATTAATGACCAAATTTCAACTCCTCATTAATTTCTCATTAAAAACCTAATTTCTAGTAGTGTGACCCACTTACTTTATTAAGTGTCGCACTATGTGATGGTTGTGTAATTATCCTGAGACCGAAGTCTTCATAGCATCACGGTGTGGATTGTCATTCTTTGACACTATTGAGGTTTCCCCTAGCCATGGGGCGATCTTTCGGTAGTGATTGGGTGTGATACTGAAGCATGCGTAGGATTCATGTTGCTCGTCCGGGAATCGCGTATCTTATGAATAGGAATAAATATGCGAAAGGATCTTCTTATAAGGAATGTCTAGCTCTCGTGAATCTTTGCAAAGTGGGAGTAAGTGAGTTATTCCGATAGAGCATGATATCCAGATTATAAGATACGATCGTTGATGTACTGACACTTGATGTACGATTGTATGGATATTATAATAGCGATAGGATTCTATTTACACGGTAACTATTTCACATGAAATATAGTAGTCATTGCATTTGATTCCTCCGATGATTGGGGTCACGGTGTGTTGCTGCTGACGCTATTCCGTGATCGTTAGTTATGAAGGGCATTTTGTAATTGCACTTTGTGTCTACGCCAACAACATATACGGAGGTCTCATCGGGTTACACACATATGAACATCTAGCCGGATTAAAATGTGGTTATAGTGATAACCAAATAAGGAAAGTTTTATCTCGACTATAAAGTGTTATAGTGATATAAATTAATAAATACCGTATTTATTTATTATTAATAAATATAATACAAGCTATGAATATTTATATATACATACGTATGTGACTTGCACATATGATGGCATGTGCACATTTGTTTCCAATATATATATATATATATATATATATATATATATATATATATATATATATATGTGTGTGTGTGTGTGTGTGTGTGTGTGTGTGTGTGTGTGTGTATATACACACATGTGTAGAATCGATTTATGGTAATATGATAAAGATAGTCAATATTAGATATTGACAATATCTTGGAATATTTAATATGAGATATTAAATTAAATGAGATAATTCAATCAAAGATAATTTCCATATTTTATTAGGAAAATGTTTTCTTCTCCCCAATCTACTGGAAGCTTCTCACAATCGATTGGAAGTGTAAAGGACGTGGGTCGCCCTATTTAAGGGGAGGCTTGGATAGCTCTTTTCAGACATCACAATTCCAAGAGACTAATAGTTTCCTTTGAAAATGTAGAGTCTCTTGTAGAGAGAAATGGTCGGTCTAGCAACCGAGTTTTTCTCGGTAGCAATACAAGGTGGGATTCAAGCGGGTTGTTCATGTGGACTAGCGGTGAGAGGCCGAACGCTTAGGCGGCTCCGTGCACCACTACTCTCCTAGACGGTCAAAGCGTCGATCTTTTAGATCAAGCAAGGTATTCACCGTCTCTACTACTTATTTGTTTATTGCTTAAACGGTTGATCCTGGTTAAAAGAAAAGAAAATTATAAATTCCGCTGCTTTTCCGCGTAGATTTCCTAACACCCTGTGCTTCAATTTTAACTTCATTTGCTTGGCAGAGTGCTGAACATTCTGAACTACCCCTGCCACCACTTGTTTAAATGAGGATACAGATTGACCATAAATTGTGCTAGTCCTTTGTTTCCATAATTCACATAGTATGAAGTAGAAGACTACCTTCTTAATCTTGCCAAGTGCACCTTTTTGCTCATTTGAAAGCCAGTCTTGCATGAACATTTTCCATGATTGCATGCAATGAGTGAAATGAAGCATGTCCTGAAAATGCTCCCAAATCTTTTGAGTATTTGGACAGCTCCAAAAAGCATGTATAAAGGAATCTTATTTTATATGTATGATTGGATTTAATCTTATTTTTCCATGAAAAGCTGAAAAATGGAAATTGGCTGGGCTGTGAAAAACACTTTGGGAATTGTAAAGGATTTTTTGTGAGTATTTTGGTTTGTGGATGGGAGGATGCAAAAGATTTACAATGGAAGGTTATTGATGGTGAGGTGGGGAGAATGATAGTGTCATCCGGTTACATTATATTCTTCTGCTTGACACAAAGGTAATTGGTTGAAGATGAATATGAAGACAGGATGAAGATTGAAAGAGATTAAGAAGATGAAGAATGTTCTTAAAGGCAGGGACCTTTTTGAAATTATTTGTGTCGGATTGGATGTAGTCAAAAAGTGTGGTGCAAGAAGTAAGAACGACAATTTGTAATTACAAATGTGGTGCCAATAAAATTTTAAATATGTCTTAAGAAAATGCAGTGCCTAAGTAGATTTGATTGAATTGGTGTGGTGCCACTTATTTTAAGGTGCCGAAGTAAAGTGATTGTGGTGCCAATAATATTACCATAATCTAAATTGTAGTAAGTAATCATTTTTCTAGGTGGCTCTTCGATCCCATCAGTTGTTCTTCAACATCTGTCGCATAATTCAACTATTTGTGGTAAAGAAAAGCATAACCGAGGAGTTTACACATTCTTTTACAGTTTTAATTTATTTTCACACTTTTATTTCTTTTAAAAATTTCATCCTTCCAGAATTTTTTAAGACAGTAGATCACCAGGATGTTTTTGGAGAATTTTGAGGTGTTTATGAAACTCTCCGGAAAATTTGATGTGCTGACTGGTGAAGTTCTTGCTATGTATCAAACGATTTCTTTTGCCTCTATGTGGGGCTTTTCGAGGGCGACTCGCATAATATTTTTGAGAAGTTAGTAAACAACGTTGAAGGCTCTCCTCTCTTTGTTGCATTTTGGAAAAGTCCCGTTTTTCATAATTTCTTCTTTTTCTTTTGCCAAGAAAGGAGGCAACATGCCGGCTTGTTTCTTGGTAAAAATCGAAAAAAGACTTAATACTAATAGGTTTAAAAGATTAGGGGAACTATGCCTCTCTCTCGTAATCAATGCTTGTATTGTTGGTTTTTACTATTTTATCCTCACTCCTAATAATGAAGACTTGTGATTTTCTTTTGTGTGTCATTTCATACTACAAAAATCATAGATCTGAGTATTTTGTTTCCATTTTTGTGCTTCAAAGTAATTTTTTTCTCAAGGCTCGTTGATTTTGAATCATGATGAGAATCGCCGAAAGTTTTTCTCTCGATTTTAATGTAAAGTTTTTCCGACAGACATTGGGTATGAAAAACACTTCAATAATCTGATGTGTAAAAGATATTTTTATTTCCCTTGAGGAAATGAAAAGTGAATTCAAATGAGGAAAAAAAAAAAATGAAAAGAATTACAGCAAAAATCAATCAAGGCAAATATGTATTTTCAATAATTGGTAGAGTTCTAATACTAGTAGCTGAAGGCATTCTACTTTTTCCAACCCAAATTGAATCCAAAGCTTCATTTCTTTCTGATTCTTTTTCCAACTTTTTAAACCTTCTCAATTTAAGCCATTTATACAACAATAATCCAATCCCAACCGACAAAACGAATCCGGAAACTCCCGCAACAAATCCGATCTCCCACCATTTCCACATCCTTCTGATCTCCTTCCTTGTTTTCGACGATGATTGAGAATTGAGAATAACAATGGAAAAATGGCCATTGATCCGTGTGGCACACGAATTCGCACCCGTCACATTAGCAAACTCAACCTCTCCATTAGGCTTGAATCTAACACATTGCAAAGTTACATTCAAACCCACTACTGGAAACGAGACGTTAGGAAAACTAACCACCATTGGATCTTCCATAGAATGAAGTTGTATCATATTCATACCATTATCTGTTCTTATTCTGCTGCCGTTTTCTGCAGCAGCATCATATGCCAAGAAGCCTATAACAGGCGCAATTAACGTGTAGTTTGTAACGTTGTAGAAAGAGGAAGACAAATCGCCAAGGTTTTCGTAGAGAATATCGACTCTTCTTGAAAACGGCATGGATAATGTCTTAGGGGGGATGTATACGTATACGTTGTTACTGAAATCGACACCTTTAGACCAAATTCTTTCACTTGTAACGCGAACGAAAGAAGCTGTTATACCCGAGAAATTTGCAGGGAGAGGAATTTCATATAGAATACCTGAATGTCGTGATCTTCCGACCGATCCCATTTTCTTCAATGCATAATCATAAATGGAGGAATCCAAGAAAGACGAATTATGTCGTCCCTGAATGCACTTTAACATCAAGATCGCATACAAAATAAACCTCATCAACATTTCAAGGGATTGAAGCCTCTCTTATATATATATATTCAATCCATCAACAATAATGGTTTGAAATGAAGCCTCCAATCAATCATTGGAAAACCGGGAAGAAAAAAAAGAAGAAGAAGGAAAGATGATGATTCTGAACGATAATGTTATTACATATCATCTTCATGATCTTCTTCTTCCTCCTCTCTCAATCTTAACAAGTTTTGGAAATTAATTCGCAAAATTGATTTTCTCTTATAATTAAGATTTATTAAAAAGAGATCAATGAAAGAAACAAAAGGAAGCTTAAGAATTGCTCCAGCATGAATGCAAAAAAATCAATCGTCTTGATCTGCCGTTGCATTGAGTGAAGAAATTAAACAAAAATAAAATAAAATTTTGAAAAATGTAGTTTTCAAATACAATTTGGATGATTCCTAGACCAGACCAGCGAGTTTTAATCAGAAAATAATGAATCTGGCGTTTCCTGGAAAGGTTGAGCTGTTTAAATTAAATTTATTTGATGATGAAAACAATGGAGTTTGAATCATTCAAGGTGAAGCATGCAGATTGGTTCAGACAAATATAAAGAACAGGTGCGCATAAGACGAAAGATGCCAACATGGAAAATCTCTTGTTATATAGGGTTCTATCGGCACCCCCACTCCATTACCGGCACTCCTATTATTCTCGGCAGTACAAAAAATTACTTCAGTATCCGGTGATTTTTTATAAAATGAACGTCGGTTACATTGGTGTTCCTTGTTGAACACAACGTCAAAAGTGTTAAAACTTAGAAACATCACCATTTGCATTTTTCACTTGCTGTTTCATGTGGCACCAACATCGATGTCGATGTATTACTAATGCCGGTGTCAACAAGAAACACCAAGATGATCGATATTTTTCAAAATAAAACGGAAGTTTTAATAAAACCCACCTTTATATATCTCATAAAGTCAATTGAAATTATCACTTGAGTTGGTTTACTTTGGATTTAAAAAACCACGACATATTCCCCTAAATAAAAAATTAGGAAAAAAAACAAAAAAAAAAAAACCATGACATGTGTTTTTTTTTGAAGAAAAACCATGGCGTATGTTAGACAAACCTTCATAACGTAACATAATCAAATCGAATACAACAAAACTGGTTATAGGTTATAGGTTATATCAAATGGCATACATTAGAGGCTCTAATTTTTACTCATTTTCTCATAATACACTTCTATCGTGTGTAAGAGATTAGAACTAAATGGTTGTAATGTATGTCACTTTATACAACATTCGTACAACGGTTGTATTATAAAATTTTCCATGAATCCATCTCCATACAGCATTCTTTTAGGGGCATTAAAGGACACCTACTTTAGAGGGCATTTAAGGACATCATATTAAATTTACATAAATAAGGGTGTCTTCGGGAATTGTGACATACAGGTCAGAGATTAAAAACAACACCTAATATTCAACTACGATTATGGGTCAAGATGCAATATTTAAAAATGTTGGTCAATGAATTGATTTTAGTGTATAAATTTTTTAAGTAGTAAAAATATACATGATTTTTTTTTTATTTGTTTATAAAGGGTCACTTGACTCATTCCTTTGGTAGTATAGCCGCCCCCTTACATAAATCCATGCATGTATAGCATTATTTTAGGGGCCTTCAAAAACACTACACGAAATCTACTTTATAGGACTTTTAAGGACATCATATTAAATTTATTTAGGGCATCACAACAAAGTTTAAAAATAGGCATGTACAGAGATGGCCTTAAGGGCAATGCTTTAGTATGGTGTCCTTAAAGACCCCTTATTTTATTTCTTCTATCATGTTCTAGAAACACGATCAATATAGTATGTCAATGTAACGCCTCCAAACATGTGTCTGGTAGCGCTAATTAAAGCCATAACCAGCTGCTTAGAATATCGTCCTCGCTTGGTCTAAAAGAGGTTATAACCCGAGTTGACAAAACTTGCATGTCTCACACTAATATAGGATGTGAATTCTACTACTTTAACTATGTGGGACATTACATCCCCCTTATAAGTAACTGGTGTCTTCGCCAGAACTTTGCCAGGATTATTTCCGGACTCGTCCCTACCGTAAGAATTAGAGTTCATGTTTACACCGCCTCTACGCCGCATAGTTAAAATCGGTAGAATCGCCTCAGATATCAATCTGTAACACCCTCAAACCTGTTTTCGGTAGCACTAATTGAGCAATAAATGATCCGGTTAACTGTTTAGACCGTCTTCCTCGTTTGACCTAAAATGGCTAACCCGAATTGACAAGACATATATGTCCCACACATTTATATAAGGGTGAAAATTCTACTAATTTAACTATGTGACACATTACGGTCACTATGTCTTGCTTTCCCTATAACTAATATTTGACGACTACAATAATTCACAAATTTTATGATGATTTGGTCACAAATATGACATAGTGTTCCATATCCAATAGCATTTGTGAATGCTTATATAGACCCCTATTTATGAAAGGAAAAAAAAAAAAGAAATTAAATGATGTCCTCTTTTTTAAACATGGAGTATGATGTGGTAGGACACCATAATAACATGATGTATTAAGTTATGTTTCTTGGAGAATTCAACGCCCCAAGTTCTTTAGCAACACATATCAATAAGAAATCAAACATTATTACTCAGCATCAGCATACTGAAATAAAAAATGCTTATTATAAATGTATATTAAAAAAAAGGGGTTAATCACATTGGTGGGCCCCCTCGTCGATGGAGGAAGAACCGAAATCAATGACATTTTAGCAGACTGAAGTGTTAAAAAGTCAGAGTATACATATCACACTCCCTAATAAGTATGATATGCATATCACTCTCCTTTTTTTCTGAGGGTACATATCACTCTCCTAATAACATGCATATCACAAGAATCAACTCAGACGAAGAATAACCAGTAGTTAGTTTAGGCATTTGACAGAAGATCACATCACCAGATCAAAAGGCGAAGAAAATGAGATATGTATTTACACGTTTCAACAAAAAGCATCATCGCTGCTTCAGAATTTCTGCACGGCCCCGGTCCGGCAATGTAACCAAAATGTCAGGTGCCAAAACCTGGTGTGTTTCATGGCTTCATTGTTAGATCAGCTTTCAGATGAAGAACACCATTGATGAAATGAAGGCTATCCTCAGCTATGAAAGACGCCCATGGTACCCCAAACAAATTCCTATACCCCACAGCTTTTCCCCTGTAAATTTGTAAGTCCCTTTATATTTGCTCACAGATTCCTCAGTCTGCTTCGATCTTGCAGAAAATTCAGATTCAACAGAAAATGTTACTGAACCCTTTTCTTGCATACCTAAGAAAAGACCAAAACAATGGAAAGAGCTCTGTTGATCCATGTTGCAATGTGCAGACAAGAAAAACCCTTGTCCCCCTAAATGAAAAGCTTGAGAATATACTCGTCCAGAAGGAAACAAGCTAGCACACTCTTCCCTCTTCAGATCCAGGTACACAACACACTGCTGACGTGGAAGTTCAAACTCAAGCACCTTCACAGGCCGGTACTTATAGGCACGCTCCACGTAGCGATGATGACTTGCAATGGAGTCGGCTGCCAGAACTCGTTGGCGGTGTGGAGCCTCAGCCTTGAAATACAATCCTTCAAAAACAAACTTGGATACAGTGTTATACTCAAAGTCATTGCATACCAGAACCTTCCTAAGCTTCCTGCATGTCATGTGAGGAAAGCGTATGTGCTGACACAAACGTGAAGTGAGAATTTCCTTGCGCTCATCCAACTTTGGATAACAGGCTCTGCCCCACTTCAATACAAGGTCGTATACTGCATCCTCTGATGCAACTTGGAGATCATCACTTGCCAAAACTGCTTCGATTCCAGCTAGTGGCAAACCCATTATTTCATCCTGGAATCTGCCCAAAAACAAAGCAACATGAACGTTCATAAGCTAGAGGCGGGGAGAGAAAAATCAATAGCTAATTAATTTGAGCATTTCGTTTTGCTTCCTGCTCAAGAAATCTCCAACTGAGTTTCAGCATAACAATTTCAAAAGTATGCATCGATTACACCTTGTTGCCAAGACCCACAGACAAAAGACCAGTTTACCTTCTACTATCTTTTTTTTTTAATCAGACTTCTATGAGAATAAAGGAAATGAAGACAGGTGGAACACAAAAGGTTCGGGGAATCACCACAAAGAACAGATTGCATTAAAAAGATGCAACAAATCAGAATTATGAGTACACTATAAGTTGAAACCAATTGGCAGCTTCTGGGGTGAGAAAAGGGGAGGATATAAGGGGAAAAACGATATTAATGATATGACACTTACTTGGTTATGTCTTTATATCGATCAGCAAGGAACTGTTTTGCTGCATCAGTCAATGGCTGAACTGCTTCAGCCATGACGGCACTAGAAGGAAGGTCCAGATATAGCAAGGCGGATTCTGCAGTCATAGGCAAATTACACAATAGACGGCCACAATACCTCATGCATGAAGCAACTTCAAATTTGTCCGCCGCCATCAACACATCCAACAAAGCTGGTGCTGTACTTGCTTGTAGAGTATTACTATACATAAAATTCAAGAGCTCCATGAGGGATGCTTCATCTGTACCACATGGAAAGGGAAAAAGCAGAGTTATAGAAAGTGTGTGTAATCATGGACGAGAAGCGCTTAAGCATTCTGGTTAACATATCATGGGAGGAAAAACAAAAGCACAAAAGGAATGAAATTAATGATTACTAAGGACTGCCTTGCGGCAATGAAGATTACTTATAATGGGACAAGATCAATTGCAATAACAGAATATGAAAAGCAGCACCGGTGGAGAAAGCCTTGGTCTACTTTTGTGAGAGGGAAGCAAGGGAGGGAGGGAAGTGTGTGTGTGTGTGTGTGTGTGTGTGGGGGGGGGAATAGAGTTGCCACCTGTGCAGTATTCAGGAAAACAGCTAAAAGTACATCACAACAGAATAAAGCACAAAAAATGAACAGCTACCTGAGGATTGTATCTGCAGAGTGACATATCTTTCCTCGGACTCTCTCATACCATTTGAAAAGAGCTGCATCAAGAAGCGGCAAAAACATCATCACCTGCTGTTCTATAAGCAAAACTTGAGATATTAAATTGTTACCTTATAAAAGAAAGGGCTCTTTGCTGCTAATATAGGAGAGCTGATATGTAATGTTATAATTTTTAAAATCACTACAGCATCATTTTCACAGCCGAAATCATCATTATTCGGAGCCTCATCTCCTGCAGAAGGTATGAGTCTCATTCAGAGTGCAATAAATAAAAGATGAATCCAACACTGAAGATACACAGACAAAATGCAGATACACAAAGTAACAGTGTCATTTTTTAAAGAAAAAAAAATGCTAATTCGTATTATAGAGCACAATTTAATGATTATTATGAGTATCACGCTGCATCCTGCAAATTCTTATAAACATATACTATTCACATTTTACTTCAAACGTGACGTGTCAAAATTCATAAATGAACAAACATCGCTACCACATCATCTGGAGAATTCTAACTCCAAACCATATCAACAAACATATTTGATCTCAAAATGAACCCCTTCATCATTCATTGGAGGATCAGTCATATGGCAAAAGGAAAGTAAACAAACTTGAATACAATCAACACCTGAATTTGCTTCTTCAATCATTGCAAATTCCTCCTCGTCCTGATTGTCTCCTGCTGCTATATCATCATTATCTGGCTGAATACAGTTCAGTATCTGTTCCTCAGGATATTCAGTGAGATCCAAATCTGTAAATGAGTGGAAAATGTCTGCTTGAGATCAATAAACCAGCATAAGAGAGCGCTCTAAACTGAAGGCAGAAAAAAAAGCATTTTAATCTACCTAATCAAGAATCCTGTACACTTGATCGAGGGTAAGAATAAATAAGAAATGAAACTGAAATTGCAAATCATTTTTTAAGAGTGTCGATCAAAATAAATACAATGAGAACCATGTAAAGAGGGCAATAGGCTACACGCTTGATATGATCCAAATTAAGATAGTTTTGGGATCCTTGCATTCAGCATCCGCTTTGATGAGCACAGCATGGTTCACGTCACACCTACTTTCATGAATGGAAACATAACCTAGTTATAAGGTCAACACCCTCTTTGAGTCTATGCAGATTAGTCATCCCAAAAGAAAAAAGGCCAAAAAATAAAACTGTGCTATCTCTTCTAGTTCCAAACAAAGGCTTAAGAAGCTAAGATGGTAGGAAACTGTATTTCAGCTCAGATTTCATATTTTTGCTCGTCTTTCCATATCACAGCAATCTGGCCACTCTAATCAAATTAAGCTATCAAAGCAAATCAAGGGATGCGCAGAAAACATTGTTCCAGCAAAGCCCTGATAATTTGAACGAAGAAATTGCTTTTAAAAAACTCTTCAGAAAGTATATGAAATCATACGCATGTCCAAAGCACACCAGATACCTAATTACCTAAACAGGGCCAAAATAGATAGCTAAAATTACGAGAAGAAGATGGTTAAAGTAAGATACCCTTGTGCTTTTTTATGTCTTCACGTGGACGTTTGCGATAGCGGGCCCAATCGGCTAGACTTTGGCATCCACCACTAATGGAAATGGTTTCAGGTGAGCCGTCGCCCAAGACCTCGATCCGAAGAATTCGGTCTGAAAAGTTCTTATCGTTAAAGGCAAACCCAAAATCAGGGTGGCAAGTGGAAGGCGAGTAGGCAGAGGTGTCCATCACCGCCGTTCTTGGATCGAACAAATCCAAATTCGAATCCTTCATAGCTTTCATCTTCTAACTAAACCCTAGAGAAAATTAGCAGGTCGCGCCGGCGGAAATGAATTTATGCGGTAAAACTAAAACAATATCCGACGCGGTCGTTGAAATCGATAATTACCAGGAAGGATGCTGCACCTTCAACTCGGAAAAAGCCGATGAGAAAAAATTACAGGATTGACGAGATAATACAATTTCAGGTAGCTTCCGCATCTTCAAATAGTTGAAAAAGTAAAGAGGGGCGTAAAAGGAAATATTTGAATATTTAAGTCTTCCCTAAAAAATATATATATATAAAAAATAAAAATTAAGTCAACTATATTTTTTGGAACTTCTTTTCGAACATCAAATTATTTAGATCCAATTCGAGTCAGGAAACAATGATTATTTTGATCCAGTTCGAGTCAGAATTTTAAATGTTTTTCACATTCAAAACCGGTCAGAAAGACTTTCTGATTAAAATTGAGTCAAAAAAACCTTTAAGATTTTGTCTGAGATTCAGTCAGAATCAACAAGTTTGTAAATTATTCTGACCCAATTTGAATAAAAAACGATGATTATTCTGTTTCAGTGACGCTTGTATCGCAAACGGACGTAAGTGCCACTGACGTTATGATGTTCAAAATAATAAAAATATTCAATGTGGTGTCAAGAGTGATTTATAGGATACCGAGAGTAATCGTGGTGTCGTGAGTATTTTCGTGATGCCGATAGAAGCCGTCTAAATAAAACATACTAGTTGAAAATGTTGTAAAAAAATAAAATAATAGACACTGAACAAATATACATTATGCATAAAAAATAAACTGGGTGACCTTTTCTTTTTTTCTTTCACGTTCATTCATTCCCGGTTTCCTTTTTTTCTTCCCTTTTCTCCCCTCAGCAAACATGGAGGTTCTTGTGTGGTGTCTTCATACAGTGTAGAGACACGTGTGGAGACATAAACACCACACGGTTTCATTTTGTCTTTAAATTATGTGGTTCTGATCGTTTCACCTGTCACTTCACCTCAAAATCCCTCTCCACACAAGTATTTCCCTAGCAAACATTCATTTAGTTTTTTTATTTATTTATACATAACTTTTGATTTAGATCTTCGATTACAAAAATTCTTTCACAATAATTCATTTTTTTTGTCCTCTTTATTTTGATATCACATATGATATCCTTTCGACGTATTTTTCGAAATAAAAAAAAAAACATTTACGTCACAGTAACACCCAAAAAAAACATTTACATCACAATAACACCCCAAAAAACTAGTGTATTTTACAAAGAACACCTTCAATTACAGTGACACCCCAAAAAACCATTGTCCTCAAAGTAACACCTCAAAACTACCCCCCTACTAAGTTTTATAAATTGTCATAACTTCTTATGTTGACCTCCGATCATCAAAAAATTTCATCATAATTCATATTTCTTCCTATTTATTTTGATATCTCATATGATACATTTTCGACGTGATTATTCAAATCCAAAAAAACATTTGCATCAAGAGCAATGTTTATAGTAACACTTATGTAAATCACTGTAACACCTTATGTAAATCACAGTAACACCTCACAATAACACCTTATGAAAATCACAGTAACACATTATTTAAATCACGGTAACACCTCACAACAGCACCTTATGTAAATAATAGCAACAACTTATGTAAATCACAGTCACACCTCACAACAACAACTTATGCAAATCACAGCAACACCTCACAACAACACCTTATGTAAATCACAGTAACACCTTACTGCAACACCTTATGTAAATCATAGCAACGCCTTATGTAAATCACAGTAACAAGTTATTATCACAGTATCACTTTATGTAAATCACAGTAACACCTTATTATTATACTAATACCTCACAATAACACCTTAAGTAATCACAGTAACACCTCACAGTAACACCTCACAGTAACACAACCAATTCTGTTTTCCTCTTCATCTTCTCAAAACACTTTTCAATGCTAAAAACCACCGAAAACATATCTCCATAGCATTTCTTATCTATAATGGCTGAAATATCATCATTAGTATGGTTCCCAATGTAAGGGAGGGGGTTTGAAGCACACTACAACCGATTCATTTTTTAAAGAAAAAAAAAAAGAAGACATTGCAACATTGCAACTTTCTGTATAATTGTATAAAGAAGAAGAAGGCAACAACATGAAGTCAATTCTCTACCTACATTAGCAAGAGCATAATATGGCTTATACACACAAAAAATGAACCTTTTTTATATGAATCTGGAACCAAATTCTACTCAAGATCCACTAGCATGTCGGGTTGGTCCTGAAACTCGACTCCAATGTAAAATAAGGCGCACATCTTTTGGTAATTTGGTCCATTTGATAATAAAAGAATCCAAGTCCAAGAATAAAGAAGATTTTGAAGTCATTAAGTTCATCATTTATGCTTACGGAAGTCCAGAATAATGTTCAAAAGATTGCGCATAAAATAAAGTATTATAGTATATGTTACTATATATTATATTGTGTGATATTAGCTAAATAAATCACAAGTAGTTTGCTGAAAATACAAGAGGTGGTGGCGTCATATTGCTTCAAGAATTCAAGAAGACAAGTTTTGGAAGAATCAAGTGCATGCACAAAAGAATACTTGGAAACTTACAAGCATTAATCAAGATACAAAATCTAGATTCAATGTACCTAGATTTAACTTGCAAGGGCCGAAAATTGTCATGCATGTACTTGGGATTATAAGTGTTTTCTTGCATGTATCTAGAATTCTAAGTGTTATTTTGTATCCCATAAATAGCCAAGCACTTATAACTTGTAATACAACTTTTGATCGATACAAACTATATTTTATGCTTCACTTGGAAAAGTGTTGTGTGAGTTTCTCTGGAAAGGGAATTCAAAATTCGGATTATCAAGGACTTAAGCAATCCTTGTGGGTATCCATATACCAAGGTGCTTAGAGACAAGTTTTCTAAGTGTTGAGGTAATTCCAATGTGCTCTCACACAAGTTGTGATTGTGTCAAGTAGCTTATTATTCCAAGGTGCTTCCACACAGGTTGTGGTTGTGTTGAGGATTTATCCCAAATACTTTCAATCCACGATCCTAAGATTTATTCGATTTGAAGCCTTCCTCCGGGCGGTTTCACTTCAGTTGGTATCAGAGAGCAGCGGATTGATGGTATTATATTCCTTTATTTTTCAAAAAAAAAAAATCTTAATTTCTGTTGCATATGATTGTATGTATTTGAAGAACCATAGTATGCATATGATCGTGTATAATTGAAGAACACTTTATTCCGCACGAGCATCTATAAAAAAAATTTAAAAAAAGTTGCACAAGTAAATCGTGTGTATTTGAAGAATAATTCTGTTCCACACGAGCATACTGTTCCGTACGAGCAACAAGTAAAAAAAAGGAAGGAAAATCCTTTTATTCACTTCACCAATTTTGTGTTACATCTTTGGAAAATTTCTTTTTATACTTCACAATTTTTGTTGTGTTCACTTTTGAATTACAAAACTCTTAAAATCCTTGATTCTTCATTCTTGGTATTCTGGGTAACTTGAGTATTGTTGAATACTTGATATCCGATCTGAATTCTCTTACTTGAGGTAAATAGGCACACCTTTGAGAGGAAGGATGGCTGGAAATAATGATTTGAAAAGAAGGTATTCTAAAAATGCTTATTCCCGACAACTTGAGAAAGTTGGACAACGACTTGATGAACTGAATCGAAAATTTAAGGATGAGATGGAAAATATGAAGAATCAATTTCATGACGAGATACAAGAGTTTTTAGCAAAGAAAAATAAAGATATTGATAACATCCAAAAGATGGAGTTGAGAACGGAGGAAAGTGAGAATGTACTGAAGACAAAGGAAATCTCCAAGAGAACTTCCAGTTCTATATATTGTTATATTTGTACCGGATATGGACATTGCGGGTGTGAATGTCCTAATCTTAGGTTGAACTCTACTCAACATGTTGAGGTGGTGAAAACGTTGGCAAATGAGCCTTGTAAAATTATTGTTGAGAATATCACTGTTGTTCCAGTTCCAGAAAACAAAATTAATTCTAAGGAGGTTATTTGTGAATTGTGAGGCGATATTGTTGAAATTAAAGAGCCTGATATTGATGATACGCATGAAATTGAATTTGTGGATGAGAAAGAAACGATGTCTGAAGGGTCTATCTTGGTGGGAGAACACAACGAGACGATTTTGGTCGAAGCAAATGAAGAATCTATGTCACTAAATTCTTGTTCAGTCTTTGTTGAATCTTCCTTATAGGTACATAATGATCGTTCACACGAGGAGGACACCGGGCTGTTGGATACATCCCCTGCAGTCTATATATTGCCATTGGATACTCTGTTTCATATTGAGAATGGTGGAAAACCGGAAAACATCTTTAATGATCCGTTTGTTGTGCATATTAATGACTACTCCACATTGCAACACTTTGACTATGCTGCTTCCACACCAAAGTTCATCAATAAATATATTCAACCGGGCGACTTTTCTTATGTTCTATTGGCAAAGCATGGAACACGTTATCAACGTGCAATTCATTGGAAAATGTGTGCTTGCATATTATTTGACCCCGGTAAGTCATTTCTGATTTTTGCGTGTTGTTCGGGAATGGTTTGTACCTTTGCACTATATGCCATTTTAATCTATAACCATGATCTGAATTCACAAATTTCACACATAAAAGCTGTTTTTGAAACACTTTGAAAAGCACACATGATTGCTAATCTTAAGAAATGCTCTTTTTGCTTGGAAAGTTTTGGCTTCCTTGGTTTTGTTATAAGTAGGCAAGATATCCAAGTTGATAAAAAGAAATTGAAGACAATGGCTGATTGGCCTGAAACCAAAAGTACAACGGAGTTCCGAAGTTGTCATGGCCTTACAAGTTTTTACCGATCTGGAATTTCAGCAGCATTGCAGCCCCTTTAAACGAGTTGATCCAGAAAAACACACCATGTCATTGGAGACCTACTCAAATGGAAGCATTCGAAACTCTTAAATCTCATTTAATTTCTGCACATATACTTGCTTTGCCTGATTTTTCCAAAATGTTTGAAATTGAGTGTGATGAATCGGGGTTGGGTATTGGCGGTGTTTTGCTACAAAAAGGTTGTCCAATTGCTTATTACGGTGATAAACTAAAAGGCGCAAATCTGAATTATGCTACTTATGACAAAGAGTTATATGCACTTGTTCAATGCTTGCGTGTTTATTTGCGTCCTAGAGAGATTGTCATCCATTCTGATCATGAGTCCTTAAAATATTTAAAAGGGGAATCTAAGTTGCATTTACGTCATATCCGTTGGATGAAATTCATTGAATCATATCCTTATGTTGGTCCCTTGAAAAGGCTAACACAAGTTTAGAGGGGGGGGGTGAATAAACTTGTCACCAAAAACTTTTCCCAAACTGGAGAACCCCTCAGAACCGAAGTTTCACAAACTCAAATCGATACTCACCGCCTTGTTCCCGTCTCGAAACTTGTGCGGAGTTTAGCTAACTCAACTGAGTATAAGTCAATGCTGACTTATATTTAGTCTTGTTAACTGGCAGCGGATATAAATTTGCCTTTAACAACTAGTTAACTTAGTTTCGGAGTGAAAGCCACATAAATATAACTATAATAAAGTAAATGAATGCGTAAAGTAAATAGACAAGTTTTATAGAGGTTCCAGGTGGTGTAATCCTGTCAATCCTCTCTTCCCCTGTGATGCAGAGGAAAATTCCACTAGAACTTCTTTGAGATGGCCCGGTTACAAAGTGTCCTAAACTGATAGTCCTTGACTAATCCCTAGCTTCACTATCTAAACACTTGTAGAACAGGTAGGATTGCTGCTCTTCAACTGTTAGAACCACTGGTCCCTGGAGGGTAGGATTGCCTCTTCACCAGCTCATCACAAACACAGCTTTTCCCCGATCGCACTCAACTGTCCTTCACACCTTCTTGGTGTTTCACAGTTTAAACCTTTGATAAAATCAAAGTTGAGACTTTGAATCAATAACTATGATTCAACTGTGATTTGAGCTTTTCTTCTAGATAATTAAATTAAACACGGCTCTGTCTTTCTTCAAATGAATAAACTTGATTAATCTTGAATGCACTTTTTAACACTTGACGAAATTTCTCGATCTTGCAATTAAGTGCTTAGCAGGTGTTCTTTTGAATTTGGCTTTCCCCCGTAATTAAATTTTTCTTGACTTGATAGATTCTTTTTAGTTTTCTTGCTCTCTTGTAATATATACACCTCATTTTTGACGTTGTGGAGGTGGTCTATTTATAGGGGTTCATTCAACGTTCATCCTGCTTGAATCTTGCAACGGCTATATTTTATGACCGTTCTGATTTGTCAGTAGTTCATCCAATAAAATCACTTCCTTTGTAACGTTTGACTGTAAGATCAGTTTAATGGATGACTGACATATAAAACTGAGTTTCCTTATCAATTTTGTACTGAGTTTATCACTTGTCAGTTTCTTGACTGACTTGGAGCATTAACTGAGATTTTACTCTTCTTCAAATATCGGTTACTCGCTTTTCATCCGATTATAATTGACTTAATCGAGTACACCATGACTCATTATCATCTAAGAATTCATTGTCCTTATGATTCTTAGGTCTTCATACAAGATCCATAAAGTCGATTCAGGTCACCACAATCTTGCCTGACGTCTAACTTTACAGTCTCAACTTGGTCTTCATAACTGAGTTTGAACCCTCACTTCTTCAATCATCAATAATTGAGTCTGTGACCCTCAGTTCTTTAGTCTTCTTAGATAAGCCAACTGAGTCTCATGTCCTCAAATGAACTTATCTTCTTCGGGCTTGATCTTTGGAATGTTCTATAGTTCGGCTTTCTCAAATCTCGCTTACTTTCTCAGCCTCCAAACTTAGAACTATTACAAAGTTGCTTGTCTGATTTAACTTATACAAATATTAGACTCTAATAAATCCTATACATTGATATCTAGACATCTTTTTGCTTTGCACTATAACAGCTAGTTGTGACACTTCATCAGTGGGGTTTAGAATATTAACTGAATAAGCGATGAATCATCATCAAAACATAAATTTTATTTCCAACACCTTATGTGATTAAATTCAAAAAGGGAAAAGAAAACACAGTGGCTGATGCAATATCGCGACGGTATACTCCTCTCCCGATATCCTAATTTTCTTGGGTTGATCTCTCTATGAACTTTGTTTTGGGTTTGCCTTGTTGTCAGTCTGGTAAAGATTCAGTGTTTGTGATAGTTGATTGTTTTTCAAAGATGGTACACTTCATTGCGTGTAATAAGACCAATAATGCCTCTCATATTACTGACCTATTCTTTAAAGAAATTATGCGTTTACATGGTGTGCCTAAGTCGAATGTGAGTGATCGTGATGTAAAATTTATTAGTCATTTCTGGCGTGTTCTATGGATGCATTTGGGCACTACGCTTTTATGTACCACCGCATATCATCCTCAGACCGATGGTCAAACAGAATTTGTTAATCGCACTTTGGGACAGTTATTGCGCACCGTGGTGCAAAAGAACTTAAAGAATTTGGAGTCTTGTTTACCATATGTTGAATTTGTTTATAATCGTGCTACTCATTCTGCTACTTTGCATTCACCAATTGAGATTGTTTATGGATTTAATCTTATCACTCCTATTAATCTTGTTCCTCTTTCCCCATGAGTGCTCACAAATCTCGTGGGAGAAAAGAAAGCTGAGATGGTCCCTAGATTGCACGCAAAAGCAAGGCAAAATATGGAGGCTCAAACTGCTCGCTATGAGAAACAAACCAACAAGTGCAAAAATGAGATGGTATGGCTGCATTTTCGCAAAGAAATGTTTCCAAACAAACGGAAGAACAAACATAAACCAGTGCATACTTTTCTAGATCCTTTTGTTGCGTATGTTGATGATAATGCAACATTGAATTGCTATGATTATATTTCTAACACACCGAGCTTCATTAACATTTATATCAAACCAAGATACACTTTTCACATTACTTTAGTGAAGCAGGGATCACGACATCAGCGTGAGATTCATTTGAAGTTGTGTATACGAATCATATTTGATCTCGGTGTTTATTTAGTGATATTTTGGATTTGTTCAAGATTGGTGCTTGATTCTGAACTATACGACATTCTTTTGATTCGAGGATGAATCCTTCGCAACCGGGAGGGTCTGATATGAATCTGGAACCAAATTCTACTCAAGATCCACTAGCATGTCGGGTTGGTCCTGAAACTCGACTCCAATGTAAAATAAGACGCACATCTTTGGGTAATTTGGTCCATTTGATAATACAAGAATCCAAGTCCAAGAATAAAGAAGATTTTGAAGTCATTAAGTTCGTCATTTATGCTTACGGAAGTCCAGAATAATGTTCAAAAGATGGCGCATAAAATAACGTATTATAGTATATGTTACTATATATTATATTGTGTGATATTAGCTAAATAAATCACAAGTAGTTTGCTGAAAATTCAAGAGGTGGTGGTGCCATATTGCTTCAAGAATTCAAGAAGACAAGTTTTGGAATAATCAAGTTCATGCACAAAAGAATACTTGGAAACTTACAAGCATTAATCAAGATACATTGAATCTAGATTCAATGAACCTAGATTTAACTTGCAAGGGCCGAAAATTGTCATGCATGTACTTGGGATTATAAGTGTTTTCTTGCATGTATCTAGAATTCTAAGTGTTATTTTGTATCCTATAAATAGCCAAGCACTTGTAACTTGTAATACAACTTTTGATCAATACAAACTATATTTATTCTTCACTTGGAAAAGTGTTGTGTGAGTTTCTCTGGAAAGGGAATTCAAAATTCAGATTATCAAGGAATTAAGCAATCCTTGTGGGTATCCATATTCCAAGGTGCTTAGAGACAAGTTTTCTAAGTGTTGAGGTAATTCCAATGTGCTCTCACACAAGTTGTGATTGTGTCAAGGAGCTTATTATTCCAAAGTGCTTCCACACAGGTTGTGGTTGTGTTGAGGATTTATCCCAAATACTTTTAATCCAAGATCCTAATGTAAATTGTTCATCATAAACAAGTGAGCCAAAGCATCATCTAGGTAATGCTTTGATTTTCCCTCTTAATTGTGTTTTATAATCACAATCGCCCAAACAAGATGAAGGTCCAAATAGGGCTAATCCTCAAGCTCTATGAAGTCCACTTTTGGGATGGTTGGATCATCCGAGTATTTCTCGATCCGGTTGAAGGGTTCGACACAATTAACTCCAAAAAACAGGAACATAAAACAAATTTGGGGTTGCCTACAACGTCTTCAAGCATAGGCAAGGTAGAAAAAAAATGATCATTCACACAGCTCAACTCTACTGCCTTAAACTCCGACTTCAAAAAGTCGTAAAATATATATGGAAATAAAAGCGTCAAACTTTCAGCATTATTGGCAAGCCGGCACCGAGAAGAGGGAAAATCAAAAAGCATAACTGGCTGTTTCCGCTCTCCGGAAGGTGGTTTCTCCTCTGTTTCCGCTATCTACGAATTCTACTTCGGAGGTTGGTGGCCGATCTACAGTTTTGACGGGTGAGAAGAAAGTGAAATAAAAAGAAATTGAGTTTTCTATTAACGAAAATCACTGTTAAACACATGAGGGTAATTTAGTAAAAGAAAAATTATTTTTTCCTTGCACCACTCTAACTTTTACACTACACCAAAAAGCAAAATCTACATTTGTACCACACTGAATTTCAAACATTTTTCATTCTTTATTTACACCGCATTTTCTACATTTACATCACACTTTTATACTACTTCCACACCAATTATTTTTTTGTTTCATATTGGTCCTTAGATTAAATATACCTTGCATCCTACACCCCTACCTACACACCCCATCTTCTTATCTTAAATCATCATATTCATCACCCACAATTCATCATATTCATTACAAATCCTTTACAAAATCTTCACAAATCCATTATCTTCATCATATTTTTTTCTTTTCAATCTTCATCACATTCATAATCTTCATCATCTTTTTTCCTTCGCCACCTTCAACAACTACACATCTTTTTTTCAGAATCATCCTTATCCTCATCCACATAAAATCCCACCAAAATAAACGAAAAAGAAAGCCACTTTGGAGGTTATAAACCAAATTTTGGATGAATCAAACCATGGAATCAAAAACCACCAATTGGAGAAATTGGGGTTCCAAGCAAATTGAATGAGAATTGATTTGGCGACTTAAATCGTGATTTCGTTCTTCAATCCACTTCCAAATCCAATTTTTCTGATCCAGTGTTTTTCAAAACCCTCTTTGAATCTTCAAAAATTGTATTTTGAAAATTTATAAAGAAAATAAGAATATGGGTTTGGTGATATTAAAATAGGCTTGGGTTTGAAGATTAAAAAGTTAGAAAAATGGATTTGGTGATAGAAAAATTGATTTGGGTTTGAGATAAAGAAGATGAGATGAATAGATGAAGAAGATAGAAAAATGGGTTTGGTGATAAGAAAATTGATTTGAGTTTGAAGATGGAGATGAAGATGAGAAGATGAAAAGATGAAGATGAAGATGGTTTTTTTTTTTGTAAATTTTAAAAGTTTGGTGGAAGATATGATATTATAAAATTATGTTGGTAGTAAAAAGTTCTTGGAAATAGTCTTATTTTCTTAACTGTGTAGATAAAATGTGGTGTAGAGATAGATTTTGAAATTTTGAAATAATAGGTGTGGTGCAACAAGTAGATATCAATTTTTTTCATTTAAGTGTGGACAATGATACATCAAGCCCGCTAAAAGAGCCCGGGGATTCAAAACCTGGCCCAGCCGGTCCGCCTCGTCATAAGCCGGATCAAGCCGGGAGTAATCCAGCTCACCTCGCACCTGCACGATTCTCATCATTAACTAAGGCAACAGATGTCGGTCAACAACATCCAGCACGTCTCAAAGCACCGGGGGCCGACCAGCTCGCCCCTAGTTCGCCCATCAATAGCTCGAACAAAGCCCACTCAACTAAACAGAGTTTACATACGACGGTTAAAAATGTGAAGAGTTCGCAGCAGCCTCAACATAAGCCCGCCCTTCAGAGCTCGCCCGACGAGACATATCCTCTTACCGCTTCTTGTAAGCTCCGATTATATCATCTATAAATAGCGGCGTCCCTTCACACACCAGAACTACGTGATATTGGCTTGATCCTTTGTTTCCAACGATACGTAGGCAGCCACATTGTCACAAATGCATAATTCCTCCCCTCCCGCCAAAAAATACCCCCGTTTACATATTTTATTCTTCACCAATCTTAAGCACCACTGTGTAACACTCGACCAATTAATCACAACTTACTAGATATCCACCGTTTGATCTGTTTGTGATAATCAACATTATCTGTTGGCTCCATTACCGGGAAAGCAACATTTATCAGCACTTTTCCGGTCAGATTCACGTTTGTTTTTGGATTTCTGATGGCCTAAAACCACCCAATTTTGTTTTTCCGTCCGACCTTCATCAGGATCTTCATCGGAATCTTCATGCATGCCACCAGATCTTCATCCACACCGAACGATCCTTTAGATCTAAGTTAGATCAGATCAACCGACATCAAAATCATAAGGGATTCGTCGGTCACTATGGCACAAACCAGAACTGTCGGACCTGCTTTGTTCGACAACCTACCATCTCCGGCCCGAAGACCTACTCAGAATTTTACTCAGGCAACTGACGGGGAAAATGTTGGGCATGCTCATGCACAACATCCCAGGGTGAGAAAAACCTTGTCTCGCCCTCAACAACAAGAAACCCCACTCAACCTGAAGTTAGAGCCTACCTCGATGAATGGGTGAGGTCCAGGGAAACCTTAGACGCTGCAATTCGGCAAGACAGGGTAAAACATACGGCTGGAACATCTCACTCAATCTTCCTCATCCCCCCGCATCCCATCAAGCATCACATAAAAAGCTCTACACTGAGGTGTCTCTCGAATACACAAGATATGTTTCAAGGGTCAACCGAGTGAAACAGGAGCCGCTAACACTGGGGAAGCCGACCCTCCCAATCGGAGACTTCATTCCCCCACTACCACCAAACACAGGTGAACAGAAACCTCCTCTAGCCCCGTCGCAAGACACTTATTCTCATTGCTTTGGCAGAGAATGCAGTGTCCACTCAGCATCAGATCATGCCCCAGAAAGAAGGTCGGCCCTACACCTCTTCGGACCCAGACATGCCCTCACCTAGAGTGAGACAGAAGAATCGAGGTTCAATCGACTCCTCGTAATGTCAGTACGAGATTTGGCGAAAGGCAGGACGAATCCCATCACCGGTCAGGAAGAGCTCGCTCAGAAAACGTGTCTAGACACTTGTCACCTGCCTACCTCCTAGACGAGGTCACCGAGCTCAAGAAACAGTTCGATGAGATCCGTAGAGACATCAACAAAGAGAATATCCCCACCTGGGGGACCAGCGTGCTTATGGACAGACTCATGGAAGAAGCACCTGAGGGAGTCCATTATGCTAACTTTTAGAGCTACACATTGGCGACTTGTCCCTATAACTGTCTGACAGCTTTCCACAGCAAAGTCTCCTTGTCCACTAAGAGCCAAGGTGTATGGTGCATTGCCATGGTTGGCGCCATGCAAGATAAGGCGCCATGTGGATCAGAAATCTACCGCCAAAATCAATCAGTTTTTGGTCCGACCTTCAAGCCAAGTTTGTCGCCGAATTCCGATCAACGATCAGCCAAAGAAATGTTGGAAGTAGCGCCCGAAAGACAATTTTGGTAATTGTTTTTATAATTAATAATAACAGATTTATTCTCATCTTATTATTTGCTTTGTGCTTATATTTAATACACTGCTGAAAACCTCAAGTCGTATCATATGTAGCCATATAACTTAGTGTGTGTCACACGGGAGGATTAAGTTTATGGTGATACACTTAAATTGTTAGTCCGTGGTGAACTTAATCAAAGTATGGGGTCTATTTATTAAACCACCATTAATGCGCCCAGAACACTTTAAGGTGTGACCGTCTTATCCGGACCGTCGATATTGGTTATCTAAGTGGGGCATTTATATATGATGTAGTAATATAGGACTGGACCGATTTAATATGCATTTCTCATATAATTCCGTGATTGAGAAATCTTATTAATCACAAGATGATCATAGATGGATTAACCTTAATCCTAAAGTGATTGCAGATGCCTGCGTGTTTCAATATAGGGTTTGATGTGTTCGTTAATGATCGCTAAGAGGCACGGTCTGAATCACTTTCACATTGGCACTATTCTGGAAAGGGTGAGGAGTGTGTGTCTCACAGATATGGAAACCATTCCTTCCTGCGGAAAGTAGAAAGACAATCCCCTTATTTGTTGATCTTAGAAACTGATCGATCGGCCGAGTTCGTATTGGTTATGAACTAATTGATCACTAGTGAGGTGATGGTAAATAAGGATAAGATGTAATGAAGAAGGTTTACGGAAATAATCCCGCTTCTTTACGGACAGTCTATGGAGGGTTTAGTCTATATGTAATTATTATATCAATGGACACTTATTGACTCGACTTTCTGAGAATAAGTTATATCTATAATCGATAGAGTTCAGTTTCAGATTTCTGGTGGCGTAATTCCGGAATTAATAAGTTGAGTAGAAATAGTCTGTTCGGTGAATATTTTATTCATTTTATTGTAGCTACTGGTTATAGGTCCATGGTCCCTGGGTTGGCTCCTAACACGCGAGTGTTTTCTCATTTTCTGGGACCTCAAGAATAAATTAAATAGTTGGTCTATTTAATGAATATGCAATATTATTTATGTGGTAAATAATATGTAAAATAGAAAATACATTTTCTATTAAAATTGATGGCAAATGTGGCGCCCCATGTTGAGAAAATCAGGAAAAGAAATTTTCCTAGATTATGTCACGTGTGTAATTAATTAATTATTTATTTGTTAAATAATTAATGGGAAAATAAGAGATTGATTTTATAATCATTATCTCATTTATGAAGATTATCTCTTATTTTATGGCAAATATCTTTTCCTTATGGAAATATGTAATTGTATTATGAAAAGGATAACTCTCTCTTGACTAGTTAATTTCCTGTATACTTTTATCCCGAAATAATGAATTGAGTTCGTATAGGCATTTCGGACGCTGCTATTGAAATCGTTCGTCTAGCTATATTTTCCGTTACTCCATTCATTTCATAAAGTATTCGACCTGGTTTAACAACAGCTACCCAATATTCGGGCGATCCTTTACCCGAACCCATACGTGTTTCTGCGGGTCTTATTACACATTACATATTGGCGCCACACTTCACTAAAAGAAGAGAAAAATTAGCTTCTCGTTCTAGCCATTAGGAGAAGAAAAACTTGGAGTTTTTCTTAAGCATATTCGATGAGGTTCTACTACGAGGATCAACGTCCATCAGTCGTCACTTGGAGATACAATCCGGAAGATCACGGCTTCTCTTCTATTGGGTAAATCTTTAACAATCTTGTAGTTATATTAATTAATCATATGAATTAAATCGTGGTAAAATCGCATGCGAATTTAATTCGTAGCTTCCGCTGTGCATGATCGAGCGTCTCGATCGGTGTTGTGAATCAGATATGACGATCCAATTATGGATCGGATCCGGATTCGGGTTTCTGTATATCCAGCAAGAAAACCCTAGACGACCTCTATGAAATTCGGCAGGGGGGGCGGAAAGTCTACTCGGAGTTATTATGATAGATTCTTTAGAGTTTATGACTAGACAAGAGGTCTCACCGACAGCGTGGTCATCACCAGCTTCTAGAGCGGCCTAATTAAAGGCCCACTCAAGGCCGAATTCAACCTCAGGCCGCCCAAAAACTTACAGGTGATGCTCTCTTCGGCAAAACAAATTTATGCCTCTGAAATTGTTCCGTCTCCACCATCTGGGTGGAAAGACAAAGCCAAGCCAAGCTCGTCGAAAGAGGGTCCGAGCCGCAATAGAGCAATCAAAAGGCTAGAGAAGTTCAAAGAAGAGCAGTATACCCCCTGACTGTTCCAATCGAAGAAATCATGCACGACGTCAAGTAAGACCTCCCTAATCCTCACCCCATGAGAAATTATCTGTGAAAAGGCCGATATGACTAAATATTTCGAATACCACAAAGATAACGGGCATGAAACTAACTCATGGCGCCTGCTGAAGAGAGAAATCGAAAAAGTGGTAGCTTAGGGGTTCTTGACCGATATAAGGCAGAAGGAAACAATGCCCCATGAGGTAATCAACCAGCCTGCCTAGCGAGAAGAGAAAATCACTAAGCTTTTCTGGATATCATGAGTTATGCCGTTCACTCCCTTGAGAGTAATCACGCTTTCTTGTTTTACATCATATTGTAATGCTCAACCTCGCTAAACATAAAGAGAGACTAGCTCAATTTATCAAAAGGATTACCTAATGACATCAACTTTCTTCACTTGAAGTATATTTACTACGTTTTACTATAAGCCTTGGTAAGCTTTGGTCGTTCTTTACACAAAGCGGACGCGCCATATTTCAACCTCACTACGCTTCGGTCATTTTTTACATAAAGTACGTGAGATGACTCGGTTTTCAACCTCGCTACGCTTCGGTCATTTTTTACACAAAGTACGCGAGACGATTCAGATTTCAACATCGCCACGCTTCGGTCGTTTTTTACATGAAGTACGCGAGACGACTCGGATTTCAACCTCTCTACGCTTTGGTTGTTTTTTTACTTGAAGTACGCGAGAAGACTTGGATTTCAACCTCGCTATGCTTCGGTCGTTTTTTTACACGAAGTATGCGAGACGACTCATTTTTCAACCTTGCTACGCTTCGGTCAATTTTTACATGAAGTATGCGAAATAGAAAGCGAAGCAGATAACTCCCATCCCAATCCCCTATGAACTCGGCCCTCATAAGCCCGAGCAATCATGGCCCGGAGTGACGAAACAGGACAATGGCGAGACAATCTCACCCGTATCCCTCACATCTCTCCATCGAACTCGGCCACCTTAAGCCTGATTAACCGATGGCGAGACGTGGCAAATAAAAGCGAGCCTCCGAACTATCTATGAGAAACAGTTCACTGTTCAGGGTCAAATTGTATGATTTTTATAGATATATTTTATATCAATTTCCTCCGTATATGTATTATTTTCATAGAAGTAGGGCTTTATATCGAAATATTTAGTAAATGATGTTTTTAAGAGGTTAATTGCAAAACGTAACGAATTATGTGCTTAAATGATGATTTTATGTTATTTTGGAAATACGTTACGCTTTGGTATGTTTTCCTATTGTTGTAGATACTCATTGATGATGGAAGAGAGGATTTTAGAGAGCCAAATTCGTGCTTGGAAAGAAATCAATCAAGATAAATGTCGGAAAATCAGGATTCCGGGTAGTGACGACCTTGCAACGCAGTTATTGATACGATAACAACCGATTTGACCCTGGACCTCAAGAGAAGAATTGTAGGGCTTGAAGAGAGGATTCTACAGGATTTTGAATCACTCCATTCCGACTTACGAGGCCCGAGATATGAGCGTTACAAGTTTGGATGCTGTTGCTGAAAATAGTGGACGGGCGTCCGACCTTATGAACGCCCGTCCGGCACCGTTACTGTAGCAACCGACTTGATTTTACTATAAAAGCAGCTGCGATTCCAACCCTAATTACATCAGATTTTTCATACGAAAATTACACGCACAACAACCGCTTTAGAGTTATAAGGCGATCACCCGAGCCTTGTGCTCGGGTGATCGGGTTAGATTAGGTCTTTTATTTTGTTTGTTTTTCCTTCGCTTCTTGAACCATGATGATGTTTTGAGGTTGAATAAACATGGAGCAGCCATGGGAGACTGCTTGCAGCAGCTTTTATTTTCTTTCTATGGATGTTTTGTAAGTCTTTTTAATTAAAGTTCGCTTTTTCCATGCGTTTATTTGTTAATGCAATTTATATCGAAAGATGTTGCGATTGATGTTTACCGTAGGACGAAAGTCGGTAAACGCGAGATCACCATAGGAAAGAATAGACGTTTTGATCTATATCAAACGAAAGTTGATAGGTTGAATGTCTAGGTTGTTAGATCTAGTAAATCTTGCACCTTGGTTTATTTTATGATGACGTTAATCTCCGTAAATCGAAAGATAGAGATTGATAGGCGAATTCATCTACAAAGTAGGAATTCATACGCTTGATAGGTGAAACCACAACTTGAATTAAATCACTATAAGATAATCTAGGGAAGAAATTAAGGGTTGCGGATGGTGGATTATGATTTGTTCCATGTTTAATCGCTTGACCATTATCATGTTCGTTAGATAGATTTATTGTTGTAGCTTAGATTTATTTTATGTTGATCGCAACTATCTTTCCTGGCTTTGGATTAACAATCCTCTGTCGCTTTACTTTTCCGCTTTAGTTTAGGTTTAGGTTTTAGTTAATAAAGAAGGATTAATTAGATTAGATTCAATAGCCCTTTTCCTCGAGGATCGATACCGCATTTATCCAACTTTACTAGCAACTACCCGGTATTCGGCCGGTTAGGAGGTAGTTTTGCATGGTAGTATAGGTTTTATAAATTTTCTTTTGTTTTAATGATGCAAAATCTCCCCAACAAAAGTGGCGCCGTTGCCGGGGAACGAACCCGGGTCACCCGCGTGACAGGCGGGAATACTCACCACTATACTACAACGACGCCAAAAACTTGTTCGGTAAAAACGAGTTTTACAATTTATAACCGAAACACCCTAAGTATAAGGTTCGTAGTAAAGGATGTTAACGGGTCGTCCTAAGGGAGTGGAATGTTTATCGGATCAAGGAACAATTATCTTATCGATTATGTCACGACTATTAACTAAGATTTAAACTAATTATGAATTGATGAACAGTAAAAGCGATGATGAATAATAACTTTGATGAATAGTAAATTTGCGTAAAATTAACAATCAACTAGAATTTAAAACAACTAACTTAGCAATCAACGATTTATACTAATGATTCGATTTATCAAGTAATTAAAACAACGGCAAGGCAACGGAATCCACCGATCAATCAACCCAACCCCAACTAGACGGCAAGTTAAAGATATGATTTTTAGTAATGATCTATCACGAATTCGATTAAATTTTTCTAAACGAATTCTAGGGTTTCGCTTTTTCTTTTTCAAATAAAACAAAACGACATGCAAAACAAGATCACGAGATTATTTCTAATACTCTTACTCAATTAACTATAAACGATCTCTCGAATTATAATTAATCGCATCAATTAAAAGATCACAACTTGAACAATATTTTCATATAAATTCAAAGCATAAAAGATGGTTTCATCGATCTCTCGATTCAAATAAAGCGTAAACGATAAATAACAAATTCTAATTGATGAAAACGATAACTTTACTCACTAAAAGTACGGCTAAAAATCTCTACTGTTGGTGTTGATGTTGATCGGTTTCATCCGTTGTCCCACCGCTGATGTGCTTAGCCAACAACCATGATGTTGATCATGATCATTTGGGTGGAAGAAATCATCTTCTTTTTTTTTTGATACAGCTCGGCTGCTCCTCTAAATTTTGTGTGAATGAATTATCCTTCCTGGCTTTGGATTAACAATCCTCTGTCCAGTTTATTTTCTGTTTTAGATTAGGATTAGTTATGTGTTTTAATAAAGAGGAATTAATGACGTTAGATTCAATATCCCTTTTCCTCGAGGATCGATACCGTGCATTTATCCAACTTTACTAGCAACTACCCGGTATTCGGCCGGTTAGGAGGTAGTTTTGCATGGTAGTATAGGTTTATAAATTTTCTTTTGTTTTAATTAGGGCTGTAAATGAGCTGGGCTACTCGTGAGTTACTCGCACTCGACTCGCAAGAGAGATCGACTCGATTCGGTTTTTTTCGAGTTCGAGCTCGAGTCGAGCTACTCGAATAATTAACCGAGCCGAGCTCGAGTTTTAAAATATAGTAATCGAGTAGCTCGCGAGCTTAATCGAGCTTGATTAAATAATTATTTAATTCATTTAATTTATTAAATTTATTATAAATATTATTTTTTATTATTAAAAAAATATTATTCGAGTCGAGTATGAGACGAGCCGAGCTTGAATTTACCATATTGCGTTAAAAATTAAATGAATTCTAGGATAATAATCGAGCTTACGAGTCGAGTCGAGCTTTATCGAGTACTTAGCGAGTCGAGTTCGATCTTGATTTTTTATGGCTCGATCGAGCTCGAGCCGAGTTTCGAGCCCGAACTTTTTTAGTCGAGTCGAGCTCGAGCCCTAGAGAGTATCGACTCGACTCGGCTCGATTACACCCCTAGTTTTAATGATGCAAAATCTCCGCAAAAAAAGTGGCGCCGTTGCCGGGGAATAGGTGTCATGTTGAATCTAGTTTTGTTAGTTCTCGATTTTGTTACGTTTTTTTTTTTTTTTTTTTTTTTTTTAATAAAAGTAGCGTATACCAAGTTGAGAGTTTTTATTTTGCCGTGTTTCGATGACCGTTAGGTTAAGAATGTGCAAAAGTTTTTTACTCAACTTGTTTTACGTGAAGTTTATATGTTTATGTGTAACCTAATCTAATCCCATGTGCTTAATTTGATAAGGCTGCTGTGTTGTGTTCATAAGTATTTAGGGTTTTGCTGTGTTTTTTTCCCGCATGCATGCATATTTGTTGTGTGGACGAAAGCGTCCATGGTACGTGAACGCCCGTCCGCATCTAACGTCTTGAGTAAACGAAGCGTTTGGAATTGATTGGGCGTCATCCGCTTCTGCACTTTTCAATCTCGACCGATTTTGAGGAATCGACGGGCGTCTGATATTCGAACGCCCGTCCCAGTGTTTTCAAGGGCAAACGAGCGTTTGTTTGTTGAACGCTTCGTCCAGGGCTTCAATTTCCATTGAACGCCTGTCACAGTCTTTGAACGCCGCCAGTGTTCCCCAGGTTTTTTCTTGATCTTGTTTTTAATGCTTTTATTTAGTATGGATTGTCATCATTAGAGCTTCGTGGTCGTTTATGTTTACATAGATGTCCCGAACTTATAAGTTTTTACCTTTCCATCTATGAATCCATGTTAAATAACCGATTAATTTTTATATGCATGATTCATCTAGGCATGTTATAGTGGATTTGCCGGTTCTCGTAAGCTATAAATCGTTCTTATGGTTAATTAGTAGCTAATGTCGGTTCCCGTATGCTACATACCGCTCCGATGAATCTTTTAAGCTTTTAAGACTTACGTGCTTCCTTTGTTTTTATAGTTCATATGGGTAGCTACATTGCCGGTTTTCCGTATGCTACGTCCCTTTCTCCATATGAGTTATACCTGCTTTAGATAGATGATCGTTGGTTTCCATAAGTCTATCACTTTCGATAAGTCTTAAGGCGCGTCTTTTACACCGCAAGTAATGAACAAAGACTCGCTGCTTATCGTAACTCATCATTATGTGGTAGACGTTTATATATACGTCATGTTGCATATAGTGGGCTAGTTTTCTTTCTTTTATTTTATTTTCTTTTTGCATATCATTTAAATGCATTTCATTTAGATGCATTTCATATAGTTGCATTGTTTTTCTATTTTTCCTTTTATTTTTCTTAAGTGTGGTCACTGTCGGTTTCCGTAACACCACATCGTTTATTTTTTTTTTCTTTTATTTTTTTTCTTTTTGAGTGTAGTTAATCGCTTGGTTTCGTAATACTACCTCGTTTTTTTTAGTATGGCTACTGTTGGTTTTCCATATGCCATAATTAATTTATTTTCTTTATTTTGTTTTATTTTTCGTGTAGTAACTGTCGGCTTGCCGTACGCTACCGCTTTTATTTTATTTCCCTTATTTTCTTTATTTTATTTTTGTTCTGTACTAGCCGTAGTCACTGTAGGGTTGTTTCAGACCGACCTGCGCACACTGAGCCAGTCAGAAAGTTTTTTTTAGGATTGTCATGTCATGTAATTTGCATTTTCATGTAGTTGCACCTAGCCCACGAGTTTGTGATATTTTCATGTATATGTATTCCATCTTTATATGAGCTTAATCTAAAAATTCTCTAGACTTCCTTTCCTGTGCTTTATATGTTATCTTCCCCCTATCCCCGAGGTATTTCATGTTTGTCAAGTGTGCAGGGTATTTGCATTAGCTATTGTGAGTTTTCAGATGATATCAGTTTTCCGGTGGATGGTCCACAGTCTACTGCCTTCATCGAGCATTTTTGGATCTGGATCGATACACTTCCAGAAGTGTTTCTTTAGAACGACAATCAGCTAAGTTTCCTTATTTATTTACTTTCTGCACAACTTGAGGACAAGTTGCAATTTAAGTGTGGGGGAGGGGATGGTTTATGTGTATCTACATTCATTTGCTCTAAGTAGTTATATTTCTATGAAAAGTGCTAAATTTTTCAAAATTTTTTGTTTAGTCCCGAGTAACATTTCAACCGCATACTAGTTTTATAATCTGGCACCCTTTAGTTGTTATCAGTAGTCATATCATGTTTAAGAATAGGTTTGGTCGATTCGATACTCACTTGAACTTCATTTCACGAACCTATTAGATGAAGAGCCAAATATAGAATAGTTTCCGGCTAGCTAAAGGAAAGTTAATTCTCGATGCAGATAACACTTATTTAGCATTAATGAAAGTTAAGAACTTGTGCTATACTCACGGTTAGAATCTCAGTACCTTAGTGTTTTTGAGAACTTTGAGAGTCTTGAATGTGTTAGAAATAATATTTGACCGAGAGTTTCCAAGGAGTTTGAAAAATATAAAAATATATATATCTATAAATAGCAATAAATGAATAAAATTTCTTTGCGGAATTTTGTTTATATCTATCACCTCGAGTCCATTTGGATACTTGCCCATTGGGGAGTGTGGTTTACCTTGGACAAGATGTGGATTGAGTGATCTCGTGGTGATTGACCGCCTCTAATGTAGGGAGTGTGTTATACTTTTGAGACGCGACGATAGGAAATATAAAATATAAAATATACGTTTTTTTTTTTTGGAATTCTAAGTCAAGTTGATCTAAACCCAGTAGAGACCCGAAAGGTATTTTCTTGGCACTAAGTAAAGGAGTTTAATTGTGAGTTAGTTACTATGTTCTTGGTAATTAGTTTTTGTTAGGTAAGTCTTTGTAGATAGAATGAAGTTTTCGTTTAGTTGACTCGATAATCAAGTTGGTGCTTGATGTATTATATCAAGAGAGGATCGTGGAAGTTTAGTAGGTTCTGCACACACAATCACCGAGTGAGATCGATTTGTTGGATACTAGCTTGTCATGATCTTGACTATATCTCGTGTCGTTATTATGGGATTCTTGATAGTATGTCTTGTTTTGTTTTGCTCGGGACGAGCAAAAGTTTAAGTGTGGGGTGTTGTTCGGGGTCAAATTGTATGATTTTTATAGATATATTTTATATCAATTTCCCCGTATATGTATTATTTTCATAAGTAGTAGGCTTTATATCGAAATATTTAGTAAATGATGTTTTTAAGAGGTTAATTGCAAAACGTAACGAATTATGTGCTTAAATGATGATTTTATGTTATTTTGGAAATACGTTACGCTTTGGTATGTTTTCCTATTGTTGTAGATACTCATTGATGATGGAAGAGAGGATTTTAGAGAGCCAAATTCGTGCTTGGAAAGAAATCAATCAAGATAAATGTCGGAAAATCAGGATTCCGGGTAGTGACGACCTTGCAACGCAGTTATTGATACGATAACAACCGATTTGACCCTGGACCTCAAGAGAAGAATTGTAGGGCTTGAAGAGAGGATTCTACAGGATTTTGAATCACTCCATTCCGACTTACGAGGCCCGAGATATGAGCGTTACAAGTTTGGATGCTGTTGCTGAAAATAGTGGACGGGCGTCCGACCTTATGAACGCCCGTCCGGCACCGTTACTGTAGCAACCGACTTGATTTTACTATAAAAGCAGCTGCGATTCCAACCCTAATTACATCAGATTTTTCATACGAAAAATTACACGCACAACATGGCCGCTTTACGGGAGCTTTCATAGGCCGATCACCCGAGCCTTGTGCTCGGGTGATCGGGGTCTTTATTTTGTTTGTTTTTCCTTCGCTTTCTTGAACCATGATGATGTTTTGAGGTTGAATAAACATGGAGCAGCCATGGGAGACCTGTTTGCAGCAGCTTTTATTTTCTTTCTATGGATGTTTTGTAAGTCTTTTAATTAAAGTTCGCTTCTTTCCATGCGTTTATTTGTTAATGCAATTTATATCGAAAGATGTTGCGATTGATGTTTACCGTGGGGCGAAAGTCGGTGTAAACGCGAGATCACCATAGGAAAGAATAGACGCTTTTGATCTATGTCAAACGAAAGTTGATAGGTTGAATGTCTAGGTTGTTAGATCTAGTAAATCTTGCACCTTGGTTTATTTTATGATCGTTAATCTCCGTAAATCGAAAGATAGAGATTGATAGGCGAATTCATCTACGAAAGTAGGAATTCATACGTTTGATAGGTGAAACCACAACTTAAATTAAATCACTATAAGATAATCTAGGGGAAGAAATTAAGGGTTGCGGGATGGTGGATTATGATTTGTTCCATGTTTAATCGCTTACCATTATCATGTTCGTTAGATAGATTTATTGTTGTAGCTTAGATTTATTTTATGTTGATCGCAACTATCTTTCCGGCTTTGGATTAACAATCCTCTGTCCATTTACTTTTCCGCTTTAGTTTAGGTTTAGGTTTTAGTTAATAAAGAAGGATTAATTAGATTAGATTCAATAGCCCTTTTCCTCGAGGATCGATACCCATTTTATCCAACTTTACTAGCAACTACCCGGTATTCGGCCGGTTAGGAGGTAGTTTTGCATGGTAGTATAGGTTTTATAAATTTTCTTTTGTTTTAATGATGCAAAATCTCCCCAACATTCACTGCCTACACTACGGTCAGATCACCTTATTCTATACCCTTGGTCCTTTTAAATGCAAGGGCCATCAACTTAGTATTTGTTTCCGACAAGCTCGCTCTAAGCACCCACGACCTTATCTGAAACAATGGGGCCACTATACTAATACAACAACCCGGCACGCAAGTGAAATAACGAGGCCATGAGCTCGAAAAATTCAGAATCTTAGGTCAGAATCGAAAGCAGACAGTATGCATGCAAAACAAGCTAGTCGAGAAGAAAACCAAAAGTTCTTTTTTCTTTTGTTAAATGAATGCTTTATCTTTTAACAAACAACGATTCAGTCAACATAATCACTTTCTTACTTTATTTACCTATTATTATTTTTAAATGGGAAAGGAAATTTTATTAATCCATATCGGCGATGCAACCATTTACAATTTCTGTTGGGGGAGGTGACCCAAACAATTAAGCCCCTCACAGACAGACCTGCTTGAGCTAATAAGTGGGATGGCCTATTGCCATTGCGCTTAATGAATGAAAAAGAGTAAGATTGGAAGGCCTTCGCTATACTTAGGCAGTCCGCAACAAGGCAGCCGAGGGAAGATAGGTCATTCAAGAGGGCTTACAAGCGTGTTATGCATGAGAGGGAGCCCGTTTCGATAATCACGGACCTAGCTCCAAGGGTTGCTTCCGTGAAGAGATCTTGTTGGATGGCCATGAGCTCAAGAGTTTCGACGTCGAGGTTATTCAAGATATGTTGTGAAAGGGTATGATGTATTTGGCCTTCGGAATCACGAGCAATGACTCCAATGGCGGAGGAGTCTCTGGAGCGGGCTGCATCTGTGTTGAACTTGAGGGCCCCAGTCGATGGGGGGTCCAATTAGAGGGCCAATTCTTTGGCACTTGTGATCCAAGAGGGGATTTTCCGACCATAATATATTCTTTAGCTCCTCCTCCGCTGCGGAAATAAGCTGACTGCTACTTGGGGATTTGCTGTCAAAAAGCCAGGCACTACGAGCTTTCCAGATATGCCATAAAATGGTGATGGTTGTCACAACTTTTTCGGTACTGCCCTTCTTTAAAAGGTAGTCAAGGAAATTGGCTAGATCCCAAACTCCCCGCAAGAGCTGAATCAACAAGGATGTCGTTAACGGTCTTCCAAACAATTTCTAGCAACGAGCAGCAAAAGAATAGGTGCTTTAGATACTCCTCGTGGTGTCCGCAATTCCCATCACTTAACTTCCGCCTTTTGAGTGATGCATTAGTAGCCAAGCAATCGTGCAGGCCTCTCCAGATGAAGTGTTGGACCTGGGGTATAAACGGGAGATTCCAAATACGGCACCATATATAATCCGGGGATGTGGAAGTGGATGCGGTGGAGAAACGCAACCCACCTTGACTGAGATGTCGAGCAAGGATGTAACCCGATTTAACATAATAGTTCCCTTTTCTTGTCATAATGCCAAACAATATCGTCCCGGTGATTGCCCGTTGGTAAGAGGATGCTTAATATTGCATGTGCCTCATGTGGGTAAAATAATGTGGTTTTTTTTTTGAGTGGAGTAAATGATGCGGTTACTAGATCATAATCCCAAGTGTGCAAGAGTGGAATAATGAGGGAATCCTCTTTAGCATCTACCGGTAAGGAGGTAGAGGTAACACGGCAAGACGCCGGTAGTGACAGCCAGAGATCGAAATAAATGTTAATAAGAGCACCGTTACCAACTCGCCAACGAAGCCCCTGTGTTAGGAGGTCCCTGCCCTCAAGTAAGCTGCGCCAAAGGAAAGAAGGCATGGATCCAAAATGGCGTCCAAAATATTACTATTGCTGAAATATTTGCCGAGAGGACCTTGCTTACCAATGAGTGGTATTTGAGCAATCGCCAAGCTTGTTTTGCAATTAGGGCCAAATTAAAGGCATCCAGATCATGAAAACCGAGGCCCCCTATAGCTTTAGTCGTGTCTTATTTTTTCCAATGAATTTTCTGCTTGTTGTCAGTACCACCCCAAAAGAAACGCCGGATCAATTTTTCAATAGAGTCAATGTGGGAAGCGGGAATGCGAAAACACTGCATTACGTAGGTGGGAATAGCTTGGAGCACACTTTTTATAAGGAATTCTTTGCCGGTTGGAGATAAGAATTTTTCTATCCACCAACTTAATTTTTTGCGAACTTTATCCTCGAGAAAAGTGAATATCTGTTTTTTGCTTCTACCGGTCATGAAGGGGAGACATAGATATTTCCATTGCAAGTGCCTAGGGGAACATTGAAGATTGAGATGACATCCTCCTTGTTATCGTTTGCGACTGACTTGTTAAAGAAGAGGCTCGACTTGTGCTTTTTTATCGCTTGGCCCGAAAGACATTCATAATTAGCGAGAATGTCCTTAACTACAGTGGTCCCTTCCGTATCAGCTTTGAAAAATAAGAGACTGCATGGATCACATTGTTCCTGCCAAAAGATAATCCCTCGAGAGAGCCATTGGATATAGATTGATAAAAACATGACTGATAAAATACAGAAAGAATATATCACATCCATTCATTTTATATAACGCATATATTATTCCAAAAAAAAAAAGGAAACAGCGTGACAACTTTCTATCAAATCATATAGTAAATACACATACCATGATAAGAATCGTAAACTTCTAAGTGCAATTGTTGAGCCCTTAAGAACCAAAAAAAAAAAAAAAAAAAAAAAAAAAAAACCCTCACACTAAATTTCACATCTCATAGGGATCTAATCTGTTATCAGTAATTTGCCACGTAAACAATATTTCAAATTCCTTGCCATTTCATCATTATTCCTCTCTTTATATTTTTTTGAGGGCTTCATCATTATATTTCTCTTGTTTGTGGAAAATAGCCCACGACCCGCAGACAGAGGATCCGACCCGTTAATCTCAATCAACCCGCCCTAAAGACTCTTCCCAAAACCGTTGATCTAAATCGGACGGACACCTGCGAATCTTATTCTGGGTCATAAGTCCACACAGCATTCCAACACCGTCGCTCAGTTTCACCGGCGCACCACATTTCGTCATCAGACCATTCCATTCTCTTAAGGCAGTGCATGTCGCCGCCGGCGAGGAGGACGACGTCGTTGATTCAGCTCCGTCAGATGACAAATCAATGGAAGAAAAATCAAAATCGCAAGAATCTCCACCTGACGATTGCTCGCTCCTCTTCGATCCTCCACGGCTAAGCCTCCGATTATTCTCTTTCTGCTTCTCATTTTCACCTGTCAGTTTCCGGAAGTTAACCGCCGATAGTCCTTTCAATAGTGGAAACTCCGATTCATCATGAATCGCAACGGCGACATTGAGGACGCCGCGAAACTTGCCGGAGGAGCGACGAATTTGAACAGCTGTGAACGCCGGAGTACCACGAAAATCAATTGTTTTCCCCCCCAAGCAGTTACTGAGTAGGAAACGGACGGTACCTAACAGCACATTCTTGATGTATCCGACGGCATAGATATGGATGTCAACAGCAGATGTTTCGCAAGAAATGAAATTGGGAGAAACTCGAAAGAGGAACTTATCATTCCAAGTAGGGTTTCCTTCACCGTCGTGATCAATTCGGGTTCGGAGCTTGATTGATGGGTCAATCCAGGCCACCGCGTAGGTTTTCAAGCGGCGGAGATTGGCGGAGGGCTGCTTTAAACCCTGGGCGGAAATCAAGTTGAACTCCAGAATCTGATCCTTCTCCATCAGAAATCAATACCTCTCTCTATACTAATTTGAAGCCATAATTCTTGATCAAGAACCAATGTTCATTGTTACTACGATTATACCTGCATTTCAGTAAAGAAAAGGCTCAATAATTGAAAGAAAGTAGAGAAATGGACATTAAAGAAAAAGGAAGAGCGTCTTTCACCAATTAAAATGGAAAACAAGCTGCCGTCGGGACCACCCCTTTGGCAAAGGGGTCGACAGTCGACTGCCTGTTCTTCGTAGCTTTTATGTGCTCTAAATATTAGTAAAAAGCTAGTGAATTTTGTGCTAGGAGTAGAAGGAAGAAGAGTATCAAATTAACAGAGAGTGTGCCTTTGTAAATTGTATACGTTTTGGGGTTTGGACTATTTCTGTAATTTAACAAGTCCAGCGTTTTGGAAGTGTACGTGAATTGTGCGGGGAATACAAATCCGTTCTTGAGAAGTTAATTCAATTTATTTTATTATCCATATAGTAGTACACAAAAACTTGTTATTTATTTTATGCGAACATAGAGGTCAAACTTTCAATAATTAATTTGGCAGAGTAATGGTAAGTGAATGAACATACCATATATGGAGGGATAAAATCCTTTATGCAGTGAACCTTTGCAGGAATGATGGTCCAATCGGCGGTGATAGCGTGAATGATGATTACTGTCCAAGGTTTGTATTGTATTTATCTTGTCATGTAGAGTGTGAGGTTGTTTGTGGCGTGAGGCGTCCCTACGTTATCTTTAGTTTTTTTAAAGGACGTGGAAAGACACATGTGGAGTGCAGTCGTAATAGATATATCTAAGACCGAGAAGAGGCGTGCAACTTCTGAGCTAAGAGGTCAGGGTCAAGCTTTGGACACACGATGAGTGATTAGCCTGGATCGCACCTGAAGATGGACTTACGCGCGTAGTCCGGATGGATGAGTGCCACGTGTATGGTGGTGGATCTAGCCCACGTCAACCTCAAATGGATCAAACCCTAGGCAACTTAATCAATCAGAATTCATTCCATATGCCACATAAACCTCATTTAAATGTTGTGTTAATTTTGAAACAATCAAACAAACATGATGCCAATCATCATAAGTGTAATAAGAATACATCACTCAACACTTTTGTGTTTCATGTTAGAAGTAGCAAATATTGAGGAGATCATTTTCATTGCAACATATATCGATGATCTACCCGTTGCTTAAAAACAATTTTATTGACGACATGTTTGTGTTGTTTTTAATAGTATTATGTTATCAGTTATTAGTTATTACTCTACTCACTCAGTTTTTTTATCTGTGGCAGAAATAGGAATCACATAGATTAAAAAAATAATTAATATGTCTAAAATATAGTATTGAAAACGTATTTTTTAATTGAAGATGAAAATATATTGTTTGTAAAAGAGTTTTTAGTATTGAAAATGTATTTTTTTTATTGAAGATGTAAATATTTTATTGATAAAGAAGAAAAAAATAAACAAATTATGTTTTGAAAATGTAAAATAACATATAAATAAAAACAAAACAAATTCTGAAATTTGATACATAAAAAAAAGACGGAAAAAGCATTATTTTGCACGGACAATTAGGGGGTAATAATGGGGTATGCCATTTGCATCAAAAGACTATTCTTGTTATAAATATTACGTGTTATAACTTATGTTATAAATATAACACGTAATGTGTAGATGTCCATTAGATATAATATCTACTTTCTCTTCAGTGTATAATACTAATTTAGCTTAGTTTCTTAATCATTGAAGTCTTAAAGCGCGTGTGATATGTCGTGTCTTTATTAAACGATGTGCATAGCAGATAATTATCCTGAGGATAATGATTCACCGCCATATCATCCACGTGATAAGCTTGGTTAACTCACATACTTTCACATGCAATGATAAGGTGTATAAGCCACCTCCTACTTCCAATGTATCTATATATACATTAAATCGAGTTTTATGTTGAATAATAAGATTGAGATTCCAGTTTGCAATAATATATGACGCAGTTAGCATGCAAGCTACTTCACCTCTTTGCTTTTGTTTGTTTACTTATACAAATATAAGTGGTAGTTTTACACTTCGGTAGCAGGAGTTTACATATATTATTATAACACGTTATCAGCACGAGTCTCTACCGGTGCTGAGTAAGGCGTCCAGAAAATTACTCGAAAAACATTGACAGAGCGTGGAGGTAATCTTAGTCAATCAATTTTTGTTTGTTTATGTTATGGCTAACATATCAAGGCAAGAGTTTGTACCACTAGATATTTCCGGAAGAAATTATCTATCGTGGACGATGGACGTGGAGATCCATCTGGAATCTATGGGGCTTGGCAATACTATTGTTACGGACAATGATGAGTCCAGCCAAAGCCGTGCCAAAGCCATGATCTTCCTTCGACATCATCTTGGAGATGGGTTGAAAAATGAATACCTTACGGTAAAAGATCCTTCTGAATTGTGGCATAATTTAAAGGATGATCGATCACCTGAAGTTGTCGACTAATCCTGGTGCCGATTTGATCGCTTAATCTGCCCGGTCGCAAGATTTTAAAACCGTGACCGAGTTTAATTCACCATGTTTAAAATCACCTCTCGATTAAAATTATGTGGTGATAAAGTAAATCATGAGGATATGTTGGAGAAGACATATTCCACATTTCATATCTCGAATATGCTCTGCAGCAGCGATGATCGAGAAAAAGGGTTCAAAAATATTACGAGCTTATAGCATGCCTCCTTGTGGCGCAGAGCGGGAATAATCAACTTTTGTTGAAAAATCACGAGTCCCGACCGATCGGTGTTAGCCCATTCCCTGAAGTGAATTTGGCTCAGTCATCAAATTTTGATCGTGGTCGTGGTCGTGGACGTGGTCGTGGCCGTGGAAGAGGCCGTGGACGAGGCCGTGGTCGTGGACGCGGTCGTGGAAGATATATGCCATATCATAATGATACCGATCATGGTAAGAAACAAAATGGTCCCCAGAAGACGGATCATAAGAAAAGCAATGAAAAGAAAGTTAATGATGATAAATGCTTCCGTTGTGGAATGGAAGGTCATTGGTCCCGTACCTGTCGTACGGGCGGAGCACCTTGTCCTACTCTATCAAGCATCATTGAAAAAACTAGTTGAAGATCGTGAAGCGAATCTTGTGTACCGTGATCATCCTGAAGATGATGACACTTATATTGATGCTAATACTGATGCTGATGATGATATGGTGAATTTGGACATGGATAGTTTCTTGATGATTCCTGAAGGATCAAATGATCAAGAAAATGTTTAAATTAATTTAATGCTTTCTTGTAATATAGTAGTTTTCTTTTCGTTTCCTTGTACTATAGTAGTTTCCTTTTGTTGGTGTGTTTTTCTGAATGTTGTACTTTTGTTATCTTCTTGAAGAAGATATGTATACAGATGGTGTGTTGGATATCAATAAAGATGTTTGTTTGATTGATGATTGCCACTACACACATACCATATTTAAACATGAAAATACTTTTCTTCCTGAAGAAAGAAAAGATAAATGTTAACACAATTTGTGGCAATTCGAAAATGATTGAAGGCTCTGGAAGAGTCTGTTATATTCTCCCTGAAGGAACAAAATTTACTATCAATCACGCACTTATTTTCTTCAAAAGCCCAAGAAATCTATTAAGTTTTAAGGATATCCGCAGAAATGGATACCATATTGAAACTAAAAATGACACGGATCTTGAATATCATAAATGTTTCCGAAAGAAACATGTCTTGGAAAAGCTTCCATCACTTTCTTGGGGGCTATATTATACTAAAATCAGTCACGATTGAATCATACCATATAGTAAACCGAGAAGTTTAATGATTCTAATGTTTATAAAATAAGGCATGATCGTCTCAGGACATCTGGATCGAATATGATGAGAAATATAATTGAGAATTCACAAGGCCACGCACTGTATTTGAAAAACCGAGAAGATTTTAAGTGCGGTGAATTCTCTTGTGTTGCTTGTTCTCAAGGAAAAATGATTATGAAACCATCTTTTATGAAGGTGGCAAATGAATCACCAACATTCTTGGAAAGAATCCAAGGTGATATATGTGGACCTATTCATCCACCAAGTGGACAATTTATATATTTTATGGTCCTAATCGACGCATCCAAGTAGATGGTCGAATGTATCACTATTATCGACTCGTAATATGGCATTTGCAAAGTTGCTTGCACAGATAATCCGCTCACGAGCACAATTTCCAGATTTTCCGATTAAAAGTATTCGGTTTGGATAATCTTTGGAGAATATTCATCACATCGTTTGATGATTATTGTATGTCTGTTGGAATTACCGTGGAACATCCAGGTAGCTCATGTTCACACGCCAAAATGGTCTAGCCGAATCTTGCATTAAAAGATTACGATTGATTGCTGTGAACCGATGTTAATGAGAACAAAGCTACCCGTGTATCCATGGGGACACGCTTATATTGCACGGAGTTGCACTTTTGCTCATTAGACCGTCAAGCTACAATAAATTCTCCTTTATCAATTAGCTTTTGGTCATGAGCCTAATATTTCTCATTTACGGACATTTGGATGTGCCGTTTATGTACCGATTAGCCGGCAAATAAGAACGTACTAAGATGGGCCCACAAAGAAGATTGGGTATTTATGTGGGATATAATTCACCATCTATCATTAGATATCTGGAACCCCTGACGGGTGACTTATTTACTGCAAGGTTTGCAGATTGCCATTTCGATGAAACTGTTTTCCCGAGATTAGGGGGAGAAAATGAACCCGAAGTTCATAAGAAAGATAATGAAATCTCTTGAAAACGACGTTAGGATTTCTCGATCCTCGTCTTAGTGCATGTGAACTGGAAGTTCGAAGGAATTATTCATTTGCGAAAATAGCAAATCAATTGCCTGATGCATTTAATGATTCCAGTAGAGTCACTAAATCATATATAGAAGCTGCGAATGTTCCAGCTCGTATATCAATTCCAGAAGGACTTGATAAGAATGTTATTGCAAGTGAATCTAAACCGCGCCTGAAGCGTGGTAGACCGGTTGGTGCGAAAGATAAAAATCCTCGAAAGAAAAGAGGACAAAATGATCAAAGTGATCAAACCGACGATTCCAAAATTGATGATGAGATCCCGAAGAGCTTTAAAATTATAGACCACTGGGAGTCTATAGAAACATCAATTAATTATGTAACTTTCGGGACAAAATGGAACCGAGATAATGTAATCGTTGATCATATCTTCGCATATAATGTTGCACTTGAAATAATGGGAAAAACGAGGACCATGAACCGACATCGATTGAAGATTGTCGAAATAGAAAAGAATGGCCACAATGGCAAGATGCCATTAAGTCGAATCGAATTCACCGGCAAACGTGAAGTTTTCGGACTGTAGTCCTTACCCTGAAGGATAAAACCGATAGGATTCAAATGGGTATTCGTAAATAAGCGAAGCGAGAAAAATGAAATATTGAGATATAAAGCACGACTTGTTGCCCAAGGCTTCTCGCAGAGGCCGGTATCGACTATGAAGAAACATATTCACCGGTTGTGGATTCGATAACATTACGATACCTCGTGAGCCTAGCGATTACATGAAAAGGTCGAAATCGTCTTATGGACGTTATTACGACTTATCTATACGGGAAACTTGACAATCGATATTTATATGAAAGTCCCGAAAGGATTTAAAATGCAGCGTGTAAATCAAATCCTCGAGATATTTATTCACATCAAGTTACAAAGTCTCTATATGGATTAAAGCAATGCAGACGAATGTGGTATAATCGTCTTAGTGAAAGCTTAATTAAAGAGGGTTTCAAAAATGATCTGATTTGTCCATGTGTTTTTATCAGGAAATGCGAATCACAATTCGCAATAATCTCTGTATATGTTGATGACTTAAATATTGTTGGAACTCCTGAAGAAGTTTCAAAGGCCGTTGATTATCTCAAGAAAGAATTTGAGGTTAAAGATTTTGGACAAACGAGATTTTGTCTTGGTTTACAAATTGAACATCTAGAAGATGGCATCTTTGTACATCAATCGACTTATACAGAGAAAATCCTGAAACGATTCAATATGGACAAATCATATCAATTGAGTACCCCAATGGTTGTTAGATTGCTTGATGTCAATAAAGACCCATTCCGACCATGTGAGGAGAATGAAGAGGTGCTTGGTCCTGAAGTACCATACCTCAGTGCCATCGGTGCATTAATGTACCTAGCCAATAATACTAGACCAGATATCTCTTTCTCTGTGAATTTATTGGCCAGGTTTAGCTCGGCTCCAACGAAACGACATTGGAACGGAGTGAAACAAATGTTCCGATATTTGCAAGGGACAATAGATCTCGGGTTGTTCTATTCAAACAAATCAAGTCCGGAGATCGTTGGTTATGCCGATCGGGATATTTATCGATCCTCACAAAGCAAAGTCGCAAGCGGGCTACTTGTTTCTTAGTGGTGGTACGGCAATCTCATGGCGTTCAACTAAACAATCTTTGACGGCGACATCCTCGAATCATGCCGAGATAATAGCTATTCATGAAGCCCGATCGAGAATGTGTTTGGTTGCGGTCATTGACATATTACATCCGGGAGAGTTGCGGTTTACCCGTTGACAAAAATAAACCAACTACATTGTATGAAGACAATGCGGCGTGTATAGCTCGATTGAAAGGAGGCTATATAAAAGGTGACCGGACAAAGCATATATCACCAAAATTCTTCTTTCTGCGCATGATCTTGAAGAAAGAAAGTGATATCAATGTTCAACAGATCGAGATCATGTGACAATCCAAAGCAGATTTGTTCACTAAAGCATTACTACTGACCACATTTGAGAAATTGCTGAGAAAGATCGGAATGCGCCGATTTAAAGATTTGAAGAGGTGTTTAAATCGAGGGGAGTAAAACACAAATGAAGGTGTTTCTTTTTCCTTCATTATGATTTTTCCTACTGGGTTTTTTCATAGTGAAGGTTTTAACGAGGCGATTCTTTGTGGAATGGACATCCAGGGGAGTGTTATAAATATTACGTGTTATAACTTATGTTATAAATATAACACGTAATGTGTAGATGTCCATTAGATATAATATCTACTCCTTCATGTATAATACTAGCTTTGTAGCTAGTTTACTTAATGGCTAAGTCTTAAAGCCACGTGTGATATGTCGTGTCTTTATTAAGCGGTTCAATAGCAGATAATTATCCGGAGGATAATGATTGACCACGCCATATCATCCACGTGATAAGCTTGGTTAACTCACATACTTTCACATGCAGTGATAAGGTGTATAAGCCACCTCCTACTTCCAATGTATCTATATATACATTCGTCGAGTTTTATGTTGAATAATAAGATTGAGATTCCAGTTTGCAATAATATATGACGCAGTAGCATGCAAGCTACTTCACCTCTTTGCTTTTGTTTGTTTACTTATACAAATATAAGTGGTAGTTTTACACTTCGGTAGCAGGAGTTTACATATATTATTATAACAATTCTGCTTTTGTTGTTTAATTAACGTGGATTTTATGAAATTAATAAAGTGAATTTCTTATCTCTTATATCTTATATTATCTTATCTTATTATCTCTATTAAATTACTTTTGGCATCCATTATTTGAATATTTTTTCTGCTGAACAAAACGTCACCACTATTGGTGTTCTTCCTTGAACACCAACGTCAGTGTGGTGTTGAAGGAGTAACACCAGTGGACTGCCGTCCTTAAGTTATGCCACTTTTATAACGTGAACGTCATCAGACGTGGTGTTCTCCTCGAACACCAACGCCGCGATGATGTGACGTTGCGTGTTGAAGAAATACCACCGATGATAACGTTCGCCTTTTTAAAACGATGTGGTGCGAAGTAATTTTTGTGCGTCTTAGGAAGTAAATGGATCTGTAGAAGTAATTTGGCGTGTCTGCCAATAATCTGCGCTTGATTAATTGCGATATATCCGATATATCCGATAGAACGTGTGTTCCGATATATAGAAGTCATTTTTTTCCGGATCGAAGGGTAAAGAAAACAAAACACTACGATACGTTTTTTTTTATTGTAAATTTTTTAAATTACCACTCTCTCGTCCAGGATCTCCAAGGTCCACTGCATTGTTGGGCATTACAGTTCTCCATAAAAAAAATAAAAAAAAATTTAGTGGCAGTACAAGTATTGATTTGTTCATTGATTTCCTTACGCCACGTTGAATGACATGGTGACCTAATATTGATTTGTTTGGTGGCATTTGATTAACCATTTAGCACGGCAATTGACAACTACAGCCACGTAACTTGTATGTTGACTCGCTTGTTTCTATTAGGCTGTATCATGTATCATGTATGTATATGTTATTATATATTTATGAATATATACTCTACATATTTAGAATATATAATAGAGTAAAAGACAAAATACATAAAACAGTTTATTTGACATAAGCGACAAAAATGAATTTGTTGAACATATATGGGACATAAATTAGATATATAGCCACTCAAATAAAAAAAAAAAAAAAAAAAAAAAGGGATTCTCCTTTTTTTTTTCTGCACTGTTCATGTGTTTTTTTTTTTTTTTTTTCGGACTGTTCAGTTTTTATTTTTATTTTTATTTTTATTTTTATTTTTCTAACGATTTATCGACAATCGCGATATAACGACCACCGATACATCGACCACCGCTGACGCATTAACCACCCCGACGAACGATCACCTCGACGCAACGACCATCCTAATGCATTGACCACCGCGACGCCCGACGCGATGACCATCGCGACGAAGAGACACCGCGACGGTCGGTACACCACGACGTGACACACGGCGACGAAGTCGACACCGCCGATGCAGACACCGCAACGGTCGACACCGCGATGCAAATGACCACCCCGATGTAGAGACACCGCGATGCAGACGCCGATTGCGTAGACACCGATGGGTGATACAATGACGTAGCTGACCACCCGCCGATGCGCAGACGCCTCAACGAAGTTGACACCACGATGCATCGGCCATGCCGCATCCATTGATCACCGATACAGCTGACCACCGGCGCAGACACCACGATGCAGCTGACCAACCCAGATGCAGAGACACCGCGATGCGCTGACCACCCCGATGCAGACATCACTATGTTATAACATTTGACGGCGCAGACATCGCGAATAAGAGACACCGCGATGCAAAGACACCGCGATGAAGTTGACACCACATTACGAGACACTACGATTTAAGTCGACACCGCAATGCAGACGCCAGATAGCAAAGACATCGCGATGTCATAACATTTGACGATGCAGACACACCGCACGCAGAGACACCGCCGATGCAGAGACACCGCGATTTAAGTGACAACGCGATGCAAAGACACCGCCAAGTTGACACCACATTGCAGACACTCGATTTAAATGACACCGCGAGCAAGAGACACCGCAATGCGCAGACACCGCGATGCAGAGACACCGCGATGAAGTGATACCGCCGATGCGCTGACCACCCCGGCGCAGTAGACACCTCGATGCAGACACCGCGATGCGAGACACCGC